>OZ038380.1:170499244-170964269 GCA_964036045.1 Eutreptiella sp. 'Long Island Sound 2002'
CCTCGCTGGGGCGCCCTTCGTTAGCCTTGCCCCCTTGCTGGGGCGCTCTTGGTTAGCCTTGGCCCCTCGCTGGGGCACCCTTCGTTTGTCTTGCCCCCTCGCTGGGGCACCCTTCGTTTGCCTTGCCCCCTCGCTGGGGCTCCCTTCGTTTGCCTTGGCCCCTCTTTGGGGCGCTCTTCGTTTGCCTTGGCCCCTCGCCGGGGCATCCTTCGTTAGCCTTGGCCCCTCGCCGGGGCACCCTTCGTTTGCCTTGGCCCTTCGCCGGGGCACTATTCGTTTGCCTTGGCCCCTAGCTGGGGCGCTCTTCGTTTGCCTTGCCCCCTCGCTGGGGCATCCTTCGTTAGCCTTGCCCCCTCGCTGGGGCGCTCTTCGTTTGCCTTGGCCCCTCGCCGGGGCACCCTTCGTTAGCCTTGCCCCCTCGCTGGGGCGCTCTTCGTTTGCCTTGGCCCCTCGCCGGGGCACCCTTCGTTTGCCTTGGCCCCTCGCTGGGGCGCTCTTCGTTTGCCTTGGCCCCTCGCTGCGGCACCCTTCGTTTGCCTTGGCCCCTAGCTGGGGTACTCTTCGTTTGCCTTGGCCCCTCGCTGGGGCACCCTTCGTTTGCCTTGGCCCCTCGCCGGGGCACCCTTCGTTTGCCTTGCCCCCTCGCTGGGGCGCTCTTCGTTTGCCTTGGTCCCTTGCTGGGGCGCTCTTCGTTTGCCTTGGCCCCTCGCTGGGGCACCCTTCATTTGCCTTGGCCCCTCGCCGGGGCACCCTTCGTTTGCCTTGGCCCCTCGCTGGGGCACCCTTCATTAGCCTTGGCCCCTCGCTGGGGCGCTCTTTGTTTGCCTTGGCCCCTCGCCGGGGCACCCTTCGTTTGCCTTGGCCCCTCGCTGGGGCGCTCTTCGTTTGCCTTGGCCCCTCGCCGGGGCACCCTTCATTAGCCTTGGCCCCTCACCGGGGCACCCTTCGTTTGCCTTGGCCCCTCGCTGGGGCACCCTTCATTAGCCTTGGCCCCTCGCTGGGGCGCTCTTCGTTTGCCTTGGCCCCTCGCCGGGGCACCCTTTGTTTGCCTTGGCCCCTCGCTGGGGCACCCTTCGTTTGCCTTGGCCCCCGGCTCGGGCATCCTTCGTTTGCCTTGGCCCCGCTGGGGCACCCTTCGTTTGCCTTGCCCCCTCGCTGGGGCGCTCTTCGTTTGCCTTGCCCCCTCGCCGGGGCACCCTTCGTTTGCCTTGGCCCGTCGCCGGGGCACCCTTCATTAGCCTTGGCCACTCGCTGCGGCACCCTTCGTCTGCCTTCGCCCCTCGGTGGGGCGCCCTTCGTTAGCCTTGCCCCCTCGGTGGGGCGCTCTTCGTTTGCCTTGGCCCCTCGCTGGGGCACCCTTCGTTTGCCTTGCCCCCTCGCTGGGGCGCTCTTCGTTTGCCTTGGCCCCTCGCTGGGGCACCCTTCGTTTGCCTTGGCCCCTTGCTGGGGCACCCTTCGTTTGCCTTGCCCCCTCGGTGGGGCGCTCTTCGTTTGCCTTGGCCCCTCGCTGCGGCACCCTTCGTTTGCCTTGCCCCCTAGCTGGGGCGCTCTTCGTTTGCCTTGGCCCCTAGCTGGGGCGCTCTTCGTTTGCCTTGGCCCCTCGCTGGGGCGCTCTTCGTTTGCCTTGGCCCCTCGCCGGGGCACCCTTCGTTTGCCTTGGCCCCTCGCCGGGGCACCCTTCGTTTGCCTTGGCCCCTTGCTGCGCCGCTCTTCGCTTGCCTTGCCCCCTCGGTGGGGTGCTCTTCGTTTGCCTTGGCCCCTCGCTGGGGCACCCTTCGTTTGCCTTGGCCCCTCGCTGGGGCGCTCTTCGTTTGCCTTGGCCCCTCGCTGGGGCACTCTTCGTTTGCCTTGGCCCCTCGCTGGGGCGCTCTTCGTTTGCCTTGGCCCCTGGCTGGGGCGCCCTTCGTTTGCCTTGCCCCCTCGCTGGGGCACCCTTCGTTAGCCTTGCCCCCTCGCTGGGGCACCCTTCGTTAGCCTTGGCCCCTCGCCGGGGCACCCTTCGTTAGCCTTGGCCCCTCGTTGGGGCGCTTTTCGTGTGCCTTCGCCCCTCGTTGGGGCAGCCTTCGTTTGCCTTGGCCCCTTGCTGCGCCGCTCTTCGCCTCCCTTGCCCCCTCGGTGGGGCGCTCTTCGTTTGCCTTGGCCCCTCGCTGCGGCACCCTTTGTTTGCCTTGGCCGCTAGCTGGGGCGCTCTTCGTTTGCCTTGGCCCCTCGCTGGGGCGCTCTTCGTTTGCCTTGGCCCCTCGCCGGGGCACCCTTCGTTTGCCTTGGCCCCTTGCTGCGCCGCTCTTTGCTTGCCTTGCCCCCTCGGTGGGGCGCTCTTCGTTTGCCTTGGCCCCTCGCTGCGGCACCCTTGGTTTGCCTTGGCCCCTAGGTCGGGCGCTCTTCGTTTGCCTTGGCCCCTCGTTGGGGCGCTCTTCGTTTGCCTTGGCCCCTTGCTGGGGCGCTCTTCGTTTGCCTTGGCCCCTCGCCGGGGCACCCTTCGTTTGCCTTGGCCCCTCGCCGGGGCACCCTTCGTTTGCCTTGGCCCCTGGCTGGGGCGCCCTTCGTTCGCCTTGGCCCCTCGCTGGGGCACCCTTCGTTAGCCTTGCCCCCTCGCTGGGGCACCCTTCGTTTGCCTTGGCCCCTCGCTGGGGCACCCTTCGTTAGCCTTGGCCCCTCGCTGGGGCGCTTTTCGTGTGCCTTGGCCCCGCGCTGGGGCGCTCTTCAATGAAATCCGGGTCCGAGGGGGGGTCCCCCCCCCCAGGAGACACTGAGTTGTTAAGCAACACTCTGGGCGTACAGCACAGGGTGCTGTGTCCGGTGTGCCGTCCACATCAGATTGCCCCCCCTCCCCTCACGATTCCCGCACAGCAACTGAGAGGCACGGAAAGCAGACACCATCGAGTGATAGACTCGGCAATGCAAAAGCAGAGCGATGGACGCATGGATGCAGAGGGATGGGCTGTATGGATCACTTCGATGGGCACATGCACGCGGGACTTGATGCAGCCTTGCCCGGATGTCCCCCTGCAGTAGACTGGTCGTGGGATGCCCCGAGGGCTGCCCCCAACCCAACCCCCAACGCCCTCCAAGGCGGTCCTGAACGAGATAAAAAAAGGTGTTCCGTTACACAGTTTTCCCAAGAAAGCCCGCGGGCACAACATGTCTTGGCGGTGGGCGGTGGTGGTCCGCGGGTGGCGACTGGCGGTAGGCGGCGGTTGGCGGCGGTTGGTGGTTGGGGATTGATGGTAGATGGCGGTTAGCAGTGGTTGGCGGTTGGCGGTTGGTCGCAGCTGGCGGTTGGCAGATGGCGGTTGGTGGCGGTTGGCGGTTGGCGGTTGATGGTCCATTGGGGGGGGTCCATAAGGGGAATCGTTGCACTGCGCGCTACTTTTAGACTATGTTCCCCCTGAAGAGCCCCCAGGCACACCCCTTGGAAACGCTCTTAGAATTAGGTGACCCAAACTGCCCCAGCTCAGGAAAGTTGCAAACTACCTTCCCTTCACATAACACACATCATGCACAACTGGAAAAGCCATGAACAGCGCATTGGTTGCCACCCTCAACAACACACAACTGTCTTTCTGTTCCATTGTTGTTTCTCTCTTGAAAATCGTCTCCTTTTCCCAAAACTCAACAACCTCTCAGAGGATCTTTAGGCGGGGCAGCAATTCTAAACCAATTCCACGATCCAAAGATAAACCCTGTTCAAAAGACATCGAAGTATCTTACATAACTCAATTGAACAGTTCCTTGACATGACGATGTTTCATATTAACATCTGCAGACTCGCGCGTGCTTGATGCGAGATCGCGGAAGATCAAGGAAGGTTGGGGCCCCAAGGAGGGCGGAAATGCTACGTCACCCCTGCATTCTCGGGGATCCCCAAACAAAGGGGGACAAAACGAGAAGTCAAAGCCTCCGCCAGGGGTCACCATGATGCCCATAGGGGCCCCTAGTATCTCAAAGTATGGGTCTCTAGTACGGCAAGACGCCCAAATAGTTGCACTGCGCGTGCGCTGCGCTTAAGGCTTAGATACAAACATCTTGCATCGTGTCATCTGCCCGCTTTGCTTTGTTCTTTGTACTGTGGGAACTTCTGTGCTTTGGAATTTTTCTGCAATATGCAGTCTGGGAATCTTGTTGTATAGCTCTGAATTGCCGTGAGATGAAGCAAACAAAAATCCAATCATGGCCTCAGCAAAGAGCCCTTCACGGAGAATATCCCTTCAGTGGTGACTCCTGCAAACGCGAACAAATCCACCACCACAACCGCCATTCCGTCGATACCACCAAGATCATTACCATCAACCCCCGAAGAGCGAGCTTCTTGTGACTGTCGGTTGTGGGAATATTTGCAGGAGGACCTTCTGTCAGTGGAGTACACGGGGTTCATTCCTACCGTGCTATTCAATTCAGTTGCTCCTACCCTTTCCAGTCGCCAACACAGAAATATGCTGTCTGTGTTCCCTTTCTTGCTCTGGCTGCCCTTCTTCCTCAGGCTACACTCATTCACTGTGGTGTCCTCAGCAACCGTCAGGGTCACTGCTCTCTTGATCCATCTCTCGTTCCCTCGCTCTGCCTTGGGCTCTGCCTGTTGCACTCCCCTATGACGGGCGGTGAGGTTGTTTGGGGTGGGTGACGGTGTGCTTAGGTGGAGTGCTACAGGCACTCGATGCTAAAAATCTTTGGTTGGAGGCGAAAAAAATAGATGAGGGTGGTTCTTTGTTGTGTTTTCTACTGGTGGTGGTTTGTTGCCGTTTTGGCTGTGGCCATGTGGTCGCTGTGGCCTGTCTGCGTGCTTTTGTTTTTTTTCCACAGAGCCACAACAATGCCCAAAAGAGTGTTTCTGAGAAATCGTGGGGGGATTTTCGTTGAGGTCAGGGGTGGCTGACTGGTACCCAATTGTTACATGGAAATGCTCACCATTTACTAAAGACACCACATTGTCCACCTGAAGGATGATAAACAGAAGAGGGGGGGAAAGCAGGCACTCAGAAAATGATGGCTTGTGGGGGACTCAAAACAACTACCACAACTCACACGCCAGATGATTCTACAAAATGTGCTGCAAAAGGAAGGTTGGGGCCCCAAAGAGGGCGGAAATGCTATGTCACCCCTGCATTCTCGGGGATCCCCAAACAAAGGGGGACAAAACGAGAAGTCAAAACCTCCGCTAGGGGTCACCATGATGCCCCTAGGGGCCCCTAGTATCTCAAAGTATGGGTCTCTAGTACGGCCAGACGCCCAAATAGTTGCACTGCGCGCGCACTGCGCTTAAGGCTCCCCCATAAGGGCGCCCCTTAGCGAAAAAAAAAATCTCGTCCCTTAATGAACCCCCTGCCCCACTTCTCCTCCTCCAGGAGGAACGGCCGTGGCAAGTGCGCACAAGAGGCGGTCTGCACAACGTGGACCCGATGGATGTTGGGGCTGCGTGGCATGCCCGGCCTCGGCCCCCTCACCCCCCCATCACCACCACCACATGGACCATGCAATGCCCGCCACACACTCACATATTCGAGGGCCATGGCAATACGCGGGCTGAACGATGCCCCCACAGCCCCCCTCCGCTTCAATCCCCGTGCCCGTTCCCCCCCACTGTCAACACCCCCCCACGCCCCCCATGCCCCCCACTCAAGCAGAGCAGTCCACACGCCAGCAGAAGGCCCACCCGCGGGCCGTGTGCAAGTCAGGTGGAGGCTGGAGCAGGAGTGCGCCCCCCACGCCCCCCTTCAGTCCCCTCACCTTCTGTGCGGCCTTCATCCCGATCACCCTCGCCTGCATGTGCGGGGGGGCGTAGAGGGTCTTGGTGGGCGCGGGGGGCTCCTCCTTCTTCTCCTCGGGGGCAGGCGCCGCGGGCACCGCGGCCGGGGGCGCTGTGGAGATCACGGCCGGGCCTTGCGGCAGCGGAGGCGTGGGAGTGGCCAGGGGAGGGGCCCTGGGGGGAGGACCGCTATGGGGCCAGGCGTCGGACGGCAGGGGCGCCGGGGCTTGTGCCAGAGGGGGCGGGGGGCCACTGGCGGTGGGCGGGATCTGCATGCCTTCTTCCATCCACTGCGAGGGCGGGAGAGGGGAAGGGAGGGGCACAGGACATGGGCCGGCGCACCGCGGGCAGGGCGGTCCCCCAGCGCAGGGGGTCGGTGGATGCCCCGCCCCCTTGTGTGACATTCCGTCGGGTTGTTGTTTCTTTACGGGGCCCTGGACAGTCACCCGGTCTTCCCTTCGCATGTTGCGTCGGGTCGCTGCAGTCTGGCGGCTGATGCTGCAAGTGCTCCTGCTGGTGTTGTTTCCGCGTTTGCGGAGCCCAGTGGTTGGTGTGCTGAGGCTGTGCTGAATGTGGCAGGATGTGCTGTTTGCGCGTCAGCGGCGCCCAATAGTTGAGTAGTTGACATATTGAGGTGGTGTTCGTTGTTGCCGGGGTCGTTGGACTGTTCTTGCTGTCCCCACACCTCCGTCCTCAGGCCGTCCACAACCTGCCTCGCTGTGTTTCTTGTGTGCGTGAGCCCCAGGTGCCCTGCTCCGCACGGGCCCCAGCGGTGGCCCACTGGGCGCGGATCCCCTGGGCGCAGACGAACAACAACGCTACGCCGCAAGGGCCCCAGGGTTGGTTCCCCGGGTGCCTGATCCCCTGCGCGCACTGGTGGCTGCACGGAACGCATCAGGGGCCCCAGTGGTGGCCCACTAGGTGCAGATTCCCCTGAGCATGGACGGACAGGAGCCCCCCCCCCCCCCCTCCCCGGCCCCGCCACTGATCACCTGTCATCCCCCACCTGCCGGCGGCTCCACCAAACCCCCACCGCCAATGGGCTGTGGAACCCGAGCGATAGCCCCACAATCCATGCAACACAATGGGAGGGGGGGTAGGGGTTTGGGCTACGTCCGGGGGCCCCCCGACGCCTAAGAGCGGGTGATAAAATCAGAAGTGGCCCACAAGTGTGCAGATTGGCTATGTCACCGCTAACCCCCAGGAGGTCCCCAACGCCTCATAGCGGGATACAAAATCAACAGGTTAGGGTTAGCAGGCAAATTGGCTATGCCAGCCTTTATGTGGCCAACCCGCCCACTTGTGGGCCACTTGTGATTTTGTCCCCCGCTCTGAGGCGTTGGGTACTAGCCTTTTCGTGCACCACGACTTTGCCCACGTAAGCACTCATAGGCTAGCTCCTTCTACACCGTTCGATCGAAGTGTCGGCATTTTCCCCTCTATCTCCTTCGTGTTGACATTGCATGTACCCTTTGGGGCACTCTCCTTTCTTTGCCGTTGCGTTGGGGTCATCGGCGCTCTACTTCTTTGACCTTTGAAGGCACTTTCGCCCTCTACCTTCATGATCACCTCCAACGAGACCATTTCAACTACCGCCCCTATCGAATCTTGCAAACATCGGTAGACTCAAAAACCGTGGAGCGAAGCAGTGACCTCCACTTAAGATCGACACCTAATGATTGCCCCAAACTAAAGATATAAATAATCTCTGCCAAATGGGCTACAATCGGATGAACACTCAAGCTATATACTCTCCAAAATTACCAACCAACTCAATCATCTACTTTTAAATGTACTAACCACATTACACTGTAAACGTAGACCTAAAGCTGTTTGTGCTTCATCTATAAACCCATTAACCTGAATAGCGCTTCTTTTACAAAAAAAAATGAAGAAAGAGCCCCCTCCAGAAAAAGAAAAGCTTTGAAATGGCCAATTGGCTCTGCACTTGAACGTTTTTTCTTTGTGGCTTTTTCTTCGTCTAGTTTAAAAAAAACGGGGATCTTTCTTCTTTTTGGGGCCAAAAGAAGAGTCTATCTTTGTGTTAGAATGTGATGGTGGCAAACGGGCAAACAATAGGTAGGCAGCAACACAACAAGAGTCCATCGGCTGAGGGCAAAGAAGGCGAGACCAGGTCGGCTATTACAACATCCTCAATCCGACCCTTCGAAGAGAGTACCATGGTGCGTGCGTACAGAAGAGTGCCGAAAATAACAACATTCCAAATCAAAAGCATTGCCCCGGAGTGTGATTCTGCTTTCCCAAATCAAACACACACCTGTTTTGAGCTTCTTGCTTTCCGAGTAAAATCTACGTTTCACGTAGATCATGTGAAATCTACGTTTCACGTAGATCATGAAACTGTACGGGCCACCGATGATATGTGTTACACATCATGAACTGCTCCAGGGGTGCCAGATGCACGAGCGCAGGCACCAGGTGCGCAAACATATGTGTCTACAAAATCGCAGCTTTGTACTGTGTATATGGGCTCATGTTCCAGTCTACTTTTTGGGGTAAATTTTGATTTATCGCCGTACATCTATTGCGCTACATCTCTGCATTGTATTGATACTCTGATCTATTTGCTGGGTGTTTGCCAAGATGTCCTATTTGTTTGTTTGCTCGGTGGGTTGAACAATGACTGTTGCCTGTGAAGAATAATGCTGCACAGACAAGCCAAAGGTGTGCAGAACCCACCCGTGAACTTCGCCGATCACAACAACGTTTCAAGCGCATTGCCATTCCCTTCAATGCTACACTGACACCTACATTTTATGTAGGCTGCCGCTCTTTGTGGACACTGACTATTTTTCAACGTGAATCATTTTCCCAGAAAATCTGGCTTTTGAAATATTGCCCGCGGGTCTGCCAAAGGTGCGAGAATTGGCCATCAGGGGAAAAGAAAAGCTGGTCAAAAAGGATTAATTGGTCCATTTACCTTGGTATTCTTTTTATGGAGCGGTTTGTACGACATTGTTAACGTGCCGTGTAGCATTTCAAATATCATGTTGCTGTTTGTATAATGTGTTCACACAAGCAAGCAATTTAGGATCCTAATCACCTTCGGAGACAGTGTGACACAGTACTATGGCCTTCCGCCATGGATGAGTACCGTATAACGTGCCCCAAAGCCAGCGAGCCCCCGTGGGGCAACACAATAGACTGGGTCTCACCGACTCACACCACCCACCATCACCCTCAGCAGTGCCGACTCTGCAGGTACACCCACAAGACCCAACCAGCCCGTCCGAGGGAGCCAAGACACATGCACCATGTCACCAACCCCCCCCCCCCCTTGCAAAGCACAAACTACAATCCACTGCAGTGCGACAACGTCGCACCCAGAGACCAACACGTCGCGAGCTTGCCAGGGTCGGTGCGACGTCACAAATAAACGCGGCGACGTGAGCGAACGCTGGGTCACGCGCCGGCACCCCACCCGGGTTAGTACAACGACGCAAGAAAAGGCCAAAGACAGCGGCCCAATTCCCGCCACCGCCTCCTGAAGGAGAAAGAAGGCAAAAACACGTGAGCGCCCTGGTCGGCAGGAAGACTACCGTTGTGGTTGTTTATCCAGGGCTGCCCACAACCTGCAATAAATGCAGAAAAAAAAATAGAAACAGAAATGGGGCCAGAATCTCCACAAACATCAACGGCGCACCGGTGGACAGGGACATGCAGCATCCACGAAGGCCCGGACCGGCGTGCGGTGGGCCAGTCAATCCCCTGCTGTCGTGGAGGCCGCCAGGTAGAGCCTACGAGCACCCACACGCGGATCCCAGCACGGAGTGTTCGGGGGCAGGGGCTGCGCGCCCGGCCAATCGCCTATGGCGCCCGGCGGCGGCAGGACGAAAAACCAGAACTCCTCCACGCGGGGGATCCTCCGCGAAATCTCCCGCGCCGCCTCCCCGACACTCCCAACCCGCACACGCCCAAAGCGAGGGCACAGCACCTCCCCATCCCAGGTCAGCCCAACAAAATGCCCTGCCTGTCCCAAACACCGCACATCCAACCACCCCGAAACCACTACCACCCGGTCCGCAGGCCTGTCCCACCAGATCGGCGGCATCCAATCCGCCGCACGACGCTGGGGGACAGGGGCCTGGTCCCAGATGGGGGCGACATGGCGCTCCACCAGTGCCGAACTCCCAGCCACACTCATGTGCACCTGCGGCGAACGACGTGCCGCACAGTGCGGCGCCCCGTACCGGCCCCGCAAGGCCTCGCGGACCACTGACAGGGCGATAGCCAGCCCGTGGCTGGTGCGGCTCACGCAGGCGAACGCGCGGAGGCCCGTGGAGACCAACACCGCGAACGCTCCCAGCAGCAGGCCGACCAGACGCAGCAACCTTGGTCGCAGGGTCAGGAACACGTAGAGGCTGCACGCAGCGTCACGGAGACGCGCCCCGGATCGCTGCCGAACCTCCAAACTGGCGGTGAATTCCCTCAACCACAGGCGAAAGAATCGCACTGGCTGCTCTCGGGCCCGGAGCTGGTCCACCGACTGGCGCCAGCGGGCGTCAGCCGGCGCCCTCGGGGGCAGTGGGCGGAAGGAGGGCAAAGAGACAGCGCGGGGCATAGTAGCTGTGCCGAAGGATGGGCGGGGGGGCGGGAAATAAAAATTTCGCAGAACTGCAGTAGGGATACATGTGGGGTGGTGAACTATTGTCCGCCCAGAAAAACAGGGGCAGACAGGAGTTCACACAAGCAAGCAATTCAGGATCGAAATCACCTTCGGTACCCCCCTCCCCCCTGGTCCCCACACAGCCCCGCACATCCCCAGCCAACACGGCGCCGGCCCACAGCGTGCACCAGTGAGCCCGGGGGGAGGCTGAACTCGATAGCGCATAGGGGCCCGGCATACCACCCAGCTGAGGGACCCCAGGTTCGGCGGGAGAACCACCGTTGTGTTTGTTTGGCGTACTCCGGGGCCCCGCTGCCTATGTACCTGCGGCTCACTTGGTAATGTGAAGTTGGGGCTCAGTTGGGGCTAAAACGGCTCATTTGGGGCTAAGTGGTGTTTTTCAAGGGGTTTAATGTGAAAGGTTGTGGCTTTCGGGTTGGGTTGGGGTGTTGGAATGTCCCCAAAGGGATACCAATCCCTAGTCCAAGAGGGCTTGCCCGGGGGGGTTTCTTTTTTTCGACGGCTCAGTTGACTGAGCACCCCGACTGAGCCGTCACTGAGCCGTCACTGAGCCGGCTCACTTAGCTCTCACTGAGCGCTCATTGAGCGCTCACTGAGCGCGCCAAATGGCTCACTGAGCGCTCAGTGAGAGCTAATTGGGGGCTCACTCAGGGCTCACTCAGGAGTTTCTCCCCCTTTCCGCCCTCTCTTCCCACCCTTGCTGGCCCACACTTCACCCTTTTCACACCAACATCGGTCCGCAGTTCTCACCATGTCTTTTCTCCAAGAACTTGAGCGTGCATGCACACATACATACTTGCACACATGTACCCGTGGCGACAAACACACAAACATCCAAACACACACACTTCGTCAGGGACACACATATCCAAACACATACACACACATACACCCATACACACGTCCACACACACATGCACATGCACAAATTGACAACCACATTCATTCTTGTGTGCAATTATCTTGCGTGTACATAAACACATGGCCACATTGAACCATGTGAAGTGAAGGGCTAGGGAGAGATGGTTACGGGGTTGGGGTTCGGGGATATGAACCTAACCATTTGCGAGGGTGTTATTTGTTGCCTCATGGCAACGGCACCCCCCCCACACACACGCACACGGGCGCGCGCGCCATGAAGCACAAATAGGGCACAGAGGATATTGCTCGCTTTTGTGAGGTTCATCATACAACCATCTTGACCTATACCATGACACACTCATTCCCCTCGCTCCTATCCCCTCCCGTCCCCTTTTGCCATGCCTCATCCCCCCGCTTACCCCATGCGAACCCCTTCTCTTGTCTTGCCTGTCGCGTCCCCTTGCCTTGCCTGCCATGCCTTCCCTATTTGTTGGCCATGGCATCGAGTGCATGATGGTGGCGGCAATGACGATGACCTTTGCAGGTATGTTGTGCTATTGTGTGTGTTCGTGGGTGTGTGCTTGTGCCCATGCGCATGTGCGCAAGTGTGGATGGTTTGTTCCCTCCTGGTTTCTCCCATTTAGTGTGTTTGTATGTATGTTTGTGTGTGAGTTGGGGGGGGGGGGGCTTGCTTGGATTGATGCGTGGGTAAAGGTGTCCTTGTGCGTCACTGTGAGTGTGTGACTGCATTCTTTGGTTTGTGGTTGCCTAGGTTTGTGTGCGTGTGTGGATTCGTGAATGTGTGCACGCGCAGGTGTGTGTGTGTGTGTGTGTGTGTGTATGTGTGCCAATGTGTGTGTGTGTGTGTGTTGCAGCTTTTATAGCTGTTGTTTTGGATGCTATTGTTGGTTTTGGTGTTGTGTGGCATAGGCTTTGATTGTGTGTGCATAACATTGTGTTTGTGGCTGCAGATGCAGGTATGGTTGTGTTTGTAGTTGTGGCTGTGGTTCTGGGCTTGCGTGAGGTTGTTGCCATGGCTGTTGTGGTAGCTCTCGTTGTGGGTGTGGTTATGGTAGTGGCCGTGGTTGCCGCTTTGGTTGTGGGTGTGGGTGTGGGTGTGCTTTTGCAAGCTGTGTTGTGTGTGGATTTGGTTGTGGTTCTGTCAGGGTGTGTGGCCCTGGCTGTGGCGAAGGCTGCAGTTGCAGCTTTCACTGTGGCTGCAGCTGTTCTTTGGGTTCTGGCTGTAGCTGTGGGGGGGGGGGGGGGGGCGGGTTAAAGGACTGCAAAGAGGGGGGCTCAAATTACCATCCACCCCCTCCCAAAAAAAACCGCACCAAGTTTACAGTGACAGTGTACAGTGACAGTGTACAATGACAGTGTACAGTGAGAGCATACAGTGAGTGTAGAGTGACAGTGTAGAGTGCTAGTATAGAGTCTTGGGCGTTGTGTCGGACGTACTGTGTGTGGGGATACATTTTATGAGACCTTGGGGAGTACAGTGTACAGAGTACAGTGTACTGTGTACAGTGACAATGTACAGTGACAGTGTATAGTGACAGTGTGCAGTGGCAGTGTGCAGTGTGCAGTGACCGCGTAAAGTGCCAGAATACAGTGTACCATGTACAGTGACAGTAGACAGTGACAGCATTGACATTGTACATGGACAATGTACAGTGTACAGTGGTGTACAGTGTATAGTGACAGTGAACCATGAGTGAGCCCTCACTGAGCGCTCACTGAGCCATTTGGCGCGCTCAGTGAGCGCGCGAAGCGGCGTAGTGAGCGCTCAGTGAGCGCGCCAAATGGCTCAGTGAGCGCTCAGTGAGGGCTCACTCATGGTTCACTGTCACTGTACACTGTCACTGCACACTGCGTATTGCACACTGCCCACGGCACACTGTGTATTGCACACTGCACGCTGCATACTGTGTATTCCACATTGCACACTGCATACTGTGTATTGCACACTGCACACTGCACACTGTGTGTTACAAATTGCACACTGCACACTGTAATGCACACTGCACACTGTAATGCACACTGCACACCCTGTAATGCACACTGCACACTGTGTATTGCACACTGCACACAGCACAGTGCATCGTGTGCAGTGTGCAATACCCAGTGTGCAGTGGCACACTGCACGCTGCACAGTGCACCGTGTGCAGTGTGCAATGCCCAGTGTGCAGTGTGCAGTGTGCAATACACAGTGTGCAGTGTGCATTACACAGCGTGTAGTGTGCAGTGTACACGGCGCACTGCACACTGTGTATTGCACACTGCAAACTGTGTATTGCACACTGCACACTGTAATGCACACTGCACACTGTGTCATGCACACTGCACACTGTGCATTACAAATTGCACACTGCACGCTGTAATGCACACTGCACACTGTGTATTGCACACTGCACACTGCACACGGTGTGTTACAAATTGCACACTGCACACTGTAATGCACCCTGTGTATTGCACACGGGGTATTGCACAGTGCACTGTGTGCAGTGTGCAATACGCAGTGTGCATTACACAGGGTGCGGTGTGTAGTGTGCAATACACAGTGTGAAGTGTGCATTACAGTGTGCAGTGTGCAATTTGTAATGCACAGTGTGCAGTGTGCAGCGTGCAATACACACTGTGCAGTGTGTATTACAGTGTGCAGTGTGTAATACACAATGTGCAGTGTGCAGTACACAGTGTGCAGTGCGCAGTGTACACTGCGCACTACACACTGTGTACTGCACACTGCACACTATGTCATGCACACTGCACACCGTACAGTGCAAGCGTTCGGGCGCGCAGTGTGCAGTGTGCAATACACAGTGTGCAGTGTGCATTACAGTGCGCAGTGTGCATTACAGTGTGCAGTGTGCAATTTGTAACACACAGTGTGCAGCGTGCAGTGCGCAATAAACAGTATGCAGTGTGCAATGTGCAATACACAGTGCGCAGTGACAGTGTACAGTGACAGTGAACCATGAGTGAGCCCTCACTGAGCGCTCAGTGAGCCATTTGGCGCGCTCACTGAGCGCTCACTGCGCCGTTTCGCGCGCTGACTGAGCGCTCATTGAGCGCTCACTGAGCGCGCCAAATGGCGCAGTGAGCGCTCACTGAGCGCGCCAAATGGCTCAGTGAGCGGTCAGTGAGGGCTCACTCATCGTTCACTGTCACTGTACACTTTCCATGTGCACTGTCACTGTACACTGTACACTGTACACTGTCAATGCTGTCACTGTCTACTGTCACTGTACACGGTGCACTGTATTCTGGCACTGTACGCTGTCACTGCACACTGCACACTGCCACTGCACACTGTCACTATACACTGTCACTGTACATTGTCACTGTACGTTGTACACTGTACACTGTACACTGTACTCTGTACACTGTACTCCCCAAGGTCTCATAGAATGTATCCCCACACACAGTACGTCCGACACAACGCCCAAGACTCTATACTAGCACTCTACACTGTCACTCTACACTCACTGTATGCTCTCACTGTACACTGTCATTGTACACTGTCACTGTACACTGTCACTGTAAACTTGGTGCGGTTTTTTTTGGGAGGGGGTGGATGGTAATTTGAGCCCCCCTCTTTGCAGTCCTTTAACCCGCCCCCCCCCCCCCCCCACAGCTACAGCCAGAACCCAAAGAACAGCTGCAGCCACAGTGAAAGCTGCAACTGCAGCCTTCGCCACAGCCAGGGCCACACACACTGACACAACCACAACCAAATCTCCACACAACACAGAAACACACCCACATCCACACCCACACCCACACCCACACCCACACCCACACCCACAGCCGCAACCACAGCCACTACCATAACCACACCCACAACGAGAGCTACCACAACAGCCATGGCAACAACCTCACGCAAGCCCAGAACCACAGCCACAACTACAAACACAACCATACCTGCATCTGCAGCCACAAACACAATGTTATGCGCACACAATCAAAGCCTATGCCACACAACACCAAAACCAACAACAACATCCAAAACAACAGCTGCAACACACACACACACACACACACCTGCGCGTACACACATTCACGAATCCACATACACACACGAACCTAGGCAACCAGAAACCAAATAATGCAGTCACACACTCACAAACACTCACACACAAAGACACCTTCACCCACGCATCGATCCATGCAACCCCCCCCCCCCCCTCCACAAACAAGCAGACATAGGACGAGGAGGAGGAGATGCGGTCCCCCGGTAGGGCGCCCCCGCGGCACATCCCCATGGTGCCCGCCGGCCCTCCACGGTCTGGCACGCGACCGGGAGGGGGGTTTCATCCCAACCCGTCCGGCTAAGCATCATGGCGGCGGCTCTCCTCTTCGTCTCCTCCCCTTGTCCCGTGGTCCGCACTACGTGCATGCACCTCCGCCCTACACGTAGCCGGATCCCCCCCCAGGGGCACGGAATGGGGGGCGAGGAGGAGCGCCGGCTCCACTTCCGGCACGGTCCACCCCCCCCCCAAGGGCGTCCCTATCCCTCCGCGGCCCAGGCAGGACTGGAGGGACTCGGGTGTCTCCGCCGCTGTGTGGGGGAACGAAGAATACCTTATGAACCCACGGGGCGTCCCTATCCCCCCGCGGCCCAGGCAGGACCGGAGGGACTCGGGTGTATCCGCCGCTGTGTGGGGAAAGGAAGAATACCTTGTGAACCCACGGGGCGTCCCTATCCCTCCGCGGCCCAGGCAGGAGCGGAGGGACTCGGGTGTAACCGCCGCTGTGTGGGGGTGGGCAGCAGCAAGCAAGTAGGCAGGCAGTACCGGAGGCCAAAACTCTGGGGTAATAGTAGCTGGGACTCCACGTGAGTCCTCTTAACCAAAACAACCCCAAACCCCGCCGGGGCTTAACTCCCGAACGGTACGGTATTTGGGGCCCCCTTGGGCCTTATAAGCCCGCGGAGTGTACTGAGGCGTGGCTACCAGCCCTTAAAGTCTGGCCTGTCATACCCATTGCTGGGCTCGCCTCAGCACGGCCGGTCGAGTCCGGCTCTGGGGGGAGCGCACTAAACTGGCCCCGGGGGGGGGGGGGGGGGCACTTATCCTTTAAGCATTAGTTACGGCAGTAAGCACTATTTATTACGTTAGTTACTCAGCGCATCTTTTACCCCGCAGGCATGCCCCTTCCAGTGGTGAGCGCACCTTTGGGGCTGCCGTTGGGGGGTCCGGGGCTTTTACCCGGACCTCCGGCCCTCCCTGGCTGTTGACCGGAGGCGTACATTATACAATACTGTGGTTCTTTGTTTATACAACTTACTGTACTTGATACATACACATCACACAAGTCGACAGGGGCTCCTGGGGGGGCTGGCGCCCCCCCTGGTCAGTCTCTGGGGGGCCTCCCCTTATTTCATGATCGTCTCTCAAAAGCAAGGACATGGGGGCCACCCCTTATTTCATTATCGTCTCTCAACAGGGATCCACCAGGGATCCACCAGGTCGCCAAGGCAAGTCACTGGGAGGGTGCAAATCACCCCCACACCACTGTATCACGGACTCTGAAACGATAATGTGCGGCTCTGGGCCCCCTGGTGCGCCCCCGGCGCCTCCCCGGGCGGAGGGCGTAGAGACACCCCCCGGGAGCCACCAGCCAGGTCCCAGGCCGCACGCCAATTCACCCTGTCCGACGAAGTACCGCGACCGGGGGGGCCTCCCCTTATTTCATAATCCCCAAACTCCCCTTGGCACGAAGGGTCGCCACATTCTCCTGTGGCTTGGGGGGTCTCCCCTTAGTTCATGGGGAACCAGACTGCTGGGCCGCGGGTAGGTGCCAACGCCCTGGCGAGTGAGCACCGTAGCGGCAGGTTCTGGCCGTTGCCCCGGCCGCGCCGCGGTCTCCCCTTGGTTCGCCCCTCAGTTCCAGGCCCGGACGGGCGTTGGAGAGGGCCCCATTCCTCGTACTCGGTCCCCACCCCATGATGCACCTGTGCACAGACACACGGTGTAACGGCTGGGGGAGAAGGGAGAGCAGAACGAGCCCTGGGAAGGGCTGGGCCACAGGGAGACCCGGAGCACCCTTGCATACCGCCACCCCCCGGTGGAGCCCGCCCTGTGCCATCGTGGCTCCCCCACGGTGGCCGGCGAGGGGTGGGGCGCATGATCCCGGGACCCAGCTGCCGCGGCTGGGCTGGGTGACCCCCCAAATTGCGTGTTAGCCCAGGGGACCCCCCCTTGGTTTCACCCCCACACCACGGTGAGGTCACGCGCCCCTGGGCGGCAGTGGGGGTGACATACAAACACACTAAATGAGAGAAACCAAGAATGAACAAACCATCTACAGTTGCGCACATGCGCATGGGCACAACTACACACGCACGCAAGCACACACACACACACACCCACACACATAATAGAACAACATACCTGCAAAGGTCATCGTCATTGCCGCCACCATCATGCATGTGATTCCACGGCCAAAAAATATGAAAGACAGGACAAGGGGACGGGACAGGCAAGAGAACAGAAGGGCTATGCACGAGGGAAGCGGGGGAACGCAGCATAGCGAAAGGGGAGGGGAGGGGATAAGGAGGGAGGGGAATGAGTGTGTCATGGTGTAGGTCAAGATGGTTATGATGAACCTCACAAAAGCGAGCAATGTCCTTTGTGCCCTACTTGTGCTTCATGGTGTGTGTGTGTGTATGGGGTGGGTGCATGGGTGCCATTGCCATGAGGCAACAAGGAACACCCTCGCAAATGGTTAGGTTCATATCCCCGAACCCCAACCCCGTAACCATCTCTCCCTAGCCCTTCACTTCACATGGTTCAATGTGGCCATGTGTTTATGTACACGCAAGATAATTGCACACAAGAATGAATGTGGTTGTCAATTTGTGCATGTGCATGTGTGTGTGGACGTGTGTATGGGTGTATGTGTGTGTATGTGTTTGGATATGTGTGTCCCTGACGAAGTGTGTGTGTTTGGATGTTTGTGTGTTTGTCGCCACGGGTACATGTGTGCAAGTATGTATGTATGCATGCACGCTCAAGTTCTTGGAGAAAAGACATGGTGAGAACTGCGGACCGATGTTGGTGTGAAAAGGGTGAAGTGTGGGCCAGCAAGGGTGGGAAGAGAGGGCGGAAAGGGGGAGAAACTCCTGAGTGAGCCCTGAGTGAGCCCCCAATTAGCTCTCACTGAGCGCTCAGTGAGCCATTTGGCGCGCTCAGTGAGAGCTAAGTGCGCCGGCTCAGTGACGGCTCAGTGACGGCTCAGTCGGGCGCTCAATCAACTGAGCTGTTGCCAAAAAAAGTACCCCCCCCCTTGAACCTTGACCAAGTGAGTATCTAAAACTTCTAAAAACATTAAAAGCACATTACCTAGCATGCAAAAAGCACAGCAAACAAGCACAAAGACATCGCACTGCACAACTGAGCCCCAAATGAGCCCCCACTTCACATTTCCACTTAGCCACCAGTGAGCCGCAGGTACATAATGGCTGCCTAACCCCTGCCTCTCCCTGGCGTCTCGGCACCCGACGTGCACAACGCGCCGCAAGCCCACACTCCGGTCACCCAACGCGCTCCGGCACCCGGCAACAATACATGCACAAAGTCCCAGCCAGACTGTGTCAGACGCAAAGTAAGTCAGGCACCTTCACAACCAAACCACTCCAATCGCCTCCGGACCAGGCACACGCGCACGTACAATGTGCCAGCGGAGCTGCGCCAAACACAGAGCACGTAAAGGAGACGAACAAGCCACCGCATCAAGGCGACTCGGGGGGTCTGCCGGCTGAAAATCCGTGGGTACCCAATGCAGGCCGACCACCATCCCACGCTGTGTCATCCGTATTACAGTGGACCGCAAGAGCTTGCTTTGCCTGCGCAACCAAGTACGCGCGCGCAGCATCACCATCTCCGCCCCCGCCACTTGCGAATCGGTCACCAGAACCAAAAATCGCCAACCCAACCGCTTGGCCAGACGCACCGCCCAACACAGCCCCCACAGCTCCGCACTATGCTGGGTATGTCGACTGGGCGGGATAACCACGGACCGCACTTCATGCTTACCAGGCATAAATATACCCGCCCGATACCGGAACACATCCAAAGCCGCATCAACAAACATGGTGGCGAACGCATGGCGGCCAAGCGCCACCGGGCGATCCAATGCACACTTCAGGGACCACCTCAGGGTACCAGGCGGAGACCAGGGCTCCACAGCGAATACTATCGCGGTGGCCAACCCGTGCAGCACCTTAAGAGGGACCGGCTGCCCAACAGCTCCCCACCTCTGCGCGCAGTAAACCCCAGACAAAAACGGGCCCATGCCACGACGTGGCCTCACATGCCAGTGAATAAAACCTAACACCTTATTCAAGTGACGGGGGTGCGGGTGGGCCGCTGTCGCCAGACGCAGCCATTGCGCAAACATGTGCAAATACGCGCGCGGGTGGGACCAAACACGCCGCGCTCGCGTATCAATATGCTTCCCCAAAAACAAAATGCGCGTCGTGGGCTCCAAAACCGACTTAGGGGACACCAAAAACCCTGCTGCCTTCAACGCCTCCACCACCTGCCGGGTGACCTCCCGCAGCTCCGCTGGACACCCGCCCAGCAAAAGAAAATCATCCAAATAATGGAAGATGACCATATGCGGCGGGACAATCCCCTCTATCACCTTTTGCAAGGCCAATTAGCACAGCAGCGGGAAAAATTTCCAGCCAAACGGCATGCGGTACACGACCCGCGCCCCCCCTCCCGGCCGAAAGCCAAACCGAAACGCCCTCGACGCCTTCGGTGGCAAAACAAACGACCAAAAGGCGTTTTTCAGATCGATGTGCGTGCAAAACAGGGGCTCATGCGGCGGCCACGCCCTGAGGCGATCCGCCATGTTTTCCCAGCTGCACAATGAAAAACGCGCAGGGCGGGGCATGGTGTCGTTGAAGTCCACTAAGTGGAAAATCACGGACACCTTCTCCGAGGACTTCGGAATGATGAAGGGCCAGCATGTGGTAGGTCGGCCAGGGTCGTCCACCACCCTCTCAACCACCCCCCCCCCCACCTCAAGGGAGCGCAACATGGGCTCCACCAGAGGGTCCGTCTCACGCCTGTGGAGGACCGCCGGTGGGGGGGAGACCTCCGGCGCAAACTCCGAGGCCAACCGCTCCACATCCACCCCCTCCCCCACAACCTCATCCCATAATGCGTCCGAGATGTGGTGCGTCCCAATATCACCCAACCCCCAGGCGGCCACTTCGGGAGCAGGCGCCTGCAGGACTGGCTTGGGCGATGTGGAGACATGCATCAGGCTAGGCCAACCCTCCGGCTAAAGCTCACCAAGCACCCGCAGAAAAATGGTCACCGTATCAGGGAGCCAGAAATCCTCGGCCGTGACAAAAGCCCTCATTAAAAAGAGGTGCAACCTCTGCATCAGGAGGCAGACACTGGTTTTGAGGGCGACGGACAGCCACGCCAGCTTACCGGACAACTCGCGAAGGAGGAGCACGAAAAGAGGTTCCCCCACCCCCACAGAAAACAACGGCGGCCGTGGGCCATCGGGCTGCACCACGGGGCCCGGCGGGGACTGATCACAAACATTCCGGGGGCCCAGCATACCACCTGGCCGAGGGACGCCCGGGTCGGCGGGAGATCCACCGTTGTGATTGTTTGGCGGTCCCGGAGGCCCCCTGGCCAGTTGGTCGCTTAACCCCGGTCCCCGACGAGCCCCGCGGGACGCATCGCCCTCGGAGGGAGATTGGGTTGCGTCGGTCCTCGCCGCCCGGCCTGAACTTCCATGCCACCCCGCCGGACTCTGCCACGCCGCCTGCCGACTCTCCCAACGGGCGAGACATTTCGGGCCCCGCCCCCCGCCGAGGCACCTTGTGGGGACGATCAACGGGGCTCGCACCCCCGTCGGCGCCACGCCCACGTAGACGGCCCCCGGTGGCGGGACGACTCCCGACGGAGCCACCACCCAGCACCACCTTTGGGCCACCCGGTACAGGGCCGTGGACACGTACGGTACTGCCCACAACAGGCAACCTCCACCGCTTTGTTGCCTGTTTAGCGCCCTTGTTCCCACCCGCTGACTTGGAAGACGAGGTGCCAGCCGGGCCCGCTTGCGCTTGGGCCCGCCGGCACGTGGCCGGGGCCCTGCAGCTGATTTGCCGCCGACGACAAATGTGCCGCCGTCGCGCTTACCCAGGTCGGGCCCTGGTGCGGACCCTCCACCACTGCGCTTCGTGGTTGTCGTCGCGGACCCGGTTGGCTCGAGGGATGAACCGGACGACTCCGAGGAGGACTCCGTGGAGTCGGAGTCGGAGGACTCGTCGCCCGCACCACCACCGGCTCCTTTTGGCTCCCCCTCGCCGGTAGTGGATGGGACACCCAATCCTTTAACCAGTTCCTTGATGGCCACAGACTCCTTCGCGTACATGGCCCCTGGCCAGAGCTTCTGAATCGGAACCTCCAACACCGAGCCAGCAAAGTCCCCAGCATCCGCAACAGGTAAAAGAAGGGGCCCCACCTCCTCCGGATCGGTGTACCTGGTGGCGTACTCAAGCGCCGTTTGGAGGCGGCGCCAACGCCCCCACCATACGAGGAACCAGATGTGGGGACCCCTGTGGTAGCACGCCGCACAGCCACCTCGCCGGAACGCGTGCCACCGCAGATGGCTCCAACGCGAGTTTCGCAGCATGTCCTTAATGGCCTCCTCAAGCCCGGACGCTCCTCGCTCCGCGAACGGCTGTGCCGAATCCGCTGAAGCACCCACCAGAGCCAAGAGATAAGCAGCCCAGCCAGCTGCCCATAGGGCGTCTCTCTTCCGACGCCCCCCCCACTTTGGTAGCGGTGAAGGAAGCCATGCCGGACGTTTGCAAGTCCCGAGGCGTAATGGTGGCCGCCTCAGACACTCGCAGCCAGAGCACGTAGCTGAGACAACCGAGTCCCAGCGTGATGCGGTGCTCACGGGTGCGTGCCGCCTGGGCCAAGAAGGACAGCGCGGGGGGACTAAAATAGGGCTGGCGCCCCGATGACAGTCCCCCTTTCGCCAGCCTCCAATGGATCGGAAGGACGGTGGGCGGCATGATGCCAAGGTCTTCCGCTCCCCGTACCGCCGACACCACGTTGCGGAGTGTCGACCGTGCCACCCCTGATGACACCTTGGCTGACAGGTACTCCGAAAGGCATGTAGACGGTCCAGTAGGCAGCGAACGCTCGTCCTCGAAATCGGCAACCGCGAACAAGGAACCCTGATAGCGCTGGGTAGTCCTTGACGCCCAGCTGCGCATGGCGACGGTCGCCGGGTCGCCCGGGCGAACACCGGAACGGGCTGCCGCCCACGCCAACGCCGCCACACGAAAGCGTCCTGCAGCCATGGTCCCCGGCTCGCCGACGGCTCGCCCGACCCCCCCCGCGGGCCTGACTCCAGAGGAACCTGGTGCCCAACCCCAGGTCCCCGTCCCTGGAGCTCAGGAGGAGTTGCCGCACTGGAAGTGCCAGTGCTTGGCTGCCTGCTCGCTCAGGCCCAGTCCCAAGCAGCGCTTGCAGGGCTGCGACGCCACGGCCGTCTCGGGCACCCATCGGCCTTTGGCCGTCCGCCAGTGCAACACCCCGCCCTCGGTGGCAAATTTGATACCCTTGTACGTAAAGTTGTCCCCGCCTTGGTTCCGAGCGCCCTGCCAATCAAGACCATCCAGCGGGTTGGCCGCTTGGGAGGCGGAAAGTGCGGCCGGGTCGGCGTATTTTTCGGTGTAGGCCTTTTGGGATTCGACCAACACCAACCACATCCGATACGCCAGCCGATCCCCGGGATCGCCTCCACCGCCAACCCTGCCCACTGGCTGGGCGACAGGCCTCCCCACCGCCTTGACGTAGTCGCCCAGGGCGTCCCCACGCCTCATCCAAGATGCCAACTTCGGCTTCGCCATCAGCTCAGCGACCGCTGTGGCCGTCAACTCTGGCACCCCCGACTTGTCGTTAACACTGAGCTCGTCCAGTTTCGTCTGCAGAGTGGCCAGCGCGGCTTGTGGCTGTGCCAGCAGCGCCCGCATCTGGTCTGGGGACATATTGGCCATGTCCTGGCCATCAGACCCAGAGCCACCGCCAGAATTAGCGGCCGTTTTCGCAGGCGACGAGGTAAAAGTAAACATGGTGCACACAAATAAAAATTTCGCAGAACTGCAGTAGGGATACAGGTGGGGTGGTGAACTACTTTCCGCCCAGAAAAACAGGGGCAGACAGGAGATCTCTCCAAGAACAATGACATTCGGCGCCTCCTAATTGAAGGATATTCCAAGTTGCCCCCCATCTCAACAAATAATCGCGGAATCGCGCATTCACAATTCTTTGGACATCTTCCACGTTGCATATTTCTAAATTTGTGTTCTTATTGCAGCAGCAACATGAATATTGAAATAGGACTAAGCTACGAAATCTAGAAAGAATCCAGCTTGCAATTGGTGTTATGCCTTGCCTCAAGCATGAAGATATTGAGAACATTGAGAACATGAAGGTCCCAACAAAGAGAGCATCCACATGGCCAACAATGATTTCAACGCCAGTACACGTAAAGCAAAAATGACCAAAGGTCAAAATTAGCAAAAAGTGCCCATTTTTTGTTTATTTTTTGGGGTAATATTTTGGTACCGTAGCAAAGGGGACATCATCCTTCCCTGCCACGATGCAATACAAAGCAATGGGAAACCCATGTGAATCGCACCATACATGGTTTTTACTAAACGGCGGGGCAAATGGTTGTGGTGTGATCCAACCAACAACCATCACACACATATTCGGAGCAAGAGAGACACTTTCGTGCAATCAAAGAACCACACTCACAAGGGTGTTGTGTCTCTTCACCATGAAGCTTCTTGAGAACGTCGAACATGGGTTCGATAGAGGGCACATCTCCCCATAGGGGTCGCGGAATCCTCGTGGAATCTTGGGGCCCAGGAATCGGGGGGAAACCACAATTACAAAAACAACCTTAATTTTTGGGTAATTTTTTTTGGGTAATATTTTGTTTGGGTAATATTTGCCTTGGGTAATTTTTGCTTGGACTGTACCCAGACTATGGGCGTATAGGAGGAAGAGTCGGAGTTTGGGGACCCCTAGGGGGAATCCTTGCACTGCGCGCGCATTGCGCGCTACTTTTAGACTATGTTCCCCCTGAAGAGCCCCCAGGCACACCCCTTGGAAACGCTCTTAGAATTAGGTGACCCAAACTGCCCCAGATCAAGAAAATTGCAAACTACCTTCCCTTCACATAACACACATCATGCACAACTGGAAAAGCCATGAACAGCGCATTGGTTGCCACCCTCAACAACACACAACTGTCTTTCTGTTCCATTGTTGTTTCTCTCTTGAAAATCGTCTCGTTTCCCCAAAACTCAACAACCTCTCGCAAGATCTTTCGGCGGGGCACCAATTCGAAACCAATTCCACGATCCAAAGATAAACCCTGTTCAAAAGACATCGAAGTATCTTACATAACTCAATTGAACAGTTCCTTGACATGACGATGTTTCATATTAACATCTGCAGACTCGCGCGTGCTTGATGCGAGATCGCGGAAGATCAAGGAAGGTTGAGGCCCCAAAGAGGGCGGAAATGCTACGTCACCCCTGCATTCTCGGGGATCCCCAAACAAAGGGGGACAAAATCAGAAGTCAAAACCTCCGCTAGGGGTCACCATGATGCCTCTAGGGGCCCCTAGTATCTCAAAGTATGGGTCTCTAGTACGGCAAGACGCCCAAATAGTTGCACTGCGCGCGCGCTGCTTAAGGCTCCCCCCTATGCCGACGTGAAAGCCTAGAACCAAGACAACGAGAGACCACAAATGTCTAGCGGACTACAACATCTCAAAAAATAGCGGCGCAAAACAACAGGACCACATACGGCGGGCCATAGTGTGGTGATGGATATGTGGTTCTGTGCATGCAAAGTAAAGGAAACGCAGTGCTGTAAATGGAGCACATACGGCATTTGAAACAAAGCGCCAAAACAACAAAAGAAATTGGAACAAAGAAACATACTGAGAAGCGACAGAAGGCACGTAACGGTCACACCAACGCTAGTGAAAATTTTCGCATTTGCTGTCAGCCACAATCATATGATTTTTGCAGATTTGACACACGGTGTTGCTTTGTGCCATATGGATTATTCACGTGCCGAAACACATTTGTAATCCACCCTTTCACTCTTTGGCGATGGTACTACAGGTCTTGGGCACTTAGATACAAACATCTTGCATCGTGTCATCTGCCCGCTTTGCTTTGTTCTTTGTACTGTGGGAACCTCTGTGCTTTGGAATTTTTCTGCAATATGCAGTCTGGGAATCTTGTTGTATAGCTCTGAATTGCCGTGAGATGAAGCAAACAAAAATCCAATCATGGCCTCAGCAAAGAGCCCTTCACGGAGAATATCCCTTCAGTGGTGACTCCTGCAAACGCGAGCAAATCCACCACCACAACCGCCATTCCGTCGATACCACCAAGATCAGTATCATCAACCCCAGAAGAGCGAGCTTCTTGTGACTGTCGGTTGTAGGAATATTTGCAGGAGGACCTTCTGTCAGTGGAGTACACTGGGTTCATTCCTACCGTGCTATCCAATTCAGTTGCTCCTACCCTTTCCAGTCGCCAACACAGAAATATGCTGTCTGTGTTCCCTTTCTTGCTCTGGCTGCCCTTCTTCCTCAGGCTACACTCATTCACTGTGGTTTCCTCAGCAACCGTCAGGGTCACTGCTCTCTTGATCCATCTCTCGTTCCCTCGCTCTGCCTTGGGCTCTGCCTGTTGCACTCCCCTATGACGGGCAGTGAGGTTGTTTGGGGTGGGTGACGGTGTGCTTAGGTGGAGTGCTACAGGCACTCGATGCTAAAAATCTTTGCTTGGAGGCGAAAAAAATAGATGAGGGTGGTTCTTTGTTGTGTTTTCTACTGGTGGTGGTTTGTTGCCGTTTTGGCTGTGGCCATGTGGTCGCTGTGGCCTGTCTGCGTGCTTTTGTTTTTTTTCCACAGAGCCACAACAATGCCCAAAAGAGTGTTTCTGAGAAATCGTGGGGGGATTTTTGAATTCATTAAGAAATCCTGACCAATCAGAGGTTTGAAGTCAGGGGTGGCTGACTGGTACCCAATTGTTACATGGAAATGCTCACCATTTACTAAAGACACCACATTGTCCACCTGAAGGATGATAAACAGAAGAGGGGGGGAAAGCAGGCACTCAGAAAATGATGGCTTGTGGGGGACTCAAAACAACTACCACAACTCACACGCCAGATGATTCTGCAAAATGTGCTGCAAAAGGCGCCACCAAAACAGGTTCTACGTACAAACAAATTGCATGGGTGGGGCACATTGAAAGAATCCACAGAAATCAGCAAATTATAAATGCTGCATTGCGCCACATTGCAGCTCTGGTGCAGCAGGCAATGCAACATGCATTGCAACGGACACTGAAACATGTTCAGCAACATCCATGCCAAATAGAGTTTCGCGCGTAGTGGCACCAGCACATAGTGTGCTGTATCAATCAAATCTTACTTGCAGTGCCATGGTCATCTCTGGAGTTGAAACCAGGCAATGAGAGCCCAACAAACTCATCATCTGGCAATACACAATACAGTGCGCATCACAACAACAACGCAAACAATGCACACTCAAACACTGTGCATCACTGTGCACACTGCACCACAAAATGCATTCAACACAGTAGTGTTGACAGATATGCACACGCAGAGACACTGGACAAGGTGGAATGATTTGAATTGCACCAAATTGCACTCTTGCAACAAGACCATAAAACCAAAACACAGTCAGTGACAAACAGTACAACTCAACACATGCTATTGGAATGGCCATGGGGTGCAGAATAGTAATCTTAGCCCAGCAAAAATAGGCTCAGGAGGGGGGGGGGGGCACCTGCGCATATTGAAGAATCTGCACCCTGGGAACTGGGGCTGAGAACCACAGGGCGAAAACCACATCACCTGTTGTGCGAAGAGCTGAAATGCGCAGCTAAAGCAGCAGACATAAAAAGACCTCCAGATTGGTCCAGAGGGCACATGGTGGCATCTTTCAACACACACACACACACACACACGCACACACAATGGGAACTGCGACACTCATACAGACACACACACACACACACACACACACACACACACGTGTAGACACACACACGCACACTCACTCGCTCACTCACTCACTCACTCACTCACTCACTCACTCACTCACTCACTCACTCACTCACTCACTCACTCACTCACTCACTCACTCACTCACTCACTCACTCACTCGCTCACTGACTCACTGACTCACTGACTCACTGACTCACTGACTCACTCACTCACTCACTCACTCACTCACTCACTCGCTCGCTCACTCACACTCACACAGAGCACACAGCGCACTACAACACGTGGCGAATGCTCCCCAAAATGCCGCCAGATGTGGTTCATATGCAGAGGTAGAATAAGTATGAATCATATATGAGCTGCACAATGTCTCACTCTCCATTTCTGTTGCCTCCAAACCCAGATGAAGGACAATGAATGGGATCCAATTTAGCTTCAAAGAAGAAGACATGGTGCTTGTCTGGTGTGCACTGACATACGCTCTCATGCAGGACACACCAGGACTTTGAGGCGTGCACGTGACCTTTCGATGCAAAGGCACATGGACTCAGGCTGGGCTTATATAAGTATCAGGGAATGAGTAAAGGGGCCACTTTTAAGAGGGCCATACCAGAACCCAAGCACAAAGTCAAACAAATCCTGATCTTATTTACGTCCCGTAGCAGAAGTGGGTGACTGCACTTTGGGTGGGGGCAACACTCCAGAGCTTATCAAAGTTTCGTTCAGTTCGCGGAGCAATTTGCCATCCTCAAAAAGTGGTCCAGGCTTCTTCCCCGCTACAGGGAACACAGATTTGCTCTTGGACTTCTCCAAGAATTCGAAAGCGGCCCTGAACTCTTGGGGTCCTGCCTTGATGTCATTGGCCAAATGGCAGGGAATGATTCTCTGGAACGGCCACTTCGACACCTTGTCAGCCCATTCCAAAGTCTCTTCAGGGAATCTGTTGAAGATGAGCTCACGCAAAATTGGGGCCACGAGCAAACCGCCTTGCAGAGCCTTGAAACTGGGTCTGTCGTCACGTGTCCAACGCCATGGGGTAAGACCGTAAGGCACCCCTCCCAAATTCTTCATGCTCTTGGGCACCTTCTGAAGGTCTGTGATGGACTCCACGGCAGGGACGACATCCAAGGCAGACGGCAGGAAATTTAGCCCAAACTGAGCAATGCGGCGCCATCCCTTGCGCCTTGTCTGAGGGCTGTTGACGATCTCCTCATCGATGGCATCGCGGGCGTGGAAAAGCAGTGCCCGAGGGTCCTCCGTCACGATTGCTGGAGGGTCATCCCGCACCTCCACAATGGCATCCGTCACCAAAAGGGTACGGGTCTTCTTGTGGAAGAAGCCAGTCTCCCCAAAGCCTCCAACGCTCTGGAACTGCAGAGGTCCGAAGATAATGTAATCGATTTCATCGCTGAAAGGGCAGTCCTTTGGATCTTCAGGCAGCACGCGGGGCTTGCCACCTGTGAATCCCAGGAACAGGTTGGGGAGGTTCAGTGGAAAGCTGTATTGTCCTGGCATGACCCAAACTTGGGCTTGACGGAATTTTCGACTGAAGGGACCAGCAGTGAACTTGTGTTCAATCCCCAAAGTGCCAAGAACAATGTGCTTCACAGGCCCATGCTTTTCCTCTAAGCGCCGCATCATGTCGATCAACTCACGCGTCGGGGCAATGGGGTTGTGCACCCATAGACCTCCACCCTTCAATTTGATGACGGTCTGGCGGATGGGAACGACCACATTGACGGTGCCTTGGATTTGATCATGGGTCCAGATTGTGTCCTTCACCACTTCTGTCTCCAAAGTCACCTTCCTGCCATAAGGCTGTAGAGGCAATGTAGGCCACAAACCCCAGCTGTACTTGGCGGTATTTCGGGGCATCTCCGGAACAACACCATCGCGCATATCCTTTTCCCAGGGTGCCTTTTCCGTGCGTCCCATATAAAGAGTCCACAGTGCAACGACGATCAGTGCTACGGCAGAACCAACAGCGACAAAAGGGGCGACGCTCTCAACACTCTGGAATGCGGCGTTGGACAGGGCAGGCATGGTATTGGGCTGGGCGTACAATGCCGTGTTCGCTGTGTCCAAAGCCTCCTCATTCATGGGAATAGGTCGAAGCGGGTACAAATGTTGGACAAGGACATCATGATCAAATATTGCGCCATTGGCGGATCCTTGACCCAAGGACGTCGGGGAGCCTGGCCGTATTTGCGTGAGACCGGATCCCAAAAGAAAAATGGAGGATGAGGAGGCATAGGCCAAAGCAATCAGAAGCACAAGGAGGGGGGCCAGGACATATGCTCTTCGCACTGCCTTCACCATCCTTGATTCTCCCTGATGTTCTTCATGGGTGAAGTATCCAAGATGCTTCGTAGTACATAATGGTTGTGCTTGGTGCCCATGTAGGGGACCAACATCCAATGCATGAGACATCCAAACCGGAAAAAAATAGACACTTAGAAAGTGGGATGCCTACTTGGCTGGAGCTGTGACCCGTCTGCCCGTTTGGCCGTGGTGTCCGACGGCGCCCTTCCTTTGGGTTACACCTTGGTTCGATGCTTGGCGGTGCCCTTCCCTATCCGTGGGTTTTTGGGCTGGTGCGTGGCTTCGTGTTGTGTGCCCTACCATCCGGTTATGGGCTTATTGCTTTGCCGGTACGGTCATCCTTGTCTTGCACAATCCAAAACCTTCGTTTCCTCTTCAGGCACAGCAATAGGGCACCAAGAAGAATAGTGCCAACACAATTCCCATCGGCCGTTTTCGAAACAAAGGCGTAAATCGTTCACACATGCAAAATCAGGACCTTCGTCGGCCCTCCACACTCGGTGGTGTTTGCTTGCTTGCGCGGTGTTGTTTTGTTGTGGTGGCTCAGGCGTAACTGAAGCCATCACTCAATTGGTTGTGCGGTGGCTGTGGCGTGGGTGCCTTTTGCGTTGGGGTATTGGTGCGGTTGGCTCGCTCCTTTCCCCCATCCTTGTCACACCATGAACCTTACTGCCACATGACGCATTGGGACACCTAGTCTCACACATGATGGTCCTGTGGGCAAGCACAAATCTTGACGGCAACAATCGATTGTCGGAATGACAGGAACGGGTCCGCATATGTTCCCAAGGGGGTATGGGGGGGCCACCTTGAACATTTTGATTTCCACTGGAACGCTAGTTTTTCAGGGTTTGGTGGAAGTTTTGTTGTTGTCCATGGCAATTCCATTCGTGCATTGTGGTGCAAACACATTGATTGCATCCTGGGCAGTGCATTTCTCCACGTATCATGCAAAGCACTAAGTTTTTGTGCAATTTTAGCCATGAATATCACGCATACCCAGCCGTCATTGTTGTCAACATGGTTAGGCGGTATCGTTGGGCGAAGCATTTGCATTGCATGCTTAATCGTTTGTTGGGTAGAACCACACCAATCGCTCACCGTTTTGTCACTGTTTGTTTTGTTTGTGTGTTTCGCACATGGTTGGTACTTCGCAACTTTTTTTGACCCGTCACTTACCTGACGTGATCTTACTTCACGTGACTGTTTGTAAGAAACATAGCAAAGGTAGGTGTAGGGTGAAGAAATGGTTCCAATTCACATTATCACCATTATGAGATCTTGAGAGCAAAGATAGAGGCAAAATGCCAAGCTGTGTGCGGTGGCTAGCGGTGTGCGGTGGCTTGGCACACAAATGCACCAACACCCACACCGTGAGTGGAATGCACACGCCAGAGCTCACGCCCCAATTCCTTTTCCCCAAAGGTTTCTCTCTCTCTTGCAGTAGTCGTTGACAAACTCCCACAATAGCATTGTTCAGCCAGCTAGCCACCCACCTAGCCAACCACCCCGCCAGCTACCCAGCCACTGCTTGAAGCCCTTGGACACCACATCAAAGTAGCTTGTCCTTCATGTCCTCATACTTAAGCTATGTGGCAACATTGAGTGGCGCCGTGCCTTGCATGAAGATGTTCTTGTTATTCTATTGGGTAGGCCATTGGACGTGGAGGACACTTTACGCGTGGCCCACGGGGATGATTGTTCTTCCGACTAAAGGCACACTGAGCGCAACGATAGCATAGAAAAGCTGCTCACCAATGCATAAGAGGCTGCAAGTGAAACGCAATATGTGACGACACACAAATGTCCGTCCTTTGGCCAACCAAGAGGCAAAAGGTGGGCTAGAACATGGGAGCTTCGTCACCACGGGGGGGGGGGGTTACACGTGGCGTTTTCCAATCAAGGACCACACGTTCGGCAAAGCAACTAAGTTTCCACTCGTCTGCAAAGGCACAAAAGTCATCTAAATGGCGGGTGGAAAGGCATTTGCAAGAATGCGCTTGATAAATGTGGCGTAACTGAGTTTCGTGCACTTTAGGTGACTCAACATGCACGCGAAACAATTCTAAAAGTGTTTTTGTTGCGACCCAGTGTTGCGATGCCCCATCATGACACTAGGTGTCAAGTGCATTGGTAACGGAGTTGCACCACGTTGCTTCAAACAGATGTCGAACGCACAGAAATATTCCAAAAACGTGTCGCCTTCGTCCCCAAGCTTCGTCGCACGTCTAACAGCCCATTCCACTACTCTACATGCATGAAAAACGCAAATCAACAGATGGGCGTGATTTCAGCATGATGATATTGGTGAATCTTTTTTCAAGTATCATGGAAAAGTTTTTGCCTGAACGACAAAAGTTTGCGCTACCGCGAAGACGTCGGTCGCAATGGTGCCGACGGAGCCAACCGCGGCAAACGCGTTAACAGCAAGGCGGTTGTGGAAATGCAAACTGAAACAGTGCGCGTGGCGCGTTCAAACACAGTGCGCGTGGCGTGATCGATTCGCCTAAACTAGATCAAGACTTGCACAAACAACATTATCTAACGCCAACACGAATAGTCTGATTCCATCGGGGATTCCACTCGCCGCCGGGAACGCAATGAGCCTGTAAAATGTCCAATATTGTCCAAGAAAAAATCCTCGGTAATGTCACAAATGGCCCTCATGATGTCCCAGGACTTCAGATTCTGACGTCTCGGGACAAGTCTATTAATGTCCCAAATGGCTTGGTCAACACGAGGGGAGGAGGAGAGCGCTTGGAAGAATGTTCCCCCAAAAAACAACACATAGAGCATACAAAGCAACTTTCTGAGTGTCTATTTTTTTTCGTCCATTCATGGCCGTCTGACGAGGTTTTTTTGCGCTGTTTGCTTCGTGTACTGCTAATTAATAATTAATACGTGCATAACATGAAACATTGTGAGGACAATCCAAAACTCATCATGTTTTGTTTGTTTAAGCTTGCATATGTCTTTCTTTGCATGTTGACATGCACCGTCTTCGAATATACTCGCCATCGAGACTAGGTCAACGCTACCTCGCCTTTTGAGTCTACAGTGAAAAGCCTTTTTCACTCGTGTACCAAACGATGACTTTGTGCACCTTTCATCACTGTGGTTGTGGAACCCATTGGGTGCATCTTCCATGTACTCATTATCGGAGGGAAACCAGCGAAAAGGGGGGGGGCAAGAGGGGGACTCCTCCTCTTGTTGATCCTCTAGCCGCCTGGTGTAGACCTTGTATTGCTTTGTGTTTGCATGCCACGTAGCACATAATATGCTATGGAACAATTCTTTGAAGAGCATTTGTTGGAAATGGTTCGTTTCCATGCCATTGTGGATTGGGAGTTTAAATACTTAGTGGTTGTGCCTCTTTTTGTTTAATTCACGTGATCATATCTCCCGGTGTTTTGCATGTTTCTATCTCAGTGATGTCTGATGTGCCCACTTGAAAGTGTGAAGCAAAATTGCATGGCGATGGTTTTTGGATACAAAGTTGTGGTGGCCATTTGCAGGTAGACAAACACTTGGGCTTGTGCATTTGGATGTCGGAACTTTTGTATGACAAGTATTGTGAGCCTTTTGACATTCGAGGCTCGAGCCTTTTGACATTCGAGGCTCTCGTTGTACCCTTGTGTATCTATTGCCTTTCTGAGGGTCTATTTTTTTTTCGGCCCTATCATGGCATGTTGTGATGGAGCAGGTGGTGCTTTGTTGCTTTGTGAGTTAGGTGGTTGAAACATTATCCGTTTGATGCTTTACTAACACGCTTTCAACCATTGAATTTGCCAAAGATTGGTGCCTATTCATCTGCTTTCTTGCTGTATTTGGTCTGGGGTGTGCAGTACTCGTGTGACCCTTGCTCTGGACGCCAATGTAGAAAATGGGGTGGCCAGTCGAAGCAAGTGAGAGAGAAAAGGTACCAAAAAGAAAAAAACACCGTATCTTTGCGGCGAAGCGTCATGTTAAACGCGGTTTGCGACATTTGAGCTCCGTCATGAGTGAAGTATGTGCGCACCACCTTCGGCATAAAAACAATAGCGTGCCTCACTTTCCATTTAGCATTGGTAATGGGGACACGAGCCTAGTTGTAGTTATGCAAGGTGGTACCCGTCTCAAGCCAAAATCAAAAAAGCGGTGGTTAAATTTCAAGCAATAATTATGACAGTGATTGTCAAAGATGAAGGTGTGCCAAAGGTCATAGTTTGTGTCGAAGTGCAATTGATGCTTTGTTTCCGAGGGTTGAGCATATGTATGGTCGAAGCCGGACATGTGCTTTGTGTCGAGATTGTTGAGCCGGGGCTTGTTGTGCACTGCATAGTGTACACTTTGCTCAGAGATTATTGCTCCTTGTTTTCCGGGAGGCTTTATCACCGGTAGCATGAGGCTCTGCGGTGGATCGACGGATTCTATGTGCATAGTCCCTACTGTGTGACCCATCATATCCTACCTACACCCTGTGCTCTAGTACTGGCTTTTGATGCATCACTTTTGATCTTCTTGGGTTTGAGTGTGCTCTTGAAAGTGGCCTTTGTGCAATGGTGTCCGTGGAGCATGATAAAGCATCATGCCATCATGTTCCTTTGGCTACATGTACGGCAGGCGACCGGCCCCCGTTTTGGGCACTTTAGGTCACTGCATGTCTCGCTGCACGCCAACTGTCCGAGTGAATTGCACTTCACATTGGAGCTTGACTTGTGGTGATGACGCCCCTTGGTTGTTTTTCCCTCAGGCTTGGGCTTCATCCCCACCATCATCTTGCACGTCATGCATCAAAAGTGGCTCAATTGACCACATCACCGCTACTCCGGTCCCCGGCAATACTGGGATAGTGCCATGCAGCCAACAAAGCGGTAATTGCCAACGGTGTGTGCTTGGTGAGGCAAAGCAAACATAATGTTGAATGAGGACAACTCATACTGTGTGGAAGATATTGGTTGGTCACTTTGCATTGGTTTCTTTATCGATGCACGCACAGGCACAAAGCACCCAGTGGCAGTGGCAGAGCCCAAACCATTGCCTTTCGCACAGACTATTCACCTGCGCGCAGTTTGTACACAATGCAGAGCAACGCTCGGACACTAACCGGGACTCGTATTGGAATACTATGGAACCATAGTCCGCACAACAATTTCAGGAATGCAGCAAGCTGCAAGTCAAATGCTATTGACGATGGTCCACAATGGAAAGGGACTTGGGGGCTGGGAACATCGTTTGGCCCTTGGTCCTTGTGACAACAGTGTCATTGGCTTTGTTGCTTTTTTTAAGGCATGGCGGTCCCCCGCCGAAAGCATTGCACCAAAGCGGCCTGACCACGGGTAGAGCGTTCATGGCGAGCCGAAGTTCACCAAAGACAGACTGCTATTGTACACAGTCCCATACCCAGGGTGCTGAAAGCACTGCACTGATGCACCATAGGCCTGGGGGGGGTCCATGTGCACAATAGAATGCCGAGGCAAGCAAAGTGCAATGGGATAGGTGCACTGATGCACAGGGAGAAAAGGAAACCCATGTGAATGAAAAAATGCATCAGTGAAAATATGTGAAGGACTGAATCAGTCCAGAGGGGCAGGCAAGAGTGACAGAGCACAACAAAAACGCTGGAGCGCTCGGGGAGAAAAAATAGAAAACCGCAAAAGGATACCAGGCGGAGAAGCAGCGAAAGGAGGAAGGAGGGCAGCAGCCAACCTCAGTATCAGGCAAAATAAACGGGGCGTCGTGGGGGGTGTCTGAGGGACGGGGGGAAAATCGGGGGGGGGGGTGATGTGTGGTGGTTGTGGTGTGGAAGAGTAGCAGGCTGTGTGTGAGGGGAAAGCTGGGTATGTGAGAAGAGCGTCTGGCACCAGGCAAGTGGGGACAAAAGGCCTGGCGACTGGCGACTGAGGACAGGTGGGTCTGGGGTTGGTCAGGGGCAGTAGGTGAGCGGTGGTGGGAGTCTGGGGCAGGATGGTGAGATCAGGTGAACAGAAGGGGGGGTCAGGCGGTAGAGGATGAGACTCGGGCGAGAGGAGGTGATAGGCATGTGTGGGGGGGGGGGCTGAGAACTAGAGGGTGAAAGAATTGGCTTTGTTGCTTTGTTTCTTTGCATTGCTACGTGGCCTGTGACCGGCTCCTGACGACGCACCGAGCGGTCTCTCTCCAAGGGATAGCTACTTGATTCATTAATTAAAACCACAACAGTGGGGCCCACTGCAAGCCACATGATAATGAGCCGATCATGTTAGAAGCAAAGGCCATCTAAACTTACAATTGGAAAGCCCCCATAAGGCGCATGCTACATGTCAACATGCGTACTCTGTGGCAGGTCGAACCTAGGGTTTTGACAAGTGTCACCACCATTCACGTGCATCGTGGGTCCACGCAAGGAAACCAAGTTGAAAAGGACTCTATCAAGGTTCGCTGCATGGAGGAGCAAAGTTTGCGATGCATTGCGAACACCTGATGTGTACCCCCCCCCCCCCCACACACGCAAGGCAAGGGGACATGCGTAGGGACCCGGGACGCTGAGCTTTGCCCTCAAGATTGTGGCTACCGTCCCTAATGCACACCAGACCCATGTTGATCCCTCCCTTAAGATAGTTCAGGGTCTTGGACCTTAATAGACTAGTGGCGCCCTCCCCACCATAGTCCCTCCGCCCCACCCACCCACATTCTTCATTTTTCAGACACTCGTTCAAATGATCAAACTCCAAATTGGCCTATGGCTGCTGTACTATTGCCTCTGCCATTGCGCAACGGCTCATTGGCTGTTTCACCCCCTCGACCAGGCAGAGTTCTTGGCCAACTGGTACGGCAAGGACCACCTCTTGGTGCCGCGCCCTGCAGACTACTACCCCACTGAACTAGGGCTCGACTCCTCGGGCTGGCTTTGCCGGCATGCCGACGCCGTCCGCTTACGTGAAAGGGGTATCTCACTGCCGGGGCCCGGCTCATGTGCTGGCGCTGAAGAGGCGCTCGCAAATGGGTACTCGGCAATGTTCCGTTTGGAAGATGCCCAAGATCCAGATCCCCAACTACGGCGCTTGTTGGGCGACTTCGTGAAGACGACCGGGTTCCGTAGCACACTGCATGTCTACTATGGGGGCAGCAACTCCACCGGCTTCTTGGCGCCTCATACCGACCCCTACGACGTTTTCGTGCTGCAAATCGAGGGGATAAAACACTGGAAGCTGTGCGTGCCCACCTCTGCTGCGCTCCAGGTCCGTCACTGGCTTCTGAGTGTCTCCACTTGCACGAGACCCCTCTGACGCCACACTGTGAAAGCAGCAACATTTGGCCGTGCTTTCTTGCAGATGGCACCTGCCGACCGTCGCATTTGGCATTTTTAGGGGTTAGACCCTCAAACAGGGCAGCATTCTCACCGCTGCCACCTTGGGTTGCCCTCATGGCGACTCATAGCGCCAAGGGCAGCACTTGAAGGGGTGAGGCGAGGGAGAGGTAGCTGTGTCCGGAATTCAAAACCGAGAGATTGAATAACCTGACAGACGCAGGGTGTAGCAGCACTGAAATTGAAAACAAAAAACAGGAACGAAGTTATCCCAAAGTATTTCTCATTTCAGTAATTTCCCCCACAACTGGTTTTCGTTGTTCTTTCTCCAATTTTTCCGTATTTTCCCGTGATTGATGACTGCGGAGGCAGTTTCCCTTACAGAGACGGAAGTTGTGGCTTGAGAACACAGAGTCGATGTAGACACCTCTATTCGGCAAACCTAACCAAAACGGGGCCTGTTCTGCGGGAGGGCTGTGCTGGGGAATCCAACGCAAGAAGAGACTGGCAATTGTTCGTCCGCACCACGATTTGAAAGTGGCCCTGGAGGGCGTTGCATTGCAAAGCGTAGCCGTGGCTGGACCAAGACACAGTTTTCTTGATCTCCTATGCTTGCTGTGCCCTTGGATGTGATGTCACGTTTTCCCTGCGACACGATTGCCACACATCTCCACCATCACAGGACCCCATTAGGAAGTAATGGTTGATCTCTCATCCCTCATCCATCTCCTGGTGTTCTTTGTGGCAGGACCCTGCTCCTCTTACAGCACTGTTGCATTGCATGCCTGTAAAATCATACGGCTGCTGTGGTGCAACTGTGTAACATTGCATGGGCGTTGTATTGCATGGCTGTTCTGTAGCTGTTGTACCGCAAGGCGGTTGCGTTGCGTCGCAGTTGTACTGTGTGACTGCACAGTTGCCTTACTGCTTGATGGTTGTGCTGCATGTACAACACCCCCCGAACCTGTTTGATCGAAAGTACTCTCGCCCTGTCAGGTCATGCAGGCTGTGGGATTATAGGGCGGCGGGATTTGGTTTTGACGCGTGTTGCTTAGTAGGTCAGTTGGTGATCAAGCGTTTTGGACACAATCACCTTGGCTGGGTGCTTTGTCCTGATTCATGGTGTATCATAGCGGTTCATCTCTCAACCCCAACACTGTAATCTCACGATTTTATCACCCCTCCCACTCCCAACTGCTTGTAACTGCCCCAAGCCCCTGTCCGAAGGAGTGACCGCAACAATCAATGTCTTTCTCCGGAGTCCCTCTTGCAGTTCAGCAAAGCCCCCCGTCGGGTGATGTTGGTGACCCAGCCTATCCCTTATTCAGATGAAGCTCCTGGGACCAGAATTGTCCAGCGCTGAACGGTCGCGGTTGGTGGAGCTCTGCGAGAACCCACAGGGCTGCACGACCTTCCCCGACAAATCTTTGGATGACATGCTCTGTACCACCGTGACCACCACTGCCGGGGACCTGCTGTACATCCCGCGAGGAGTCGTGCACTCAGTGCAGAGCCCCACAGGGTCGGTGCATGTGACCCTGTCGCTTCGTCAGGACAAAGTCCTCTGGAAGGACTTTATCACCCGAGAAATGGAAGAAGTGGGAGACGCTGCCCTTGTGCAGGGGCTGCACACCGCGCTGCAAGGGCTGCTGGACAGCCACCCCAAGTATGGCATGCACAATCGTAATGGTGGTTGCTGTGTTCACAACCAATACCTCCTCGCAGAGGGTGTTGTTGCACCGCGCGCGCACTGTGGCAGGCCAAACTCCGGTGAACCATCCCAACATGCACCCACCCAAACAGCCCATATAACCCCAGAAAAGCTTAGTTGCAAGCACACCACCTGTCTTCCCAGTTTTTTTTAATGATTGTCAATAATTCCTGGAAGCTACTGGGTAGTTTATGTTCTTTCCTGGAGGCCTCTTGATGGTTGTAGTCACGTACCGAGCTTTTATCAGAACTCTATTCTTGAGGGGCAAAGGTGATGCTGGGAACAGTGCAGGACCTCCCCCCCCCTCTTCCCCCCTGGCCTCTCAGGTGGGAGCTCAGGGGTATGGGTGTCACTCAATTCGCCAGGTCCGTACTCAAAGGGGGGGGGGAGAACAGTATTAACAGCCAGAAGTACATTTACAAGGCGGACACAGGGCGGACAAGAAAACGACCCAAGAGAGAACAGCCGCACGGTGCGCTTGGTGAGGGGGCCCACAGCAAAGGCTACCAGTGTGGTGCTGCGGAATCCGAAGTCGCAAGGTATCACCCGAAATCGTGGCATCGAAGCACGGCAGACCGAGCTGTCGCGCTAGTCCTCTGTCACGGTGCGCACCGCGCAAGCACCCCCCTTGGAGACAGTCCGGGGCCGCCCCCCCGCCCCCAACCCTGCTTAATTCAAACCCAAATTTATGTCTCATAAACCACAGCACCCCAAAACTGGAATGTAACAACCCTGCTACCTTGGGACCTAGGCAGTGTGCAACCTGTGCTGTGCTGCTTGGGTCATGCAGATGGTAAGCTCACCTTAGAGGACAACAACACAAAGAAACAACAGACTGAAAGCACAATTACAGGGGGGTTTTGTAAAGCCACACATGGCTGTCACAGCTGATTCTTCCTTTTTGCGTTGGTGCAGTTTTCCAACGAAGCTGTAACACAAATGTGATATGATTTAACAGGTATTAAATTTGATCCAAAATGATTTAATTTGCATTGTTTTCTTATCTGATGTGAGAAACTCTATTTTTTGCTGCCTACCACCCTTTTTGCATGGATACAGAACAAGCATTGAACGTAGTATGATATGATACAGGATGATTCGTGCGTATCAAATGTAACGTGTTATTTATTAATGTGGATCAAACACAACATAGGAATAGTGTAGCACGTTTGGAATGTGATGTCATTTGATTTGGTTCGGATTAAATCCATCACTCCATAATTCAATACCGATGCAACCTGCGTAACCTAATAAGAGTTCAACGAAATGTGATGCAATCTCATATGTATTATATTAGATTATGTCACATTGACTACTTATTACATATCTTATCGTGCAAAATCAAACACCCCCTTTTCTATGCAATGTTTTGCTTCGGCAGCGTTGTGCAGCCGCCGAAAGTCTGCAACACTCCCATCCTTGAAACCCCAACCGACGTTCCTTAGTCCTGCTGCGGGATGTTGTCAGAGGGTAAGGGGGATATGCAACCCAAGATGTGGCACAGAGGTCTACTCTAGACGCCACATGTAGATCAGGGCTTGGGGTGGGATCTTTGGTGTGTTGGGATGGGACACTTAGATGAGGCACAGAAGGTTGAGGTGCCCTTCGATAAAAACGGAAGAAATCTAGAGCTAGCAATTGGAACCTACCAAAGTTCTTTTGGACAATTGAGGAGGAGGACCATGCGTAGTGTGCGCGCATGGCAATTATTAGGCTGCCAAGGTAGCTTGAGCACCCATAGTTTGACTCAGTTGTGGGGCAAAGTCCTAATGTGTTCGCCAACTACCACTGGAAGATGGTTGCCAATGTGGTGTTGCATGTTTGCACCCTATGAGGGATGGTGTAGGTTGCTTTGCCCATTTTTGCTATGCCAATTGCATGCATCACTTCATTCTATCTATCCCTTGATGGGGGTCATGTGCAGTGTGCATGCACATTGGTGTACATCTCCCACATTTCTCCCCGTTTCCCTTGCCTCATGTTACCCATTTCTGACAGCATTTTTCATTTCATTATGGAAGGTGCCTTTGAAGATGTTTATTCAATGGGTTGAAGAATCTCTACGATGAATTCCTTTCATGTTTTTGCATATTGCGGCACAAGCCCTGGATATTGGGATGCAAGCTATGAGGAATGTGGGTGTGAGAGCAGCAAATGAACAAGAACCTGACAATTGGGTGCATACATGGGCATCTTCATGCCTGTGCCTTGGGTTTGGGAATTATTGGGGCACTTGGACTTAGTCTTGTAATGTGGGCTTTCTTGGGAGCTAGTTTTTTTCCCTTTTTTTTTTTGGAAGGGGGGCAATTAATGTTCCAACAGTACTGCGCAGTGCGCATGCAGTGCAAGGACCCCCCCAAGTAACTCCTAGGGGTGGTGGGGTGGGACCCTTAAGTGATTAGACCAAGTTTCTCTTCCACGCCTGTAGTGCCAATTTGTAGTTGTGACTGCTTGCTTTGTTCTTTGTGTGCTCAGCACCCTGTGTACCAGTGCATCACTTCACTTCCTCTTGCAATGTGGCTTTTGCTATGTCATTGTACCGGAACCCCCCTGCCCCCATCAAAAGGAACTCTGGACCCCCCAAAACAACCACCATCACAAGTTGCGCATAGCAACTTTTGTTTTGCCGAGGGGGGGGGGGGGGGGGGCAGTGACAGTGGCAGTCAGTGACGGTAACAGTGACAGTGACAGTGACAGAGTTGCCTGAGGCATGGAGTCCACGTACAGCCACCCACCTCACCCCTCTGTCCCTCCCAGCCTGATGTATTTTTGATTTGCCTGGGCCTCCCAGAGGCCCTTGTCTAGCGCAATGTTTCAGAGATGGACGTGCAGAGTCTCAGTGTTGCAGGGTACAGGGTACAGGGTGCAGGGTGCAGGACAGGGACAGGAGTCGGGCAGGGCCAGCAAAACAAACATGTGGGGAATATGGGTCATGTCATTAGGGCACCCTTCACAACCCTCACCAACACTCATCACCTCATTGCAGCCCTCCACACCAAAACGATGCTGTAACACCCCCTTTTTTTGTACCATCTGCCAAAAGTTTTCATGCCAACGAATAGTAGTTGCAGTCCTGCTCTTGTACAAGCACACGGATTTCAGGATGGCATGGCACTCGGCGGGGGGGGGGGGTCCTGGGAAAGTGAAATCTTGTGGCAGAGAACTCACCCCCCCCCCCCTTTCCACAAAGGGCCGAACATAGCGCCTTGTGGCAGTGGGACGGAGTGATCCACAGAATGCACACCATGACCATGAACCCCGCAAAATCGTCCTAGTCTCTAGTCTCATTCACATACGGTCCAGTGCAGGTTTCAGACGGACACCCAGCTGATAGCTCGAGTCCATATGCACACACACATGGCAATGAATGTCACCAGGAGTTGGCGGCATCCAAGTGTGGCGGCACAACAGACCTTTGGAGGTCCAAATCGGACCTCCACAAGACACATATTGGGGCCAGGTGGGGTCTCGCCAGAAATATGGGAGGGCTTTCCCCCATTGTATTTCTGTGGGGTCCCTACTTCACTCTGTCGGACCCTACCGAGTCATTCTCTGATATGATTCAGTGCTTGTCCACTATTTTCTGGGCTCTCTGTCCCCCAGGCTTGCCACTGTTGTCCGGCACAGCCACAGGGTGTCGCTAGGACCTAGCCCTGCGCCATGTGTTGCTCATCAATACCTGCTCCTGTCACACTCAGAATTCAGCAAGAAACACCTAGATCAGTGCACCACTCACTTAGGACCGGCCCTTTGTGATCATGTCTGAGCAGGCAGACGCGAGTGGCACGTCTTGCATGGACATCCATGCACTCACCTTACCCGGCCACACATGCAACCCTCTTCGCACTCTGCCACAATCGTTGCATGCCGTGCCATACCCCTGTGAGCAAACCCACTCCTCTCCATCCCCTTCCCGCCCTTTCTGAGTTTTGTGACAACGTCGTCCTCCACACCTGTGCCTACAGCCCTGTGTTCGCCGCAGTCTTCGGCTGGTTACACCATGCCCCTTTCACTGGCCTCTCGTTGCAGGTTGGCCCTGAGGCTGTCATTCCCTCTGCCACTGTGGAGGATTTGTGGCAGCCTGTCCTGCAGTGTGTCCAACAACCAGCCGGGCTGCCACGCATTTCCGTTCGCAGCTTTTTGGGACCTTCTCCAGGAGCTGCAGACGATTTCTGGGTTGAAGGTCCCTTCAAGCCTCTTCAAGGAAGAGACCCTTGCGGGGCAGTTCAGCAGGGAGTGCAGCCAGTACGAGCCTGAGCTTGAGCTTGGGCTGAGACCCCCCACCAAACCCAAGTTCGAGACGCAGGCGTGCGCGGGTGGGGCGCCCAAGCAGTGTTCCTGCGATTCCACCTGCGACAGCGCTTGCGACGAATGCGATTCCGGTTGCGATGGAAGTTGCAATTTCCTGGGGTTTGACTGCGACAGTTCCTGCGACAGTTCCTGTGACAGTTCCTGCGATGCTGGGTGCGACGGCGGGTGCGATGCGTGCTGCGGAGGTGTGCAAACATGTGGTGCTCGTTGGCGCACCGTCAAGGGAAGTGGACATCATGGGACACCGTTACCGAGTCCCTGAGGGAGCAATGGATGGTGTTCTCGTCCCCAGCGCGCAGTGCAAACGATGAATGATATTGTTAACAAGTGCTTGTAACCAACTAAGGCGACCTGAAAATTGCTCTGCGGGGGGGGGGGATGACATGGACGCCCGCCGAAGGAGGGGGGGGGGTTGGAGAAATGGGGTTCCGTGTCGGGCCCTTTGCTTTGTGTAAGAACGGATGTTGGCGCCGAAGGCGCAGGAACACAAATTTTGGCTCGAAAAAGTTTTTTCCACCAATAATCCCCCCCCCCCCCACATTTGAGTAGTCAAAATGATCAGCGCGACGTGGGTATCATTTTGAGCCATAGATGTTGGGTTGACCCCCCCCCCCCCCGGCACGGCAGGTCGGGCACCCCCTGCCCTGAGCCCCCCCTCCCGTCACGGCGGCCAAGGAGGGGGGGGGGGGTCGGGAAAATGGGCCTCCGTGTCACCCCCCGCCCCCCCGCAGAGCCATTTTCTTCCCGCCTAATAGGCCCCGAAAAAACCCCAATCCCACGCACCCCTCTTGTAACACACACACGCACGCATGCCAAGTTGAGGGGTCAGATCCAGGGAACTGTGTTTTTGGCAGCCCAGCTGCCAGACTTAGTATGGCCTGTCATCCTGTATGAGAGCTGCTCAGGAGCCTGGTCTGCCGCCCCCCCCCCCCCCAAAGTACGGACAGCTACTGACTGTGATTGTCTGACTAATTGTAGTCAGACATGATGTTCTGTTTTCTGTTTCAGACACAGTGTGTGTCTTGAGGTTTAACCAGGTTTGGCACAGAGAATACAGATGCACTTATGCCTGACTGTGGAGTGCATTACCTCTGGTTTGCATTTGTCTGTTTTTTAATTAGGTCACCCCCCCCCCCCCCCCAAAGAACGGATGGCTATTGGTAGGCAACCAGTCGTTGGGTCGGTGTTTGCGGGGCGCAAACAGTGACAAACACGCGTTTCATAGAGCGTGGGTGACCGCCCGGCCCCCAGCCGCTTTTTGTGGGCTGGTTAGGGCCCATCGTGGATCGACAGCAAGGCCGGGGCTTCAAGCTTCTCGCCCAGGGGTCTGGTATCATCTTTCTCACTGAAGTCAATACTGAGATCGATCTTTCACTCCCTTACAAGCAGATCTCAAAAACTGTATGTCTACAGCCCTTGCAACCTGCCAGAACTTATGTTGTCACGAACATCTGAAATTTTCACGTGGATAGGCGACCTGCTTTTTTTTTTCGTCTCAAACTTCATGAACTTCTTGAAGCGCCTTTCTCTCCCAAAGCTGCATCTTGCAAGTGTCTAAAATTCCTTTGGGGGGGAGGGGGGGGCCTGGTTGCGGTGCACAGAATGCTTCCTTTGTGTTCTTTCAGTTGCTTGTATTTCATGCAGGCAGACTTGCTGCGAGCAGTATCTTCCACCCCTGGGCTGGGTAACACCAACGGGGCTGGGTGGATATTTTTGGCCTGCCTGAAGGACGACGTCATTTTTCTTCTTTCTCCGGAGAGCCAGGGTCGAATGTGACCCTGCTAACCCATGCTGGTCCCCCCCCCCCCCACACCCAGCCCCGCCCTGCCCCCTGCTGTGCTGACGGACGAGGAGGCCCTGCAGACAGCAAGAGTTATATTCCCAAAGGGCCATGAACGTGCAAGCACTGAAGTCACTTGATGTAACGATCTGGTTGAGGTTCTGACTCAGTAGAACATCGGATTATTGGGCAGGGAAGCCACTCATGGTGGTTCTCCAAGTAGTCTCTCGACACAGGCTGCATCTCCCTCATAAATAGAAAGAAAATAGTGCCTTGGTCTTTTAAAACGCCGTCTCCCCTGTGAATAGGAGCGCGGTCAGACGGCAGCCCCACGGCCAATGTCTCGTCCGCTGTGCCATGCAAAATGTTTGGGTGTATGCCCCCCTTTCGAACATTCCGCCTGTCCTGTGGGCACCAGCCGGTGGTACCATGCGTGAAACGCACCCCCCCCCCCCCCTGCCAACGCTGTCTTGAGGTTTAACCAGGTTTGGCATAGAGAATACAGATGCACTTATGCCTGACTGTGGAGTGCATTACCTCTGGTTTGCATTTGTCTGTTTTTTAATTAGGTCACACCCCCCCCTGCCAACCCCACCCTCACCCCCAAAGTCTCAGTGCGTCATGTCCCAGCCTAAACTTACTGAGACCCAGGATTCTCATGCTGCGATGCAGTCACGTCGTACAGTGCTTTGATACGTTGTGCTGACATGCAGAGTGATGGGCACGATTAAACACTGATGGCAAGATACGTGGTGATGCCTAGCAAGCACTAGCGCATGACGCCTTAATTCACAATGCACGCCGTTGACAAAGGCAAGACCAAGTGGCAGATGCGGAAGGTGGACCCGGCAGAAGTGGAAACGAGAGCGAGGGCCATGGAAGCGTCTCCGCCAACCGCCCCCATTGTCTGCTGGGAAGATGTGGACATTGGGCGGGGTGGCGGCGGCGGGGGGGAGCGGGGGGCGGGGGGGGGGGGGGGCTGCACGAGCAAAATACAGTTTTGGAGGGGGTCGGCCGGAAGTCATGAACTTTCTGCGGGGCCAAGGGCAGCGGCAAATTCAAGTGCCAGACCACAAGTGCACTGGAAGGATTTATAGGTCCAGGGAGAGGGAGCCCCACAAACAAGTGCCTGATCCTGAAGGGGGGACACTTCGGCTTCCAGGTCCGCCTCCACTGCCATTTGCGTTGCCAGAATGCAACTGCTACGTGGCGCTGTACAAGGACAGTAACTATCGCTCGCATTTGGAGACATATGGGATGTGGTGGAGATCTAGTGTATCATTCAATGGATGGTCCAATGAGCTGAGCAGCGTCAAAGTCAAATCTAGAGCCGGGGGCGCCGCCTGCGCGGTGAAGTTGTATGACCGCGACGACTATTCTGGCTCTTCGAAGCTGTTGAAGTACGGTGATCATTCAGGCCTGGGCAGCTTCAATGACAAAATGAGTTCCCTCCGAATGTATTGCCGTATGTGTTGCTCTCTGCGTGCCCAGTCCTGTGGGGTTGTTCTGTGCTGTGAAAACACAGGGTTACGGAGAGGTGTTGTGGAGGGTTGCTGTTCAGCGGGGTATTGTGCTGTGGAGCCTCGCGCTGACATTTGGAGAATTTTGGAGCCCCCCCCCCCCCCCGCGTGATGCACTGTGCAGTACAGCCGAGGGGCACATTGTGCTGTGGACGGCTGCGGTCGGTTGTTGCCCTTCTTAACCCCCCCACAAGGGGACAGTATAAGCAGCACCCAAATGACAGCAACATCGAACCCGACGCACAGCAGCGCGCGCAGGAGACAAGATCAATGATGTTAAACTGAGCTCAGGCCGGTTCTTCGGAGAGACTGTCCATGTCATCACTGCCGCAATCAGACGTGAGGTCCACCAAGCAACGCAATGCAGCACTGCGCAGCACTGTGCTGCAGCCGGTGGGGCATAAGGAACCACCACAGCACCCGAATCGAAGCAACACCCCAAGAGGCCTCCTCACAGACGTGATGAACCAAATCGAAGGAACCCTTTTGCATGTGAACTGCAGTTAGACCGCCGCTCCCTGGGGGCTGGCAGGACTTCATTTGCAGGGAGGGGGGGGGGGAGCACCGGCCGCAGCGGCCGACAGAACGCAGCGACCCGACGCAACATGCGAAGGGAAGACCGGGTGACCGTCCAGGGCCCCGTAAAGGAGCAACAACCCGACGGAATGTCACACGGGGGGCAGACGTCGTTGAAGTCCCTTTTCTGCCCCCCCCCCCCCCTCGTCAGGGCTCCCCTTTCATGTTGCCTCCGTCACGAGAGCCCCCTTTCTGGACCCCCCCGCTCCCCCCTTCCTAAGGCAAATCAAAGCACCGCGAAGAAAATTGTTAGATCAAGCGCAGGGGGGTATTTGCCTCGCATACCGCAATATATGAAATTGTATGTTCACACCCCCTGTCAGGCTACTGCTTAAGGAACCCCCCCCCCCCCGGGCAAAGTCAGTCGGCAAACCCCTGCACGGACTCGGAGGGTGCATCGGGATGCCCCTGGTCACCGGCACGGGCAACAGCCCCGTCTCCGGGACGGCCGACCCCCGGAGTAGTCAAACAGGACAAGTCATCCGGGGGCTCCGTTGACACGACCAAAACACGTTCGGGCCCACAGAGGGTCAGAATGAGCAGTGGCGAGAGGCCAATAGGCGCCGCCAAAGGCAAACAATCAGATACCGAGGCCTTGTGCCAACCCCCCCCCCCCTTGGCCTTGTGCCAACCCCCCCCCCCCCTCCCGGTTGGGTAGGTGGGTCAGAGGCCAAAACAAAGTTTGTGGACCTAAAATCGGCCTCAAATTTCCGGCCCAGTGATAAATTCCATTTTTTGCCGGAGGAATTTTTTTTCTGATGTGGATGGGTGGGTGGGTCGGTCGGCCGGGGCTGGCCACTGCCCCAAACAACCTCCCCCATCCCCCCCCCCCCCTGCCGGGGCCCTCAAGCAATAGCCTGACCCTTGTAACAGCATCATTTTGAGGGCTAGAACGAGCCCCCAATAAATTTTTGCAATTTGAGCACCCCCCCCCCCCCCTTGGGTAGCTGACCTGTACCCACTGGGTTCTTCAACCTACGGTCCCCTCAAATAGCCCAGCCTAGTGTGGCCGAGCGCAAGCGGGGCCAGCGAAAGCAGCATGGGACGGGAGTGACCGCTGACCTGTATGTACGCCTAATCCAGTAGAGCCCATAGGGCCAGGCGGGCGAGCACATTCAGGGAGCAGGGGTGGGCGAAGCCCACGAGGTGTACTGAGACGCCGCCGGACAATGGCCATTGGACAGAGGGCGATGACCGCCGTGGGGCAGGCGCGGCCAGAGCCTAATGCGGACACTGCAGCCTGACCATGTTGAGGCCCTGGGTAGCTGCGTACCGCTTTTGGGGGGTGGGGAGTGTGGGGGGGATGGTGGTCCAGGGGGGGGCGGAGGAGGGGGGGGGTTACCCGCAGCGGCCGACAGAACGCAGGGACCCGACGCAACATGCGAAGGGAAGAACGGGTGACCGTCCAGGGCCCCGTAAAAAAACAACAACCCGACGGAATGTCACACGGGGGGGGGGGGGGGTTGCCCGCCCCGTTTTTCTGACCCCTAAGTCAGTACCCCCCCGTTTCCAACGAACGTGTTGTCCAACGAACACTTTTGTTCGGACCGTATTTTGATGGCACCTGAACTGATTGGGTTCCGCGTGAGGTGAGTGAATTGGGTACCGAACGGCGTGTCCAACGAACACTCCTGTTCGGACCGTACTTTTTTGTTCGCTGGACACGAGGTTTGTTTTTTGGGGGGTATTTTTTTTTCGTAAGCCCCACGATACGATCGGGGGTGTGCTCGGGCGGTGGGGGCTGTGAGCGCTACTATTGTTTTGAGGCTGCTGTGTGTCACTTGAAAACTTTTGAAACTTTGACTTTTCCCGGAAACCTCCCAACAGCTTTGGGACGGGTTGGGGTCATCTTTTCGTGGCAGTACGGGAACTGTCGCACCCATGGGGACCCCTGCCAGGCCCATGTCGCCGGGGCCATGGCCCCCCCGAAAGCTCCAACATCGCTGTTTGTCGGCTGTTCTGTGGCCGTTGGGAATTTTCGAACCTTTCGCTTTTTCAGACAACGTTTTGTCGGCTGTGGGCAGGGCTGCGCTTGAAGGGGAGGGGGGGCGATCGGGGCAGTTCCAGAGCGGTTGCAGAGCGGTCACGGGGGATGTGCAAGCGGTTGGGGGGCGGTTACTGGCGGTTGGAAATGCGGTTGGGGCTGGTGTTGGGGTATGGGAATACCTTTGGGGTGGAGTCAGGGCCGGAGTGTTGGGGAGGGGGGAGGGGGTTACCCCCCCCCCCCCCTTTCAAGCGATGCCCTGGCTGTGGTATGGGTTGGGGTCCTCATTTGGTGTGGTGTGGATGCGGGCATTCCCGCATGCCAGGGGGACCCACGGAGTATAGCCACGGCAGGCCGTTGTAGCCAGGGGGAGACCCCCCCCCCCCCCTCTCCCCTGCCCCCGACGTTGCACAGCTTTGCAGTCACCATTTTGGGGCCATTTTGGGGGTGCCCGGGGACTTCCTGCCTGCAACGCTACACGGCCGGCGCTTTGACCACCGGTCGGTAGGATCTGGAACCCGGCACCTTCTCTGCAACAGCGACCGCAGCTGTCCCCGGTCTTTGTGTCTCCGCAGGGAACTGCGGTTGGCCGAGCATGTCATATGCGACGTTCAGCAGCTGCAGCAAGCTCGCGCAAAGGGACCCCGGCTCCTGGTGCTATGCCACCTGCTCGAGTGGGTACACTGCGGTGGACAATCCAAGCGCCTACTGTCAGGACAACGAGGCCTGGAAGTACTACGGGCGTTGCGCAGGTCCGTTTCTGTGCCCCGTGGCGATGCATCCCCCTGGTCGCGTGGCGCATCGAAGCGCACTGCGCATGCCGCACGCTGCGGCATGCGCGGATGGGGAGGCGCGCGCGCTCGTGTTTGGCCAAAGGTGCGGGTGCCGAATGTATGTTGGCATCCGAAGGTTCCAGCGCTGGCGAGGGTGAAGGCGCCAGGGGCCCCATTAAAGCGGGGGCAAAGGAGAGGGGCTGCACCGGGACCAGCCGACGTCCCAAAAGGCTACACCTGCGTCATGCTCCCTCCCAGCGCAAGCCCCCCCCCCCCCCCCACCCACCATCCCTCGAGTCGACGAGGGGGCAACGAGTCGGCAACGAGTCGGCGAGGGTGGCAAAAGGCAAGACCACCAGCAGAGCACTACTGAATCAGCGCCTTCTACCCAAAGGGCCAACACCACAAAGTGGGGGTTGTTTTGTGTCGACCCTCAAAAGTCGACCCACCCCCTCCAGAAGGGGGGGGTCGGATGCTCCGCCGACTCACTCGCCGACTCGTTGGCCTCCGGGTTCGCCGACTCGGGGGTGGGGGGGGGGGGTGCCACTGCAGAGGGTGCGGGGGCATCGGCAGTGGGCAGTGCCTCCCGGGGGCATGGCGTGGGGGCTGGATTCTCAGTACCACCGTGCGAACCGCTGTGCGAGCCCCTGAATGCGGCATCGGCCCTGCTCAGCTGCGGTCCGGCTGCGAGGGTTGTGGGAACATGACGCATCTTGTGTTTCCCGTGCGCCCGTGGCATGCACGTCGCGTTCCGTCGCCAAAGGCCCTGCCATTGGAGCCTCCCCATGTGCCATGACCGTAGGCCACGTCATGAGACGTCGACGGGCGTTCCTTTCTGATGTGCAAACGAACGGACTGTTTGCCTCCCACGGGCGGGCAAGGGGTCTGCCGTGCCTTGCACGGCGCTTGACACTTGCGAAAGGGTGTCAAATAGCCCCGTGCTGTTTCGCCACCCCCCAATCCGACCGATTGAAGGCATTGTGTGAAGTGTTGCAAGGGACAAGGCCCCTGGTGCGGATAGTCTCCTGTCAGTTTGAATGGCGCCTTTGCTTTGCAGACTGAGATCCGGCACCTTGTGACTCCAAATTTGCGTGCACTTGTGTGCAGAGTGCCGCTGCATGGAAACCAAACCAAACCCAACCGAATTCCAAACAACCGCAACTCGCGCTCCAGACCAAACACAAATCACCATTTTGCTGAATGTTCTTGCCTAATTCTTTGTGGTGTGCACACATGTGACTCTTCACATAACAAGCTGGGGTGCGACAAAAAAATGCAGCCACCTTTGCTTGCCCCCGCAAAGTGTTATAAAAACTCAGAATTGACCCTGTCCAAGCAAGGTTGCCGTCTTTGCACAGCACATGTGGTTCATTTGCCTTTCACATAATGGATCATCAGGCCAAACAAGTGCGGCTCGTTCATTGTGTGTGTACCTCAGTGCGTAGTCACTGGGTGTGCTTGTTATCGAGTATGCAAGGCAGGATAGCGCAAAGGAGCAACACATGCGATGCGCCACACGCGGGTGCAACGCTTTCTTCAGCGATAAATACAACGAAGTGCACACCAACGACGTGTGACGATGCGTGCGAGTCGTGAGCTGGATGTATTTGGTGTGCAACCCATCGTTCTTTGTTGTGGACCGCAGGTTGGGCCGCGGTAGTTGATGCTTTGGTATTGAATGGTATCATGAACCTCCGTTCCTGTGGTCCCACGTATTTCGCCGTGGGGGGTCGCGGGAGGCCCGGGTTGAGGGTTGTGACAGCACCCTCAATCTGTAGAAATGAGCGCCTCTGTCTTGTTGATGACAAGGCTCGGCTCTCATGACAACAATCCATGTTCCGTCTTGAGTTGATCCAGTGCAACATTCATCAAATGGATGTACGTCTCAAGGACAGGCCGTAAGTGGGGTGGTGCATGGTCCATACGATCTGTCATGGTGGCATGCCGTGGCAACGTGTGAATGCGCATCATGTTCAATGGTTTGTGGACGTGTGGATGCGTGGAGGCGTGTGTCTGTGTGTGTTGCTCTGTTGTGTTTGTCGTATCACATGCGCGAGTGTGTGTCAAACACAAGCAACACCTCATCACGTTCAGACCTCATCACCCGCCTGTAGGCAAGTGTTCCTTCGTCGTTTTGAGGGGCTCCCGGCACTTCGCCCTGCATCTCTGTTTCCTGCAGGCCCAGGGTTTGGGCAGGTTTTGGGGGACACAGAAACAGACGAGGACAAATGACGCGGTACGTACCGTGATATCCCCCCAATCACATGCGCGCGTGCGAGAAGTGTGCCAAATTAGGCCGAGGTATTTGAAGACCACGGCAAAAGTTTGGTACAAATTCCCAGATTGTGGCACAAGAGAACGGTGGTTGTTATTTGCTACGGGCCTTTGGATGGTTGCTGTCATTTCTTACAGCTTCTGGATGGTTGCTTGGATGCCTGCTCTTATCACCCGGAGGCTGTTGGGCACGATGGAAATACGCCTGCCAAGACCACTAAAAAGCACATCGGGAAAAAGGGCTTTGGACCTTTTGGTGCTGATTTTTTTTTTGCAGTAGTATTTCAGAATTGGTGCCAAAGTTTGCAGTAGTATTTCAGAATTGGTGCCAAAGTTTGCAGCAGTATTTCAGAGTTGGTTTTAAAGTTTGCAGTAGTATTTCAGAATTGGTTTTAAAGTTTGCAGTAGTATTTCAGAATTGTTGCCAAAGTTTGCAGTAGTATTTCAGAATTGGTGCCAAAGTTTGCGATAGTCGGCAAGAAGTCGCCCCCCCCGTACCCCCCCCCCCCCTACCCCCTCCCCCCCGTACCCCCCCCCGTAACCCCCCCCCCCGTACCTCCCCCCCGTACCCCCTGTACCTCCCCCCCGGTATCCCCCCTGTAACCGTAGCTCGCCTCACTTCGCTAGACAAACGGCTCGCTTCGCTCGACGCGGAGGCCAGCCCCCGCACCTCCGCTTAGATTACAAGACTCCTGCGGTGGCTACAGACCGCGTGTTGTGTGCACCGCCTTGTGTGTGCACCGCCCTCTGTGTGCACCGCCTTCTGTGTGTACCGCCTTGCTTGTGGCCCCTTAAATCACAAGACTCCTGCGGTGGCTACAGACCGCCTTTTGTGTGCACCACCTTGTGTATGTACCGCCTTCTCTGTGTACTGCCTTGCCCGTGGCCCCTTAAATAACAAGACTCCTGCGGTGGCTACAGACCGCCTTTTGTGTGCACCGCCTTGTGTGTGTACCGCCTTTCGTGTGTACTGCCTTGCCCGTGGCCCCTTAAATAACAAGACTTCTGCGGTGACTACAGACCGCCTTTTGTGTGCACCGCCTTGTGTATTCACCGCCTTCTCTGTGGACCGCCTTGACTGTGGCCCCTTAAATAACAAGACTCCTGCGGTGGCTACAGAACCGCCTTTTGTGTGCACCGCCTTGTGTGTGCACCGCCTTGTGTGTGTACCGCCTTCTCTGTGTACCGCCTTGCCCGTGGCCCCTTAAATAACAAGACTCCTGCGGTGATTACAGGCCGCCTTTTGTATGCACCGCCTTGTGTGTGTACCGCCTTTTGTGTGTACCGCCTTGCCCGTGGCCCCTTAAATAACAAGACTCCTGCGGTGGCTACAGACCGCCTTTTGTGTGCACCGCCTTGTGTGTGTACCGCCTTGTGTGTGTACTGCCTTGCCCGTGGCCCCTTAAATAACAAGACTCCTGCGGTGGCTACAGGCCGCCTTTTGTGTGCACCACCTTGTGTATGTACCGCCTTCTCTGTGGACCGCCTTGACCGTGGCCCCTTAAATAACAAGACTCCTGCGGTGGCTACAGACCGCCTTTTGTGTGCACCGCCTTGTGTGTGTACCGCCTTTCGTGTGTACTGCCTTGCCCGTGGCCCCTTAAATAACAACACTTCTGCGGTGACTACAGACCGCCTTTTGTGTGCACCGCCTTGTGTATTCACCGCCTTGTGTGTGTACCGCCTTGCCTGTGGCCCCTTAAATAACAAGACTCCTGCGGTGGCTACAGAACCGCCTTTTGTGTGCACCGCCTTGTGTGTGCACCGCCTTGTGTGTGTACCGCCTTCTCTGTGTACCGCCTTGCCCGTGGCCCCTTAAATAACAAGACTCATGCGGTGATTACAGGCCGCCTTTTGTGTGCACCGCCTTGTGTGTGTACCGCCTTTTGTGTGTACCGCCTTGCCCGTGGCCCCTTAAATAACAAGACTCCTGCGGTGGCTACAGACCGCCTTTCGTGTGCACCGCCTTGTGTGTGTACCGCCTTGTGTGTGTACCGCCTTCTGTGTGGACCGCCTTGCCCGTGGCCCCTTAAATAACAAGACTCCTGCGGTGGCTACAGACCGCCTTTTGTGTGCACCGCCTTGTGTGTGTACCGCCTTGTGTGTGCACTGCCTTGCCCGTGGCCCCTTAAATAACAAGACTCCTGCGGTGGCTACAGGCCGCCTTTTGTGTGCACCACCTTGTGTATGTACCGCCTTCTCTGTGGACCGCCTTGACCGTGGCCCCTTAAATAACAAGACTCCTGCGGTGGCTACAGACCGCCTTTTGTGTGCACCGCCTTGTGTGTGTACCGCCTTTCGTGTGTACCGCCTTGCCCGTGGCCCCTTAAATAACAAGACTCCTGTGGTGGCTACAGACCGCCTTTTGTGTGCACCGCCTTTCGTGTGCACCGCCTTGCGTGTGTACCGCCTTGCCCGTGGCCCCTTAAATAACAAGACTCCTGCGGTGGCTACAGGCCGCCTTTTGTGTGCACCACCTTGTGTATGTACCGCCTTCTCTTTGTACTGCCTTGCCCGTGGCCCCTTAAATAACAAGACTCCTGCGGTGGCTACAGACCGCCTGTTGTGTGCACCGCCTTGTGTGTGTACCGCCTTTCGTGTGTACTGCCTTGGCCGTGATCCTTTAAATAACAAGACTCCTGCGGTGGCTACAGGCCGCCTTTTGTATGCACCGCCTTGTGTGTGTACTGCCTTTCGTGTCTACCGTCTTGCCCGTGTTTTGAAATAAAAATTGCGTCAAATTGAAACTCCCCTTAAATAACTAGACTCCTGTGGTGTTTCCAGGCCGCCTTTTGTGTGCACCGCCTTGTGTGTGCACCGCCTTCTGTGTGTACCGCCTTGCCCGTGGCCCCTTAAATAACAAGACTCCTGCGGTGGCTACAGACCGCCTTTTGTGTGCACCGCCTTGTGTGTGCACCGCCTTGTGTGTGTACCGCCTTCTATGTGGACCGCCTTGCCCGTGGCCCCTTAAATAACAAGACTCCTGCGGTGGCTACAGACCGCGTTTTGTGTGCGCCGCCTTGTGTGTGTACCGCCTTGCGTGTGTACCGCCTTGCCCGTGGCCCCTTAAATAACAAGACTCCTGCGGTGACTACAGACCGCCTTTTGTGTGCACCGCCTTGTGTATTCACCGCCTTCTATGTGTACCGCCTTGCCTGTTGCCCCTTAAATAACAAGACTCCTGCGGTGGCTACAGACCGCCTTTTGTGTGCACCGCCCTGTGTGTGTACCGCCTTTCGTGTGTACCGCCTTGCCCGTGGCCCCTTGAATAACAAGACTCCTGCGGTGGCTAAAGACCGCCTTTTTTGTGCACCACCTTGTGTATGTACCGCCTTCTCTGTGTACTGCTTTGCCCGTGGCCCCTTAAATAACAAGACTCCAGCGGTGGCTACAGACCGCCTTTTGTGTGCGCCGCCTTGTGTGTGTACCGCCTTGTGTGTGTACCGCCTTGCCCGTGGCCCCTTAAATAACAAGACTCCTGCGGTGACTACAGACCGCCTTTTGTGTGCACCGCCTTGTGTATTCAACGCCTTCTATGTGTACCGCCTTGCCCGTGGCCCCTTAAATAACAAGAGTCCTGCGGTGGCCACAGAACCGCCTTTTGTGTGCACCGCCTTGTGTGTGTACCGCCTTGTGTGTGTACTGCCTTGCCCGTGGCCCCTTAAATAACAGGACTCCTGCGGTGGCTACGGGCACCCTTTTGTGTGCACCACCTTGTGTATGTACCGCCCTTCGTGTGTACCACATTGCCCGTGTCCCCTTAAATAACTAGACTCCTGCGGTGACTATAGGCCGCCTTTTGTGTGCACCGCCTTGTGTGTGTACCGCCTTCTGTGTGTACCGCCTTGCCCGTGGCCCCTTAAATAACAAGACTCCTGCGGTGGCTACAGCCCGCCTTTTGTATGCACCGCCTTGTGTGTGTACCGCCTCTCGTGTCTACCGTCTTGCCCGTGTTTTGAAATAAAAATTGCGTCAAATTGAAACTCCCCTGAAATAACTAGACTCCTGTGGTGGCTCCCGGCCGCCTTTTGTGTGCACCGCCTTGTGTGTGCACCGCCTTCTGTGTGTACCGCCTTGCCCGTGGCCCCTTAAATAACAAGACTCCTGCGGTGGCTACAGACCGCCTTTTGTGTGCACCGCCTTGTGTGTGTACCGCCTTCTATGTGGACCGCCTTGCCCGTGGCCCCTTAAATAACAAGACTCCTGCGGTGGCTACAGACCGTGTTTTGTGTGCGCCGCCTTGTGTGTGTACCGCCTTGCGTGTGTACCGCCTTGCCCGTGGCCCCTTAAATAACAAGACTCCTGCGGTGACTACAGACCGCCTTTTGTGTGCACCGCCTTGTGTATTCACCGCCTTCTATGTGTACCGCCTTGCCTGTTGCCCCTTAAATAACAAAACTCCTGCGGTGGCTACAGACCGCCTTTTGTGTGCACCGCCTTGTGTGTGTACCGCCTTTCGTGTGTACCGCCTTGCCCGTGGCCCCTTGAATAACAAGACTCCTGCGGTGGCTACAGGCCGCCTTTTTTGTGCACCACCTTGTGTGTGTACCGCCTTCTCTGTGTACTGCTTTGCCCGTGGCCCCTTAAATAACAAGACTCCAGCGGTGGCTACAGACCGCCTTTTGTGTGCGCCGCCTTGTGTGTGTACCGCCTTGCGTGTGTACCGCCTTGCCCGTGGCCCCTTAAATAACAAGACTCCTGCGGTGACTACAGACCGCCTTTTGTGTGCACCGCCTTGTGTATTCAACGCCTTCTATGTGTACCGCCTTGCCCGTGGCCCCTTAAATAACAAGACTCCTGCGGTGGCCACAGAACCGCCTTTTGTGTGCACCGCCTTGTGTGTGTACCGCCTTGTGTGTGTACTGCCTTGCCCGTGGCCCCTTAAATAACAAGACTCCTGCGGTGGCTACAGGCCGCCTTTTGTGTGCACCACCTTGTGTATGTACCGCCCTTCGTGTGTACCACATTGCCCGTGGCCCCTTAAATAACTAGACTCCTGCGGTGGCTACAGGCCGCCTTTTGTGTGCACCGCCTTGTGTGTGTACCGCCTTGTGTGTGTACTGCCTTGCCCGTGGCCCCTTAAATAACAAGACTCCTGCGGTGGCTACAGACCACCTTTTGTGTGCACCGCCTTGTGTGTGCACCGCCTTGTGTGTGTACCGCCTTCTGTGTGTACCGCCTTGCCCGTGGCCCCTTAAATAACAAGACTCCTGCGGTGGCTACAGACCGCCTTTTGTGTGCGCCGCCTTTTGTGTGCACCGCCTTGCGTGTGTACCGCCTTGCCCGTGGCCCCTTAAATAACTAGACTCCTGTGGTGGCTACAGGCCGCCTTTTGTGTGCAACGCCTTGTGTGTGCACCGCCTTCTGTGTGTACCGCCTTGCCCGTGGCCCTTTCAATAACAAGACTCCTGCGTTGGCTACAGACCGCCTTTTGTGTGCACCGCCTTGTGTGTGCACCGCCTTGTGTGTGTACCGCCTTCTGTGTGTACCGCCTTGCCCGTGGCCCCTTAAATATCAAGACTCCTGGGGTGATTACAGACCGCCTTTTGTGTGCCCCACCTTGTGTATGTACCGCCTTCTCTGTGTACTGCCTTGCCCGTGGCCCCTTAAATAACAAGACTCCTGCGGTGGCTACAGACCGCCTTTTGTGTGCACCGCCTTGTGTGTGCACCGCCTTGTGTGTGTACCGTCTTGCCCGTGGCCCCTTAAATAACAAGACTTCTGCGGTGGCTACAGACCGCCTTTTGTGTGCACCGCCTTGTGTGTGCACCGCCTTGTGTGTGTACCGCCTTGCCCGTGGCCCCTTAAATAACAAGACTCCTGCGGTGGCTACAGACCGCCTTTTGTGTGCACCACCTTTTGTGTGCACCGCCTTGTGTGTGTACCGCCTTCTCTGTGTACCGCCTTGCCCGTGGCCCCTTAAATAACAAGACTCCTGCGGTGGCTACAGACCGCTTTTTGTGTGCACCGCCTTATGTGTGCACCGCCTTGTGTGTGTACCGCCTTCTATGTGTACCGCCTTGCCCGTGGCCCCTTAAATAACAAGACTCCTGCGGTGGCTACAGACCGCGTTTTGTGTGCGCCGCCTTGTGTGTGTACCGCCTTCTGTGTGGACCGCCTTGACCGTGGCCCCTTAAATAACAAGACTCCTGCGGTGACTACAGACCGCCTTTTGTGTGCACCGCCTTGTGTAGTCACCGCCTTCTGTGTGCACCGCCTTGCCTGTGGCCCCTTAAATAACAAGACTCCTGCGGTGGCTACAGACCGCCTTTTGTGTGCGCTGCCTTGTGTGTGTACCGCCTTGCGTGTGTACTGCCTTGCCCGTGGCCCCTTAAATAACAAGACTCCTGCGGTGGCTACAGGCCGCCTTTTGTGTGCAACACCTTGTGTATGTACCGCCTCCTCTATGTACTGCCTTGCCCGTGGCCCCTTAAATAACAAGACTCCTGCGGTGGCTACAGACCGCCTTTTGTGTGCACCGCCTTTTGTGTGCACCGCCTTGTGTGTGTACTGCCTTCTGTGTGGACCGCCTTGCCCGTGGCCCCTTAAATAACAAGACTCCTGCGGTGGCTACAGGCCGCCTTTTGTGTGCACCGCCTTTTGTGTGCACCGCCCTTCGTGTGTACCACATTGCCCGTGGCCCCTTAAATAACTAGACACCTGTGGTGGCTACAGACCGCCTTTTGTGTGCACCGCCTTGTGTATGCACCGCCCTATGTGCGCACCGCCTTGTGTGTGAACCGCCAAATACCCCGCCCCTCCCCCCCCGTACATCCCCCCTGTACCTCCCCCCCGTACCCCCCCCCCGTACCCCCCCCCGTACCCCCCCCCCGTACCCCCCCCCGTACCCCCCCCCGTACCCCCCCCCGTACCTCCGGGGTACGGGGGGGGGCGACTTCTTGCCGTATATGAAGTTTGCAGTAGTATTTCAGAATTGGTGCCAAAGTTTGCAGTAGTATTTCAGAATTGGTTTGTAAGTTTGCAGTAGTATTTCAGAATTGGTGCCAAAGTTTGCAGTAGTATTTCAGAATTGGTGCCAAAGTTTGCAGTAGTATTTCAGAATTGGTTTTAAAGTTTGCAGTAGTATTTCAGAATTGGTTTTAAAGTTTGCAGTAGTATTTCAGAATTGGTGCCAAAGTTTGCAGTAGTATTTCAGAATTGGTTTGTAAGTTTGCAGTAGTATTTCAGAATTGGTGCCAAAGTTTGCAGTAGTATTTCAGAATTGGTGCCAAAGTTTGCAGTAGTATTTCAGAATTGGTTTTAAAGTTTGCAGTAGTATTTCAGAATTGGTTTTAAAGTTTGTAGTAGTATTTCAGAATTGGTGCCAAAGTTTGCAGTAGTATTTCACAATTGGTGCTCAATTTTCTCAGCACCAAATTTCGCCATTCCAAATGTTGCACGTTCCCCATCTTCCCCTCCCCGGGATGCTATTTTGACATCGTGCAAGTGTGCAATCGTGGGTCAACTGATGCAACATGATACCATAGGCCACTATCTGTTGTGCAGTCCCGGGGGGTTTGTGCCACTGGGATTGGTCGGTGTCACATTTGTTCTGATGTGCAGCGAACTGTTTGGTCGGAAGTTGGCAATCGTGGGGTTCTTGCACCGTGACGTGTGGAGGTGGCAGCCGAACGCGCACGCGGAAGATCACACGGCAGGCAGCGTCTGGTGGGAAGGCTTGCCCTACCACCCGGCAAACCCAGTCGTGCAACACGTCACCGCCCTGTCCTGGTGTGCCATTCATCAGCTTCAGCAAGAGCACCAGCACTGGCGATACCCCCCCCGCCCAATCCTCTCCAACTGACGACAACTTTCTGAATGTCAGGGCTTGTCATCGTGCACTGTACGTACCAGGGATTCGCATGCATCCGGTGCCGTTCGACCAGCGTTCGTAGAGATGGCCAGCGGGCCTCGTGCACTGGAGGGTTCCCCAGTCAGTCTCTACTCGAGTCCCCAACTGGGGGCCTCCCAACCCTATGGCCGCGGTATGCCAGTTCTAGCCCCAGGTCAGGGGTTTCCGGGTTTTCAACGGGGGGGGGGGGGGGTCAATAGAGCCCTCCAAAACTGGGGGAGGCGGTGTTTGGGAAAAGGGCTCAATCGACAGGACCATTAATCAGTGATTATGAAGTCACGGACAATTTTTTTGACCACCGAAAATGGTCAATTTTTTCCTCCACCTAATACATCAAATACATGGCAAATCCTAAAATCCCATTTTCATCTTTTGCCGAATTTCGGGTCCCGGCCACCTCCGGGGCCCGGGGGTCAGTCTCGGTAGGATTTTGGGAGGGCCGTCAATCGAGCCTTTTTTTGGGGGGGGTCTAGCCAGGGGGCTCTATCCACCCCCCCACCCCCCTCGCCCCCCAGTTAAAAGCCCGCCCAACCTAGTGCAGAAGGCGGAGAACGGAAGATGCAGGGAGCCAAGCGGACTGCATGGGCCGACCCTTCCGAGTTCTCAGTAGGGCTGTCCTTTGGGAAGGAGGCATTTCTTTCTTTCTTTCTTTTTCGCTAAGGACGGCCTGAGGTTATGGGTCGCAGGAATCGTTGCCCGATGGCTCAACCATGGCTCTCAACCATGCCACACGTCATACGCTCGAGCCCGTTGCGTCTCGTATCGCGCGTGGAGTAGCATGCCACTTCCTGGGCGTCCACTTCGAAACAGATAGCCTTCGTCGTTTCACGGCTTTCTGGAAATATGAGGCGCAGCTTCGTTAGGCTGCAGACACCGGCGTCGGTTGATCATCAACTGCCGCCGGTTAAGCGCCAACCGCCGTCGGTTGGGGGCAGTCCGGTTTATTTCCGGATCCAGACACCCGCGGCGTGAGGGGCTGTCCCCCCCTCCGCCCCGTGCGGTGCATGCGTTGTGCCCGGTCCTGCTGCAGAAGTGTCGCCGGGGGTTGGGGAGGTGCCAAAAAGGTTTGCGGGGGACGTTGGAGCCCCCAGAAGGAGGGAGGGGGGGGGGAGCTCTTGAAAAGGGGCGCAACCGTCAGAGCCCATTGTATACAGACAGTCCCTTGACTCGGAGATGGCTCGGAAATGGGGCTGCAAAGTGGCCCGGACGGAAAGTTTCCTCAAACTTCTCCCTCCCCCCCCCCCTCCCCTACAATACCATACCTCAAACTGATTACACTGATCGTGTCGTGGGGACCGTTTGGAGGTAAGGTACGTGGGGGTACCCCCGGACCCCCGTTCCGAGCCTCGCGCAGACCCTTTCGGGCCGCCTGACGTTTGGTTCCGGAACACGGGGGGCCCCTGGAAGTGGGGCTCAAACGGCCCTCCCCCCAGGGCTCCTTGTAACAACTCAGCACCACTTGGGGGGGGCCGGGGGGGTCCCACACCCCCCCACCCGGCCCCCCCGGACCTGGACCTACCCACCCCCGCTTTAGAATATTGGGCCAAATTTTCTTCCGGGCCTTCGGCCGATCAAAATATTTTCTCCGGTGCCTTTGGCGCCGATGAGTTTAGACCAAAGGTTTTCTTCGGCGCCTTCAGCGCCTCTAACACCTCAGCACCACCGGAGGGAGGGATAGGGCGGGGGGGGGGGGGGGCTGGACCCAGCGAGGCAGGCTACGGACGGCCTGTGGACGGAGGTGTGTGGACAACAAAAACAGTCAAACGACCCCGGCAACAACCAGCACAACCCCCGGTACGCCAACTACTGGGCGCCGCTGACGCGCAAACGGCACATCCCGCCACATTCAGCACAGCCCCGGCACACCAACGATGGGGCTCCGCGAACGCGGGAACGACACCAGCAGGAGCACTGGCAGCAGCGGCCGACAGAACGCAGCGCCCCGACGCAACATGCGAAGGGAAGAACGGGTGACTGTCCAGGGCCCCGTAAAGGAACAACAACCCGACGGAATGTCACACAGGGGGCTGGACCCAACCCCCCATCCACCCACCCGGCCCCCCATCCAGCCCCCCCCCCCCATCCCCCCCCCATAGAACCCCCCGACCCCTGAAAAAAGCCCTGCCCCCCTCCCGCAAATCTCCCCCCCCCCCCCAGCCCTTGACAGCACGAGAACAGGGAGTGGACACCCCGTGACTCGGCTGCCCGCACGTTGAAGTGGGCGCGCGCGCGGCCCCTCGGGTACGTAGTCGGTGAGTGCCGAGTACGCCGCGCACGTGGTCAGTGCGTGTGAGTGTGAGGCCCACTGAGGGCGTGGGGTGCCGGCCAAGGCCTGACCGTCCGCCCCGCCTTCGCGTGTGCAGTCGACTGCGGTGCCCTGGCGGAGGGGACGTCGAGCAAGAACTTCGGGTTCAGCACCGGCGCCGGCTGCAGCCACCGGTCCGATGGCGAGTGCCTCGCGGGGTGCGTCGATGGGTACGCGGGCTTTGCCGCCGCCCAGTGCGAACTGGACGGGAACTGGCACTACCACGGGAGCTGCTACCTGAGCCAGACGGGTATGCCCCGGGTCTGAACCGTCGTAGTGTGTGCGGGGGCTGTTTGCGCAACAGGAGCGGGAGCCCATCAGGGGCAGACCAGCCGTGAGGGGGAAAGGGACATATGGTGGACGGCCGGGACAGCGCGTGGAGGAACAGGGCACCTGGGCCTCACAGAAACACGGCGAGGCAGGCTATGGACGGCCTGTGGACAGAGGTGTGTGGACAGCAAAAACAGTCAAACGACCCCGGCAACAACCAGCACAACCCCCAATACGCCAACTACTGGGCGCCGCTGACGCACAAACGGCACATCCCGCCACATCCAGCACAGCCCCAGCACCCCAACCACGGGGCTCCGCGAACGCGGAAACGACACCAGCAGGAGCACCGGCCGCAGCGGCCGACAGAACGCAGCGACCCGACGCAACATGCGAAGGGACGAACGGGTGACTGTCCAGGGCCCCGTAAAGGAACAACAACCCGACGGAATGTCGCGCAGGGGGGGCGTGCCGGTGCGGGCTGCGTGTGCCGGGGCGGGCTGGCCGCCTGGCGTGATGTGCTACGGGGGCTTTGCTGTCGGTGCCCGCAGCATCAGCCGACACCACCAACATCCGCGTCGAACCGCATCAACGCCTGAGAAATGCGTGGGGGAGGGGCAGCGATGCATTGGAAGGGAAGGCACCTCAGAGGCGGCCCCAGAAGCGGTTAGGCAGGCGGTTGGAGGAGGTTGCCGAAGCGGTTGGGGGCGGTTACTGTCGGTTACAAATCCCTTCGAAGCCGGCACTTGCTGACGCCCTGCCCCCGATTGTGTGCTGCTGACCCCTGCGGATCGCCCTCTTGAGTATGCCTCGATCACGCCGTGGGGCGCCGGAGAGCGGTACCCTGTCGACTGAGTCCGCAGGCAGCCCCGTGCGGAAGAGCGCTCTGGCCCTGCATGGGCCTTACTTCATGTCGTTCATGCCCCCCCCCCCCTCCCCCTCCCCCCCCGTCGAATTTTTTTTTGGGGGGGGGGGCGCTCTCTTCACCCCCAACCCAACGGGTGGCACCCCCCCCCCACCCATCCATAAATGGAGGATTCCCTCCTCAAAAGGCGAACACGTACGTACGCCCGGTGGTATCACCCGCCATACTCCTTCAGCCTTGATGGCACCCCCCCGGCATACCCCGCCGCGCGCGCGTCCCACATGTTTTGAGGGCGGAACCGTGGATGTTTGGTTGGAACCTTTGGTTTAGATGGTGGAAACTTGGGGAGGTGACTGGAACCTTGGGTTTTCAGGGGGGCACGTTGTGTATGTGAGTGGAACCTTGTGTTTCGGGGATGCCATGTGCGGTATGTGTGTGGTACCCCCCCCCCCCCCGTGTCCAAGAACCACCTTGCGCAAGAACCAACCCCTGGTTCCGCGGTCAAATTCTCGCATCACTTTTTTTACCAGGGTAGTGGGTTTTTCATGTTTCTGGTGGATGTAGGACAGCTATTCAGGTGTGCAGGACATCATTTCATGTGTGTTACTACGGGTCCCCCCATCAGGGGGGACCCTATCAGTCACTCACAGGCGCACATACCCCTTAAACCCCTCCCCCCTGCTCTCGACCCCTTCCCCGAAGCACCACAGACAGGAATTCAGGATGGTGTATCACAGGAAGAAGGGTTTCACGTCTCAGCAAGTTGAACAGTAGATCATCCCATGCACGTTGGAAGGCACACTACAGCCCAGTCAGCTGCGATTCACTCCTTTGGTGTTCATTTGTCAACGTGGTTAACTGTGGGAAAGGAGAGGGCACGCATGTCCCGGCGCAACGCGCCGGAAAATTTTTTTTCCGCGGTACGGGGTTGCCCACGGCTGTGCGCAAGAACCAACCCCTGGTTCCGCGGTCAAATTTAGGGGGAAAAGTGTGCGCAAGAACCAACCCCTGGTTCCGCGGTCAAACATTGCTGGTTCTTGGACACGGGGGGGGGTAACCTTTGGTGTTGAGGGTGGAACATTGGATGTGTGAGTGGAACCTTGCGTGTTGCACACCCCCCCCCCGCCGCCGCGCGCGCGTCCTGCACACCCCCCCCGGCCGCCGCGCGCGCGTCCCACATGCACCGCGGTTGTATCCTTTTTTTTTTGGGCATGGCCACGAGCGCCGGAACGTTCCACAAACCGGCCACCTGGTTGTATCCGTTCATGAGGGTGGCCCGGGCCACGGGTCTTGCCCCGGGTTTGGTCTGGGCCCATCGGTGGCCGGGGCTCAACCGCCGGCGGGTGCGGCCGGGGCCGCGCTTTGCAGACCGGGGGGGGGGCATACGCTCGAACTCAGCCCCGTATCAGGGCTGAGGCAGGGGGTACTCATTGCCCGGACCTGCCGGGCTTCTGGGCGTGCGCGCCGGCGCTGGGCCCGCACTGGGAAGGGGCCCCCGCACTGTGTGTGTGTGTGCGCGCGCGGCTGACGTGCTGCAGACGACTGTCCATCACCACCACACCGCCCGTCGGTCATGCTTCGTCCCCCAACAACGGCTGCCCCCCCCCCCCGGCCTCGCAGCAGTGGCCCACGTCGGTGGAGCCGTGTCGGTGTCCTGGTGGTGCTGGTGGCTGGTCGGGTCGTTGGGGATGCCGCGCGCGCCGTCCACTCCACACATCAGGTGCCTGGGATTATTGTGCCGGATGGACGGCCGGGACCGGTGTTTCCGGGTGGTCCCCCGCGTCGATGAGCTCCAATCAGGTCCAATTCCTCGTCCCTCCCCCCCCCAAACCTCCCCCCAGGGGGTTCGCATGTCCGACGTCTGCCCATTTCACAGTGTCATGATGTAAGAGCGCGCGACGTGCTCGTGCCCCTTTTTCCTGGCGCAGGAGGAAACGGAGTGGCAAATGGCGATGTGCGGCAGGGCGGCGTAGAAGGCCCAGCGGGGTGGCATGAAGCGGTAGAAGGAGCAGAGGTGGCGCATTCTAGACAAGCATCCGCACTAGCCGCCGTGGAGAAAAATGCGAGAAATATGGGACGAAACACCCATTTTTCACAGTCCCCTATTCCCCATTTGTCTTTTTTTTTTTTAAAAAAAAAATCAGCTCACCGCACTCACCGACGGAAACATGGGAATTGTTGCCACTCATCGGCAATCAGCATGCAAACCGCCCCTCGTCCCCGCCCCCTTGCCGTCAGCACAAAAGGCTTGCTGAGGATCCGAGCGGTGAGAACGATGTGCTGGCGGTTTGGGACCCGGCTCAATGTCCAGGACCAGCACGCTCAGAAAATGGTGACGGGGACCGGATAACGGGGAGCATCCTGCCAACAAAGGCGCTGTGTAGTGGACACCCAGAATTCTGTTCGTTTTGTTCCAGGGGAAAAAAAGCCGCCGGTTGTTAGCCCCCTCAGCTGCGGGTGACACCTGCTGAAGTGTGGATTGACGGCTGCGGCGCCCCGCACACCCTCGGGCGGTGTGTTGCTGAACAATGGCAGTGGTGCTCATGCAGTGGTACAGGCGCGGGGACCTGCACGCGGCATCCGCGCTCACGCCACCGAACTCATCACCTCACCAACCCTCACCAAACCAGCATTTTGGAGTCTCGAACTGGGGAAAGTGGGGGAATGCGGGAAAATGGCAGGGATGGGGGGGCATGGAGGGGAATGGGGGAAATGGGGGAAATGGGGGGGGAATGGAGGGGAAATGGGGGGGGAATGGGGGAATGGGGGGAATGGGGGGGGATGGGGGGAATGGGGGGGGAATGGGGGGGAATGGGGGGGAATTGGGGGGGAATGGGGAAATAGCGGGCATCGCACATGGGATGCGGGTTGTGGAGGGCTGTGGCGGGATATGGCTCAGGAAAATGGGACGGAAATGGGTAGCCGCCTTCTAGACGCCCTTTAGACGCCCTCTCCCCCCGCCCCAACCACCCGCCTTCTTACCCACAAAACGACCCCCACCCCCCACCCCGCACGCCTACTCCACCTGCACACAACGTCGAGGCACGCCTCCATAAAACAACCAAACGTGCGTGAAACCGGATTTACCGCCCGGCAAACCAACTCCGCCTTTCTGGTTTGCCCCCGCCCCCTCCCCCCGACGCCGTAAGCGAGGCGTCCATCTCAAGCGGGATGCACCCACCACTGCGCCTGGCATGCTTGGCTGGAGGGGGCGAGTGGCAGGGCGAGTCGAGGCATGTGGGAGTTCCCGGCACCTCCTGCCCCCGTCGCCCCCCTCCCATGTGCTCCATTCCAGGCAAAAGCGGCCTGCGCCTCCCACGAGACCTGCGCCGGGTTCTACTCCCGCGGGGCGCGACAAGCTGTCCGTCTCCACGACCAATTGGCTGAAAACAAGTTGGGATTGCCGCGCGCACTCGAGTTACTCGGCGTTCAGGAAACCAGGTGCCCCCCTTCATCTGTGATTCGTATTGGTCCAGACGCCAGGGAGGGCCACATGCAGCGACCATCGGCCAAGGGGCCAGGGGAGGGAAAATTATGCACGTGCATAATTGTGCATCATTGCACATAATGCACAGTTTTGGCTGATTTGCATCCTCCCCATGGTTGCATGTACCCCTTCGGTTCTTTCTTGGTCGTCCTTGGAGGGTGAAGCCAGTCTGCTTTCCCTTCTTCACATACCCTCCTCTTCTTTTCTGCCCCCACTCACGCCACTGCTGACCCTTCACACTCACTCCACTCACCATCTCGAGACGATCGAAGGGTGGGGGGCGTGGGGCTGCATGCCTCCGGTAAGTCCGAGAGCTTCCTGGCCCACTCACACAACCTCTAACGCCCTAGGGGTTGCAGGTCGTACATAATCGTGCATAATCTTCTGCTTGACTGTTGTCCAATGCAGTTCGTTGTTGTGTTTATCATGGACCCTTTTGTCCACCAAAATGCACCTGCAAATGTTTCCGCTGCTGAAGATGCTTTGCAAGACGATGAAATTCTTCCATCGTCTGAGAATGAGGAACGTGGTGTCCCTCCTGCTGCCAAACGACAGAAGGGTAGCAGTCGCAGGATCCCTCTTGTTTGCAATCCCCTTGTGTCTTCGTTGAAATGCATCGCGCATAATTGTGCATAATTGTGCATATTTGGGCATGGCATAATCCAAGGCCCGTGCGTGCATAATATCCCCCCCCCCCTGCAGGGGGCACCCCAGAGTTTTGCTTAACAACTCAGCATCTCCTGGGGTTGGGTGGGGGGGGGGGTCTGACCCCCCCCCCCCTTTGGACCCCCCCCCCCCAAAGTGATTGGGCAAATTTTTCTCCGGGTCTTCGGCCAATCAATAATTTTCTCTGGCGCCTTCAGCGCAAGTCAATGTTGGCCAAAACATTTCTTCGGCGCCTTCGGCGCCTCTAACAACTCAGGGTCTCCTGAGGAGGGGGGGTCCCCTCCACAGCCCCACCCCCCACCCCCCCTTGGGCCCCCCCGCCCCCTTAAGCAAAACTCTGGGGCACCCCTCCAATGAACTGCCGTGGGTGGCTCGTGCTCCAGTTTGGGGGTAACTCATGGACCCATTGGGGCCCAGGCGTGCCCCAGTGCGCGCGCCGGGCCATGAGGCTCAGGGACGTCCGCAGTCCTCCCAGCCCCGCCCAGATATATTGTCATGACGTCCGCAGTCCTCCACAGTCCCGCCCTTCCCCAACGTGGCACAAAGTGCCCAACACCCCGTTTTGGGACTTGGGAAATTCTTCCGGGAACTGAGAAGGGGTGACAAACAACCGGAACTGGGGCCAGCGGACATGGGACCGGGGGAAATGAAACCGGGAGAGTTCGGAGCACTGGGGGTAGTGCTCTGGGATCTGAAGAGCGACTGGAACCCGCTTTCTTGTGCCGGCCACCGCCCTCGCAGCAGTTGCCGGAGGTTTGCGGATGGAAATGTGGCAGGCGTCAGAGGACTCTCGGGGGCGTCGCCGGCATTCTCGCGGATCCAGGACAAGAATTTGGCATCGAAAAGTAGGCCGTCGGAGGCGTCAGCGTCAGACGCAGTTCTCCCTTCGGCTTTCTTTCGGCGTCGTTGTCGGCCAGGCAAAGCTCAGCCACCTTGTCTCCCACTTCGCAGGCGTCCCAAAAGACTGGATCTCTTCGGGCAAAACCTTGTTTTTGAGTGGGTTTTTGACCCGTTTCATGGGGGTCAGCGGTGCGGTTTGGTGGGGAGGGGCGTTGGGGGGGGGGGGGGGGGGGGGGGGGCTGTGCAAGGGGAGGGAGGGTCCCGCCCTCGGGGGTGAGTGTGGGGCGGGGGGTTTGGGGCACCCACAACTGAGGCATCGGGGGGGGGGGGGGGGGGGGGGCTGTAGCAAGGGGAGGGAGGGTCCCGCCCTCGGGGAGAGTGTGGGGCGGGGGGTTTGGGGCACCCACAACTGAGGCATCGGGGGGGGGGGGGGGGCTGTAGCAAGGGGAGGGAGGGTCCCGCCCTCGGGGAGAGTGTGGGGCGGGGGGTTTGGGGCACCCACAACTGAGGCATCGGGGGGGGGGGGGGGGGCTGTAGCAAGGGGAGGGAGGGTCCCGCCCTCGGGGAGAGTGTGGGGCGGGGGGTTTGGGGCACCCACAACTGAGGCATCGGGGGGGGGGGGGGGGGGGCTGTAGCAAGGGGAGGGAGGGTCCCGCCCTCGGGGGTGAGTGTGGGGCGGGGGGTTTGGGGCACCCACAACTGAGGCATCGGGGGGGGGGGGGGGGCTGTAGCAAGGGGAGGGAGAGTCCCGCCCTCGGGGAGAGTGTGGGGCGGGGGGTTTGGGGCACCCACAACTGAGGCATGGCCCCCGACACCCGGGCAAACCTCTCGTGGGGGAAGGGGGGCCGGGTGCTGTCCCCCGGCACAAGCAACGGAAGGCCCCCGCCCCACCTCCTCCTTGGGTCTCGACATGGCCCCTTCTCAAGTCTTTTGTGGGAGTGTGCACGGGCCCCACAACACAAGTGCTCTGGCAACGGCTTCGGAAAGCGCGCGTTTCACCCGGTTTGACCCACGTGAGTCACCCGGTCGCCGTCCCCTGGCGTGTGCAGAGTGCCCCGTGGAAGGGGGTTGATGGGGCCCAAAGGGCCTGCTCATGTTCACATGCGTCTCCCCCGCAAAAGGGGTCCCCAGGGCAATGGATGGCGTTCGAAGTGGGCAAAGGCACACATATAATGAAGACGTAGGCATTGCAGGTCACGGGGGCTGTTTTTGGCCATTGTTGACCCTGAAAAGAGCTCGTGGACGTCATTGGTCGGGTCCCCAAGCCACCAAACAGTGCCCCTCAGGGTCGTTTCATCACCGCGGTCGGTGCAACTGGGCTTTACCACATCCGGGGGCGGGGGAAATCAGGAACGGGCGACTTTTGGGATGGCACAACAAAAGTGTGCCAAATTATGCCGCGGTATTTGAGGTCCAGAGCCATTTTCTAGGTGTCACGTTTTTGGGCTCTTGGCATGCACAGTTCCATTGTGCCCAGCAACCAAGCATCCAGAGGCCACCCTCCAAACGACCGTCTGGACGCCTCCAAGAAACAACCGCAACCAACCAAAGGCCCGTAGGAAACAACAGCCATCATTCACGGTCTATGCTACTTCTTGTGGCACAGTCTGGGAGCTTTGAACCAAATTTTGCAGCGGCATTTCAGAAATGGTGTCGAATTTTCTCCGCACCGCATTTCACCATTTCATTCCAAAATTTCGCATGTCCCGAATTTTCCCCTCCCCCGCACATCTTATGTACCGTAGGCTGCCAAATGACTGCGTTTTTTCGCCATTTTTGACAGTTCTTCTACCCACTACCTGCACTTGCAGAGCTGTAAAGGGTCGCCACCGCTGATTTTTTTTTGCTCAAAACTTTGCACTTCATATCCACAGGCACCAGCCACTAAAGGTTTGGCAGAACTCGAGGCACCACAATGGACTCCTGCTTTTTCCGGTTTCGCACGTACTTGCTGCCTCGTGTTGCTGCTGCTGCTGCTGCTGCCGCCACAAGGGGTCGCCCCACCCTCCACCCCCAAAGAGGGGCCATAAGCCCCGCTGCTTCCGCCGGCTCGGTGACCTGTACCCTCATCATATAACGTGAGGGTGCATGCCCTGAAATACCGCCCCAGGCCCCAGAAACCCACGCTGACGCCCCACCCCCCTCCAAGCCCTTCGGACCTCCGGGTCCTGCAAAGCCGTGCAGTGGGGCGCGGTACAGACCCACCGAGAGCAGACCCCCACATTCGGTGTTCCGCTGATTCCCAAATTGCGGTTTTCGCTGTTTGTGGCTTTTGGGGTCCGACCGTCTTCGTCCGGATTTTCTGGGGCTCTGGGTCCCGGGGCCACCCACGCGGACATTGCAGTGGGGGGGGGGGCTGGACGGCCCGGAAGACGCGTGGAGGAGCAGGGCACCTGGGCCTCACGCACACGGAAACGCAGCGAGGCAGGTTGTGGACGGCCTGTGGACGGAGGTGTGGGGACAGCAAAAACAGTCAAACGACCCCGGCAACAACCAGCACAACCCCCGGCACCCCAACGACTGGGCTCCGCGAACGCGGAAACGACACCAGCAGGAGCACGGGCCGCAGCGGCCGACAGAACGCAGCGACCCGACGCAACATGCGAAGGGAAGAACGGGTGACTGTCCAGGGCCCCGTAAAGGAGCAACCAGACGGAATGTCACACAGGGGGGGGGGGGGGCGAGGGGGCGCTCAGGCAGCCCGGCAGCACGCGGACCAGCAGGCAAAGGCCATCAGGGTGACGGCAGAGGGGGGCCACGAGGCCCGTTCCGTTGCCCCTCCCCTTTGCACTCCGGCGGCCCCCGCCCCGTCCCCCGCCCATCAGGCTGTGATGGCGGCGAAGCCGAGGTCGCGAAGCGGGGCAGTGGTGTGTACCTGAAGAGCTCGTGGGCCGGCTTCACGGGGACCGGCTACTTGGACTATCAGAACTCCCAAAGCAACCAGTGGGTCGAGTGGTTGGTGGACCGCTGTCAGGGCGGCGTGCACTCTCTGAAATGGCGGTACACGCAGTTCTACAGCCGGCCGCTGCAGCTGAAGGTCAATGGGGCCACCGTGGTCTCCGCCCTGAACTTCCCTGCCACTGCGAATTGGGAAAACTGGCAGACGGTCACAGCGACGGCCACGTTGGACGAGGGCGCCAACGCGATTCGGCTCACTCATACCGGCACCGGCGGCCCGAACATCGACTCGATGACCGTAGTATCAGGTACGGCCGCCCCATACCGCCCTGCCAATTGCGGGGAGGGGGGGGCAACAACCAGCACAACCTGGCAACAACCAGCACATCCTCAATACGCCAATTATGGGGCGCCGCTGACGCGCAAACGGCACATCCCGCCACATTCAGCACAGCCCCGGCACACCAACTACTGGGCTCCGCGAACGCGGAAACGACACCAGCAAGAGCACCGGCCGCAGCGGCCGACAGAACGCAGCGACCCGACGCAACATGCGAAGGGAAGAACGGGTGACCGTCCAGGGCCCCGTAAAGGAGCAACAACCCGACGGAATGTCACACGGGGGGCACGCAGGGGGGAGGCGCCCGGCGCCTGGCGTCCGGACGGTCGGGAAGGCGGTGGGGTTGGGGTTGCCAAAACGGGTGCTGTCGGTTGGGGGTGGGTCTAGTGTGGTCGAGGTCCATGGCGTCGTGTTTGTGTGGGTTGTGTGCTCGGTCTTCTGCCGGTCGCCGCTCATGCAGGCCGGTGGCTCCGTTTGCGTGTCATGATGTTGTGGATGTTTGGGTTCCGCCGCAGACAGTGGCGTATGTGCTGGTGGTGCTTTGGGTGTCGTTGTATGCGGCGTCCGTTGTTGGGCTGAGCCGGGGGAAACGGACGGGGGCTGCGGGGGGGCGGGGGCGCGGGGAACGCGAGCAGCGGTGCTGTGGCCAGGGATGCGTTAGAAAGGCAGGGGCCTCAGGGGCGGCCCCAGAAGCGGTTAGGCAGGCGGTTGGAGGAGGTTGCCAAAGCGGTTGCGGGCGGTTACTGTCGGTTACAAATGCCATGGAGGCCGGCACTTGGCGTCAGGGGGACAGTGGCTGGGCGTAGGCTGGGCGCCCGGGACCCCCCCCCCCTTCCAACACATCCCTGGCTGCGGCTCCGCTACCACCCACAAAGTTCCGTGATTTGCGCAGCCGGTCCGAGGCCCCTGGCACGCACCTGAACGCGGGCGGTCCACACCATCTACCGCGAAGCCACGGACTCCGTCCCGGTACAGATAGTCGGATCCGTGCGGATGTGCAATCCAAACCCCCTCCTCCGCCCCATCCTTGACTCCGTGGGGGGAGAGCACCCGCCGGACTTCGTGGACGACTGCATGTGAAGCCCTCCCGGCGTGTGGGAGAGTGGACGCCTTGGGGGCAGAGGCCGCGACTGTGAGCAGAGGCAACTCTCTTCCGCAGCTCCATACCGCATTAAGGACAGCCCCTAAGGACCACCGGCTGCCAACCGCCATCCGCCACCAACCGCCACCAACTGCCAACCGGCAACTGCCAACTGCCAACCGCCGCCAACCGCCAACCATTGTTCAATAGACTCTCTACTGCGACTCTATACCGAACTCTACGCCGCAACTCCCCCACTGCAGCTCCATGCCCCGACTGTAAACCACGACTCCACACTGGGACGATACCGCGACTCTCTCCTGCGGCTCTGCACCGTGACTGTCCCGAACTCTCTGCTGCGACGGTTGGCCAACTCCATATCACGACTCGGTACCACAGCGCCGTGCGGCGAAAGGGGGAGGGGCCCACGGACGTAGGAAGCACGGCACATGGGGACGGGCTCCTGAATGTACGGTGCATGGGGAGGGGCACATGGACGTACAAAGTAGACCAACGGTGCCCCCCCCCCCCCCCGTTAGAAGCCCCTGTCAGGAACATGATCCCGCAGATGCACACCCCAGCGCACACAGGTCAGTGCTGGAGTCGGCAAACCCCCGCATGGACTCGGAGGGTGCATCTGGTCAACGGCACGGGCAACAGCCCCGTCTCCGGGACGGCCGACCCCCGGAGTAGTCAAACAGGACAAGTCATCCGGGGGCTCCGTTGACACAACCAGAACACGTTCGGGCCCACAGAGGGTCAGAATGAGCAGTGGCGAGAGGCCAATAGGCGCCGCCAAAGGCAAACAACCTGATACCAAGGCCTTGTGCCAACCCCCCCCCCCGTTGTCCAAGCAGGGCCTTGTCTGGGCACGGGGTGGGGGTTGAACCGCTGTTTTTAGGATTTTGTGGGACCGCCGCTTTTGGTGTTCCTGAAGGGGGGCTTGGGTGTTTGTGACGCGCTTGTAGAGGGAAAGAGCGGCTCAGTCATGTCTGTGAGTCTGTGCACTCTGTTCATAACAATACTGTACCACACAGTGCAACCCCATGCGGTTTGTTCTGCTGTTTGTGCTCGAGGACCGCGCGTGCTTTGCTGTCGCGTGTGCAGGGCGGTCCTTAAGGGACCAGATTTTTTTTTTTGTTAAGGACCGCCCTTAAGGACCGCCCCAAGGGACCACCAACCGCCAACCGCCAACTCCCATCAACCGCCAACCGCCACCAACCGCCAACCACCAACCGCCACCAACCGCCAGCCACCAACCGCTGCCAACCGCCAGCGGCGACCAACCGCCAACTGTCAACCACTGCCAACCGCCACCGACCACCAATCACCAACCACCAACCGCCGCCAACCACCACCAACCGCCACCAACCGCCAGTTGCCAACCGCCAACCGCCAACCGCCAACCGCCAACCGCCACCAACCATGGTTGAGCACATGGAGTGCCCGCGGGCTTTTTTGGGAAAACTGGTTCTGGAACACTTTTTTTTTCCCCGTTAAGGACCGCCCTGCGCGTGTGTCGCGCGCACGCACGGCCCTGTCTATGCGCGGGGTGGGCGTTGAACCGTTGTTTTGCCTGGACTATTGGGACCGCGGCCGTGCTTGTGCAAGGGGGGGGGGGGTACGGCCGACTGGACGTATGAAGTGGGCATGAGTGGGCACGTGGGTTTGCCCCTAGCACTACCCCCCCCCCCCCCCAAACGGACGTTGTCGAGTCGCGAGGTAGAGTACCGGTGTAGCGTACGGCATGCCATTCCGCTGCGCTGCAGGAGGTTGCAAGGAGAAGGTGGTGACGATCGGAAGGTCGGGTTCTGTCAGCAAAACGGCGACTCTCAGCGAGGCCGTTGCCTGGTGCCCACGAGTCTGTGGCAAGTACTGTCGCAAGAACACTGATTACTCATCGGCCAAGGATGCGTTTGCCATCGAGGTCAAGGACAACAAGGTGACTGCCACACGGCTCGATTCGAGTCATGGATGGAGCATGAACCTCAAAGTCCCCTGCTGCGAAGGTACGCCCTGGCCCGTGCCGTGCTGGGGCTGCATGGCTGATGATCGTTCGGCCATGATACGATCACCCCCCCCCCCCTCTTCTCCCATAATTGTAGGCGTTCCGGGGCGTTGGGGGGTGCCCCCCCCCCCCCTCCCTGTTTCTCCCACCCTCACCCACCCTCTCCCACCCTCTCCCAACCTCTCCCACCCTCTCCCACCCTCTCCCACCCTCTCCCACCCTCTCCCACCCTCTCCCACCCTCTCCCACCCTCTCCCACCCTCTCCCACCCTCTCCCACCCTCTCCCACCCTCTCCCACCCTCTCCCACCCTCTCCCACCCTCTCCCACCCTCTCCCAACCCTCTCCCAACCCGGGGCTCATCGGCTGGCCCCGAGCCCAACTTTCTTTGCGGCACTCTGCGCCGTACAACCCCAGCCCCAACCCGTGGGAGAGGGTTGGGAGAGGGTTGGGAGAGGGTGGGAGAGGGTGGGAGAGGGTGGGCCCACGGGGGTAACAGTGTTGGGCCTTTGTGTGTGTTTCGAGTTTGTGTGTGTTTCGAGGAGGGACGAGTGAAGACCTGTGGAACACCAGGAAGCGTCCATAGTGGGGCAGGAAGAGCAGGAAATTCGGCCGCGCTGGTCGGGCATGGCCCTCTCCCCCGCCCTTCAGGAGCGAGGTCAAGTGGCTCGGATGTCATATCCAGCGACGCCTGAACCAGAGGTCCCCGGTTCGAGCCCCAGGTCCGGCACTACGTAGGCGCACGGGTGTTCGTGGCCCCATGAACGAGCCGCATGAGGCGCTGCGGGAGACAGGGTCGGGTCTCGCCGGGGCAGGCGATCGCCTGGGCACCCTCACCTCCCCTCACCCCACCCCATCCTCTCGCTCTCAGTGTGCCCCAATGGCTACACGTACTTCCCGGCGACGATCAGCAGCTCGTCCTCGAGGAAGACCAGCGTGACCTCCGCATCGTGTGCCTCGGACTGCGACACCTCGCCGACGTGCATGGCCTACGAGTACGTCCCGGGGACCCAAGAGTGTCGCCTGAACACGCACCTGCGGACGGGCCCCCGGAGCGGCACCTGGTGGTACACCTGCCGCAAGGGTATGCCATGGAGACGGATGCGAAGGGGACCGGCAGCGGCACCAGGGCTGTGCTTAGTGTCTGGCCTGCGGGACAAGGGGGGGGCATGGGGAGTGCTGTCGGAAATGCACTGTACGACGCGTCGGGGCGTCGTACAAGGTGTCGGGGCCCGACGCGTCGGGAGCGTACGACGCGTCGTACAGTGTCGTACAAGGCGTCGGGGCCCGACGCGTCGGGGATGTACGACGCGTCGTACAGTGTCGTACAAGGTGTCGTACAGCACCGACACCGTACGACACAGTACGACGCAGTACGACACAGTACGACACAGTACGACACAGTACGACACAGTACGACACAGTACGACACAGTACGACACAGTACGACACGGTACGACACAGTACGACACGGTACGACACAGTACGACACAGTACGACACAGTACGACACAGTACGACACAGTACGACACAGTACGACACGGTACGTCACACACAGACATATACAAATGTAGACATATAAACACATGTAAATGGAAAAAAAAACAGATTGGTCAGAACGGGGCAAAATGGGTCCAAATGCGTTTCCATTTTGGTCAAAACAGTCCAAAAGGGGAAACCTCAAATATTGGCACTTCGCGTCTACAACATGCCGACAATGTCTACAATTAGCAGGCCGCGTCTACCTGTGGTGCACAGTGTCTACAAACCCCGGACCGCCCACCCCCTATATGCGGGTAAACGATTGCAGCGGACCGTTTTGGGGGAAGGGGGCCTTCGGCCCCCTTCCCAAATATTGGCACTTCGCGTCTACAACATGCCGACAGTGTCTACAATTAGCAGGCCGCGTCTACTTGTGGTGCACAGTGTCTACAGACCCCGGACCGCCCTCCCCCTCTGTGCGGGTAAACGATTGCAGCGGACCGTTTTGGGGGAAGGGGGCCTTCGGCCCCCTTCCCAAATATTGGCACTTCGCGTCTACAACATGCCGACAGTGTCTACAATTAGCAGGCCGCGTCTACTTGTGGTGCACAGTGTCTACAGACCCCAGACCGCCCTCCCCCTCTGTGCGGGTAAACGATTGCAGCGGACCGTTTTGGGGGAAGGGGGCCTTCGGCCCCCTTCCCAAATATTGGCACTTCGCGTCTACAACATGCCGACAGTGTCTACAATTAGCAGGCCGCGTCTACTTGTGGTGCACAGTGTCTACAGACCCCAGACCGCCCACCCCCCTCTGTGCGGGTAAACGATGGCAGCAGACCGTTTTGGGGGAAGGGGGCCTTCGGCCCCCTTCCCAAATATTGGCACTTCGCGTCTACAACATGCCGACAGTGTCTACAATTAGTCTACAGTGTATATGTGTGTGTGTGTGTGTGTGTGTGTGTGTATATACATACATACATATATGGACATATATATGTCGTACGACACTGTACGACGCGTCGTACTGTGTCGTACTATGTCGTACAGTGTCGTACTGTGTCGTACAGTGTCGTACTGTGTCGTACTGTGTCGTACTGTGTCGTACTGTGTCGTACTGTGTCGTACTGTGTCGTACAGTGTATACATACATACATATATATACATATATATGTCGTACGACACTGTACGACGCGTCGTACTGTGTCGTACTGTGTCGTACTGTGTCGTACTGTGTCGTACTGTGTCGTACTGTGTCGTACTGTGTCGTACAGTGTATACATACATACATATATATACATATATATGTCGTACGACACTGTACGACGCGTCGTACTGTGTCGTACTGTGTCGTACTGTGTCGTACCGTGTCGTACTGTGTCGTACAGTGTCGTACTGTGTCGTACTGTGTCGTACTGTGTCGTACTGTGTCGTACTGTGTCGTACAGTGTATACATACATACATATATATACATATATATGTCGTACGACACTGTACGACGCGTCGTACTGTGTCGTACTGTGTCGTACTATGTCGTACTGTGTCGTACAGTGTCGTACTGTGTCGTACTGTGTCGTACTATGTCGTACTGTGTCGTACAGTGTCGTACAGTGTCGTACTGTGTCGTACTGTGTCGTACTGTGTCGTACTGTGTCGTACTGTGTCGTACTGTGTCGTACTGTGTCGTACAGTGTATACATACATACATATATATACATATATATGTCGTACGACACTGTACGACGCGTCGTACTGTGTCGTACTGCGTCGTACTGTGTCGTACTGTGTCGTACTGTGTCGTACTGTGTCGTACTGTGTCGTACAGTGTCGTACTGTGTCGTACTGTGTCGTACTGTGTCGTACTGTGTCGTACTGTGTCGTACTGTGTCGTACTGTGTCGTACTGTGTCGTACCAGCGTCGTACGACACTGTACGACGCGTCGTACAGTGTCGTACAGTGTCGTACAGTGTCGTACAGTGTCGTACAGTGTCGTACAGTGTCGTACAGCGTCGTACAGTGTCGTACGACACTGTACGACGCGTCGTACTGTGTCGTACAAGGTGTCGGGGCCCGACGCGTCGGGGATGTACGACGCGTCGTACAGTGTCGTACAAGGTGTCGGGGCCCGACGCGTCGGGGATGTACGACGCGTCGGGAGGTGTCGGGGCCCGACGCGTCGTAAAATCCCTACTTCGACAGTAGTGGGCATGGGGGAGTGGGCATGAGGGCCAGATACAAGTTTGTGTACCTAAAACGGGCCTCCCACTTTGGGCTCTCCATTTAAAATTTCATTTTTCCCCGAGAAAAGTTTTTTGGTTTTGGGTGGGGCCTCACAGAAACACAGCGAGGCAGGCTACGGATGGCCTGAGGACAGAGGCGCGTGGGCAGCAAAAACAGTCAAACGACCCCCGCAACAACCAGCACAACCCCCAATACGCCAACTACTGGGCGCCGCTGACGCGCAAACGGCACACCATGCCACATTCAGCACAGCCCCAACACACCAACGATTGGGCTCCGCGAACGCGGAAACGACACCAGCAGGAGCACCGGCCGCAGCGGCCGACAGAACGCAGCGACCCGACGCAACATGCGAAGGGACGAACGGGTGACTGTCCAGGGCCCCGTAAAGGAGCAACAACCCGACGGAATGTCAGACGGGGGGTGTACCATGATCGTACCGCGGGACTTCGGAGGGAGAGCTGGACAGCGCCATCGGGTGCCGGCGCACCCACGTGGGGGTGTCGCCTGCGGCGGACCCCCCGGTGCCCGGGGCTGTGTGTACGTGGAACAGGAAGAGGGAAAGAGACCGCGTCGTGCTGTCGTGCAATGGGTGTCCGCGGACCCTTCTCATCTGGACCCTCCGAAAACGGCCAAAATGGTCAAAAGTAATAAAAATACCGCCCTCAGAAAACGGCCAAGATGGTCGACAATACTACTTCTGCCATGATCTGGAAATTTTGTACCACAGTTTGCCACCGTAATTAAGATTCGTGCCAAGTTTTCACTGCACCAAATTTCGCTATTCCAAATTATGCCCGTTCCTAATTTTGGCCTTTCCAGTACGGGCAACAATGCCTGGGAATGCCGGGCCATGGGGCGACTTTCTGGGAGGCGGAATGGGGCCCTGGAGACGAAGGTAGCACGACCCATACGTGCGGTGAACCGAGGGTTTGGAGGCCAAGCACTGGTGTCCGTCGTCTGGAGTCCTCTGGAAAGCTCCGCATCATCCTCCGCGATCGCCGCTGTGATGGAGGCACCAGCTTTGTGAGACTGCGACGGTACGAGGCGTTGGTCGCATGCCGTCCCGCACCTCCTCATTCGCTGCTCCTCGCGAAGGAACGAGGTCACGTGGCTCCCCTGTCATTGCACAGGATGCGTGATTCAGAGGTCCTCGGTTCGAATCCCGGGTAGAGTGTCAGCAGCAGCGCACAGTCCTCGGCGCTGGGGTCTCTGACCGGTGCCCTGGACGGGACACTGCCAGGAATCAGGGGTAACATCACGTTGGCGTCCAGAGATCGCTCACCACAGTAGAGCCCTGCAGTCCCCAAGCTGCTTCTCCTTGATGCTGAGGTCTAGACTGCTGGCAATCTTCAACCCCCCCCCCCCCCCACCACCAAAGGGCTTTGCTTGAAGGGAGCGGGGCACCCCCCTCCCCTCCCAACGCTCCTCCAACAACTCTACCCGAAGGCACGTCCACAACCCCAATATCCCCCCCCCCGCTTTTCCAACCGCCAGTGACTGCCCCCCCCAACCGATTTTACAGTGCGCCCCAACCGCTTTGTAACTGCTCTGAGTTGGCCCCCAGAGCGCCCTCCCCTTCAAGCAAACCCCTGGCCCTCAGGCAATGCCCCACTCCGCCGGAGCACACGGTGCCTCAGGAAGGGCTTTGCTTGAAAGGAGGGGGGCACCCCCCTCCCCTCCCAACGCTCCTCCTACAACCCGAAGGCACGTCCACAACCCCAATACTACCCCACCCCCCCGCTTTTCCAACCGCCAGTGACTGCCCCCCTCAACCGATTTTACAGTGCGCCCCAACCGCTTTGTAACTGCTCTGAGTTGGCCCCCAGAGCGCCCTCCCCTTCAAGCAAACTCCTGCCCCCCCGCGCCCTGATGCCTCTGCGTCCTCCTCCATTCGCACAGTCTGCGCCGAGGGCTTCCAGTTCCAAGTCGGGTCGCGCAGCGGTGGCAAGTCCATCTCCGGCGTCACAAGCTGCGACCAGTGCGGCCGAGGGTGCGTCCAGGACGCCACGTGCTGGTCGTACGAATGCAACGAGGACAGCCGCGCGTGCCGGCACAACACGCACCCGGACCCCAACGCGGCGGCCGTGGACGATTGGATGTTCTGCACTTACCGTATGGCCACCCGGGAGGGCCCGCGTGCGCGCAGGCCCGAGCTAGACTAGTTTTCTTGGCAACGGTCCCCCCCCCCCCGCCCACCGCCAGACCAAAGGGACCATCGGGGGAAAGAACGAAATTGACAATCGGCAAAATCTGATCGGGCCATTTTTGGTACACAAACTTTTGGGATCCCCCCTCAGGGGGTGCCATAAGGACGCTCACCCTTTTTTTTTTTACTATGGCATCCACTCTCTGATGTTTGGTGGCTACCCACCAACCGCCATCGGTTACCCACCAACCGCCATCGGTTACCCACCAACCGCCATCGGTTACCCACCAACCGCCATCGGTTACACACCAACCGCCATCGGTTATCCACCAACCGCCATCGGTTATCCACCGGCCGCCATCGGTTATCCACCGGCCGCCATGGTAGGGCGTATTGGACACTCCGAGTTTTTTTTTCTCATTACGGCACCCCCTGCCCCCCCTGCACAGATCCGTGGTCACATTGCACTGGTACGACAGCGGCCTACACAAGCAACGGCACGGCATGCGCAGGCAAAGTTCGACAAGCAAAACCACCGCAGGTGATCGAGCAAAGCCTCTCGCGGAAATTGTTTTTGAGTTGTGTGTTGCCCACACCCCCTAACGCCTGCCCGTCGCACTAGAGTAGGGGGAGGGGGGGGCTCAGGGTCTCTCACCCGACTACCCTCCGGACTGTAGCGGAGGCGTGTGGGTCCCCACCACGTCACGCCTCCAATGCCTGGGCCACCGTGTTGGCGGGACATGAGTAATGGGGTCGACTGCTCGGGCCAGGGGAGGGAAGGGGGCGCGATTTGAGGATTGACTGGCGGTGGTCTTTGCCGCACGCCCAAGAGGGGCGACGCGAACTGGAACTGCGTGGCTGAGCTGCAGTTGCTTGCCTGACCTGGGGCAAGGTAGTGTTTGGGGTGTGCAGAGACAGCCGCGTGACTGCCCCTCATGGGCTGGGAGTGGCGGTATACCCACCGACATACCCACACACCCACACCCACACACGCACACACGCACACGCACACGCACATGCACACGCATGCGCGCGCACACACACGCGCACACGCGCACACACGCACGCACACATCTACACCCCCCCCCCACACACCCACACCCACACCCACACCCACACACCCACACACACCCACACCCGCACACAGACGCAGTTGTGCGCACGCAACAAGCGGGTATTACATGCACAGGAGTGGAGATGGACCCCTTTGGTGGCATAGGCCAGAGCCCTGGCTTTGAGGTTTTGTGGCCGGCTTGACAGCGGAGTTCTTGGGTATGTGGAGCGTGTGGAGCGTGCGGAGTGGGAATTTCGTCGTGTGTGTGGATTGTGCGGATGGTACGTGGAGGGTTTTGTGTGTGTGGTGTGCCGCGGTCCGCGCATGCGGGGCCTGCGGTCTGTCATGTCTGTGGATTGTGTGTGGGGGGCGGGGGGCGGGGGATGGATCGTGGTGTGGAGCATGGGCGGATGACATAGGGATCGCAGTGGATTGTTTGGCGCGCTTTGGTGCGGCGTTGTGATGCGTGCCGTGGTCTGCGGTGCAGGGGCCTGCGCGGGAGGACCACCTCTCCCCTGGTGCTGCCCAGGTTTGCCACTAGTGTCCGGCAGCGGCACTGCGCTTCGTTCAGAAAGCGCCCCGCGGCAGCTGCCACTCAGTAATACCTGCTCCCGTCACCCCGCGAACTCAGTAAGAAACAGCCGCATCTACCGCAACACTCGGTAGGACCCGGACTTCTGTGATCTCGTCGGAGCTGGCGGGTGCTGGTGCCAAGTCTGGCGCGGCCTCTGCAGGCTCTGCACCGGGGCGGTGCCGTGGTGTGTGCTGTGGTACGTGCCTCAGGCAACCCGTGCCCCCTCTGCGCAGGCTCTACCATTGGCCACGATGACCTGGACATCCACTTTCACACCAGCGGCGACTCCTCCGACCCCATCACCAAGGGACGAAGCACGTGGAATGGCGGCGCGTACTACTTCACCGTCACCGCCACCGCGTACTCCGCCAGCGCCATCTCCGGCCGCGCGGCCCGCGGGTTCTACGCCACGGGCAACATCAACGCGGGGAACTCCGTGGCGGTGCGCTTCGTGTCGCCCACGGACGTGTTCATGATCACTCATCCGAGTTGGTCGGAGCCGAGTCTCACGGGCTGGGCCTTCGTCGGGCGGGGGCGGTACATCCACGGCTCGTACAGCATGGAGATGTATTGGAAGGTGTTCGGCGCCGGGACGCACACGTTGGACAGCACCTCCGCCGCGTATATCTTCCTTCATGCCGGTATCTGCTGCACCGCTGGGACGGCCCCGCAGGGCCCCCGCCCTGTTCTGCCCGAGACGTACACAGCTGCCCCCCATTGTCCCCCTGTGGACAATCGCTAACCAAGTCCGCCCCCCCCCCCCCTCCGGCAAATCGGGGGGTCAATGAATGATCCAAAACCTGTTTATCTTTTCTTACTCAGCACTGCTCTTGGGGTTGTTTTTTCTCAGTTTCAAAACTGATAAACAACACAAAAGAATTTTTTCAAACCAAGGAACATTCGGTTTCTACTCAGTGAAGAGCTGAATAATTTTTTCCCTTTCTCAAGTCTTTTTTAATTTGGTTTCTGAAATGAATTCTTTTTCAAATAGAAAAGAAGGTTTGTACCGAGCAACAATATTTTCCCCCTGTACCTCCGCACTCTGGGGGCCCTGAGGCAGCAGGGATTGTGCAGCGTTCTTGATGCCTCCCTGCGCGGAGGATCTGCGGGACAAAAGGGAGCTGCTCCCAAGAGGCTGTTCATGAACACTTGCAACACGCCCGCCACAAAACGATCGGGGCAAAGTATCCGACAAATTGGAGATTGAGGGGCAGTTTTGTGTCCACGAGATCCACGAGGGGGTGCACACACACAACACACACTTTGTTGAAGCTTGGGATGCACTTGTGATCGTACATGGAATGCGACAGCAGACTCTTGAAAAACTGGCTCCTTTACATTGGCGGAGGTTTGGGGGGTTGTGAGTGGGAGGCTGTCGGGGGCGCAGCCGTACACTCGAAGCCTGTTTCAGGGGTCGCCAATCCATTCCATCCCTTGCCTCGATAGAATTTATGTGTGTGGTGGTGGTGGGGGGGGGGGGGGGACTGGGGTCCCTGAATGGGAGCAAGAGAAGGTGAAGTGACTGTGAATGTTTGGTGTCCATTCTCATCACAGATCAATGCTTACAACATCTTACCTCCAAAACAATGAAACCGGCATGGCGTGTAGTGCAAATCGTGGTGTAGTGGCAACAAGATGTTCCGAAAAAGTTCGTTGCACATCAAGCAGGGCAGGAGCCAGATATGCTCCACGTGGGTTGCGTGGATGAATTGGCTGCCTGCTCCCATTTTCCTCCCCCTTTTCTCGTCGCAGCGACTTTCCATGACTCCAACCAGAGACGGAGCCCTTCTGACATGCTCGTTGGCGGCGGAGGTGCCAAAAGAACGACATTGTCCGGTGTTGAGAGTTGATGATGAAAGGATGTGAAGGGGGCATATGTGTGCATACAGCTTCCCCGGTGCGCCAGGGGTGATGTTGGCATTTTTTCCCTCCCGCTTGGGGGACCAAGGCGCCTCCCCCCCCCACCACAGAAACCTTATTTCCGCTCCAAGATCCTCACATGCGTCCATTTTGCCCTGCCTCCTCTGTTTTCCCCGCATGCAATACTGCGTGCCTTATATCATAGCAAAGAGCAATGATGTACCCTCTGGTTGGGCAAAAGTTCACGCAGTCAAAAAAATTTCATGCACTTTGGCACCCCATTTTGTTGCAAAGATGTGTCCCAAAGTTCGTGGCACGTTGCGTGTAGTGGTGCGTGGGGGTATGCGCCCCAGCATGCCCGCAAAAGTGCCTGTGAAGGTGTGGGCCAAAGTGTCCGGCGGAGTCTTAGGGTGAGTGTGTGGGAGGGTGCGCGCGGCAGGACTGTGCCCGGGTGCCCGCACAAGTGCCCGCGAAGCCCTGGGAAGGTAGTGCGAGCAAGAGTGCCCGCAAGGGTGCCTACGTGCAGTAGCCTTCGGGGGGATGTGGGCCCCATTTCATGCATCCCGGGTCCAGGCGCATGCTTGAGATAGGCAGGACAGGCACGTTTCAAGGGTCGATACACGCCTTTTGCTAAGCTTGGTCCATCATTTTACCATGCACTTTCACTTCCATAATTTGTGTATTTTTTGGAACGTGGGCCAGGCTGTGCGGACGCATGTGTCACCTCCAAATGATCACTGCCATGTGGCCATAGTTTTGAGGGATCCCCCCCCCCCCCGGGCACGCCCCCCCTGCACCCCAAGGGGGTCTTCGGCCACTGTTATTTTGGGGTGCAGTGCGCGCTGTTGACCGAGGAGCTTGTGCCGTTGCCTGATTTGCCGGGCAAGAAGAGCGTTGGTTTGCTGCCCCGAAGTTATCCGTTGGTATTCTACGATGCCCTTGTTCTGGACTTGTGCTTGTACCGGCAGTGTCCAAACCATCCCAAGTGTCGTTTCTGCACTTTTGGCGACGAACAGTCTCGCCTCTACCTTGGCTTGACCCATCTCATTGAGGTCACTTGATCCTTACGAGCTCTCACTCCACTACCGTCAACAGCGGACAACACCAACGTTTTGCACAGGTGTGAGTTGACCGAGGGCCTTGTGCTGTGGCCTGATTTGCCGGGCAAGAAGAGCGTTGGTTTGCTGCCCCGAAGTTATCCGTTGGTGTTCTACGATGCCCTTGTTCTGGACTTGTGCTTGTACCGGCAGTGTCCAAACAATGCCAAGTGTCGTTTCTGCACTTTTGGCGACGAACAGTCTCGCCTCTACCTTGGCTTGACCCATCTCATTGAGGTCACTTGATCCTTACGAGCTCTCACTCCACTACCGTCAAGAGCAGTTTTGCACAGGGGCGAGTTGGCAATGGTGCAGATCCCGGTAGGCGGGGGGTTAGAATGAAGTTGGGCTGTCGGGTCGCATGCGTGCTTCCCTGAATGTCTTCAAACACAAAGAGACCAAGTGCCTCCTGCTCGTGCCCGTTCCTTCCCTTTCGGGTTCACCGCGTCCGCTCCCGCACATTCGTACCGCGCACGCGGTCACCGACCCGCTGTCCCGCTGTGTTTCAGAATGCTGGGAACACGACCAGGGCAAGGTGGTGTCGGGCAGCGAGTGCAACGATCACAACCGCAAGACGAGGAACGACCAATGCAACGGTCTAACGTGCGCGGGGTCGAGTTACAGCTGCGGATGGTGCCAGCGGCACGACGGCGATGGGTGCACGCTGTTGTCCCAGATCGGTGCCGCGAAGGAGTGCGACACCGACGAGCATGGCACCGCCAAGTGCGCGGCCCTGGAGGAGAATCTGATGGGCTGCCCCAAGCTGAGCCACAGGAAGCCCAACGCGGACCCCACCGACACTCTGAACGGGCTGACCGTGATGGGCCAGTGCTGCTACCAATGCGCCAAGCAGGTGCCTCCCGTGCCCCCTGTTTCCTGGGTTTTGCTCGCAGAAAACCTTCCAAAAAATGGGGTTTTTCTGGGATTGTCCAGGACGTACACTGTTGCACTGAGCATGTCCGAGCGTTGCATTCGCATGCCAAATTGGCAATGAAATCCATGCACCACAGCTCAGTATCAATGTCGCACGTTGCGGTGCCACTTGGTGGCCAAGGTATTCGTCGTCCCGAATACCGGCAGGAGAAAATTAGGAAGAGGCGAAATTTGGAATGGCAAAGTTTGGCGCAACAAAAATGTGCTGCATTATGCCCCGGTATTTGAAGGTCTGAAGCCTCCTTTCGAGGTGTCATTTTTACCGCTCTTTACCGCATGCAAGGAAATGACAGCAACCACCCAAGCAACCGTCCAGAAGCTGTAAGAAACAACAGTGACCAACCAAGGCCCATAGGAAATACCCACCACCATTCACAATCTATGCTTGTTCTTGTGCCACAATCTGGGAATTTGTGCCAAATTTTGCAGTGGTATTTCAGAACTGGTGCTGAAGTTTCTCGGCACCACATTTCGCCATTCCAAATTTCACATGTTCCCCATCTTCCCCCTCCCCGGTAGCCATTCTCAGCCCGGATTTCAGGCTGAGCGCCCTGAAAATCCGGGGCAAGGGCTACTGCACCGAGCGTACGTGTCAAAGTGGAACAGTTGGTTTTCCACAATCACTTGGCCATGAATGTGTACCATCGGGCTATCGAATGCTCTGGGTGCCTGGCCATGGCTGATCCCGTGGTGCACGAACAGCGAGTTTCAGGATCTCAGGAGGATGTCCCCGGCAGTCCAAGACAATCAGTACTGCAGCATGGTCTGTGTGTCGAATCGGAACAATTGTTTTCCTGAGTTGATTTGGCCTTGCGAGGTACACCGATGGGCTATTTCGGAGCATTATTCTGTACTGTGGTGCTGGGCCATGGCCAGTTTGGTGGTGGAAAGCCAAACGGCTGTGGCCAACAAGCGACCCATTGAGGAACTATTGGCGTCTTAAGACAGTGTAGAGGCAAGCATTGCGTTGGCACTTACACCGCGGCAGTCGGCGGTCACTGACAGCGGCCGGCAGTGAAACCGTACAAGAACTGGGCGCTGACGGTCGCCTGGTAGCCAGTGCACCTGCCACCTCCACACCTTCACACATGCCACCAAAAAGGTGATGTACTGTGCTGTCGCCACGGTGGCGCTACTTGTTGTGTGCTGCCGAGTCCACCCGAGGGTCCCTGCATCTGCGGCTAAGGGGGCTCAATACCATCATCACCAAAGGCGAAACCCACAGCCCCACCATAGCCCACTAACAGCCGCGATGGGCCCACACCCCGCAACCCGGGGAGCGCGCTCGGAGGGGTACGGTCCATATTACACATCTAGAGTGGCCTCTGCACGCCCCAGCCACCATGGGTCCGGACCTGGGTAACCCGGCAAAGCCTTCTTACCAGGCAGCACTCCAGACCATACATGGCATTGGCGTCCGTTTTGATATGGGTGCCCGTCCGTTTGCGTCCGTTTTGAGTTTTGAGTGCGTCCATTCGTGTCCGATTTGATTTTTGGGTGCGTGCGTTTGCGTCCATTTTGCCTTTTTGGGTGTGTTTGTACAGGGATGATGGCCGGCCACATAGATTGCCGTGGACTAGCATGACACCCCCGCCGATGGTTGAGCAGATAGTAGGAAATGTAAACTGGCTTTACATTTCCGGGGACCGGTAGTCCATTGCGTTTCGTCATGAACCACAACTTCAAAATGAATGTAGCGACTGATGATGGCCTCCATGCCTTCTTTTGCCATCGCTTTTCAGGCATCGTGTATTGGCAGCTAACTGTTGGCGAGTATTTCCGTTCCTGGTGGTTCACAGGGGTGTAGTGTGCCACGTGGGTCTCTTTGAATACGTGGCGCATCGCTGCTGCTGTTAGCCATAACACGAATGATGGTTTCTTTGAGTGGAAGGCCGAAAACGAATAGACACACACACTTGGAGAACCGGTGCCACTTCTAGACCCGAATTGGGAAAGTTGATTTGCGAAAGCGTTTTCGACCTCAGATTTGACGAAGCAATGCAAAAGTGGCCGCGGGCAAAGGAGGCTAGACGTCCATGTACGCCACCCCAAACTAAAGCTTCATCGTCCAGCTCTTCAGCCATACAAGCCACGCCTTCGCCCGGGGAGCCAGTCACACCCACAACCACCCGTTCCCAAACAGTGCGTCTTAAACAATTTATTGGGATGCTGGAGCGCGATGGCTATGATGAGTTGGATGCGTTGAAGTACATTTCTGTTCGGGAGTTGGTTGACATGGGCATGAATGTTGGTGACCGTGCTGTTCTACGCTCTGCGATGGAGTTCTTTGTGGGAGGACCATGGGCTCCAACACCTTAACACCACCACCACTGTGGTGGGCTGGAGGTTCCCAAGGCCTCCCTGCATATTGCAGAAGTTGTGAGGGCACGTGGTGTGTTGTCAGCAATGACATGTTTTTCCAGATTGGGTGCGTCCGTTTGCGTCCGTTTCAGTTTTGGGGTGCGTCCATTTGCGTCCCTTTTGATTTTTGGGTGCGTCCGTAAGCGTCCGTTTAAACGGACGCTAATGCCATGTATGCTCCAGACACATCTCGGAATCAAGGATTAGAGCCGATCAACGTTGCGGTTGTCCAACAAAGGAGTGCGGTGGCGGACATGACGTGAAGTGAGGCTAAGCCAAACCTGCTGCCAAGGAATGCAGAGGCAACTGCCACACCCGCGGGCATCCCAGTGAGCCAGTGTGTGTGTGAAGTACAGAAAAAACTGAAGGCCGAAAAATGAGTGTTGAGGATGGGTATCCCCGTCTGATCCCCCGAGACATGACCTGAGTGTGATACCACGAACCACAGAGGGCTCCCACACGGCATATGCCAATCCCAGGCCACTCTGCTGTGTCATATGTTTGTGAGCTTGTTGGGCCAGGGCTGAGGGGGCAGCATCCGCCCTCCCCCTCTCGCCCTGCCAGTGGTTTTGTAACCTCTAGTAACAGCTCGAGGCCACACACTACTCTGCCCACGGTGCAGTTCATGCGAACAACAAATGCTGAGCCCTGTGACCAGGTGTCCAGGGTGCGTTCGGGGTTGCAGAGGAGTGAGGTGGCAACATAACCCCAACCAGATCGGGTTTTCTCAGAGCGGAGGGCAGTTGCTACGCAGCCCGTGCCGTGCGAGGGTCTCCAAAGTGGAGAGGGATGACGTGGCTGCACGAGCCCTGCCATACTGGCAGAACGCGGACATCATCTGCAATGACGCAGGTCCCGAGAATCCTAGCACAGTAGGTCTAGACCCGGTTGGTCCACTATCTCCGGGCCCGGAGGGCCCAGAGGGGGGGTGGGGGGCGGGCAGCATCACTCCCAAGGCATCCACCGGCTATGACAGTGGATCAGCCTTTGTTTATCAGGAATTAATACCAAAGTGGGGGGGGGGGGGATCTGGGTGGGTCCCACAAAGGCGCCGCTTATTCAAATTTGATTTTCCCTCACCCAAATTTTGGGTTCAGATTTTTTTTTTGGGCCAAAAGACCCTCCCCCCCTCTTGTAGTGGATGCCTCGGCCTTGTGCCCCAAGATGGGTTGCACCGGGGCTCGCATGTGTGTGTCTTACAATCCCCCATAGTAACGCAACAGTGCGGGGGAGGAACCAAAGTGGCAACATGACCCCTGCCATCTCGGGGTTCCCACGTTGGGGTAGGCCCAAAGGCCTTGACCAAGTGGTACTATCATGGGCCCAAGGGCACTCCGGGGGGCGGGGTGGGGGGTGGGGGGATGGGTCCTTGGAGTGGCCGAGCCAGGATCCCTAAGAACCGGGTTGACTGACTTACACATGTCCGAGGACAATCAGTGTTCATTTGTCGGGTCCCTACCTTGTTGAGGTGGTTGGGTCTATGGGGTGGCGCCCCGCGCTGTGCCCGCGCTGTATATGCGCTGTGCGAAAAGGCCGGTAGCCACGGGTCCCAGGGTCCTGAATTCTGCACCCTACAGCCCCTGCTGGTACACCAGGTATTTTGTTTTTTGGTCTGATGCTTGCCAAGGGTCCCAGGGTCCTGCAATCTGCACCCCCGATGCTGTTTTGAATTGATCGTGCACGCTTCTGTGGGTGGGTGGTTGTCAGGGGTGTTCCCGGGATAAACAAAGTAATACTTGGCGCTGCGCCCGCGCTGTGCGAAAACGCCCCCTATGAGCGCCGGAAGAGGAACCAGATTCCCCCACGTGGACGTTTCACACATCAAACACGCCACTTCTAGTTTGCTTTGGACCAAGGACACTGAAATGCAGCGCTCGCACCGCCCCGCAATGCTTCCATCCCCCATCCCCCGTCCCCAGCCCTGCCCCTCATACCCCCCCCCCCCTGCCCCCCCTTGTCCGCAGGCTTGGTGCCGATCCTGGAGTTTCTCAGTCACTACGTTGGAGTGCCACCGCTACAGCGCCGCAACCGATTCCGATCTCGACGACACCGACGCCGCGTACAACTGGAACACGGGGCAAATGGCGCAGTCCGAGGCCGTCCCCACCACCTGCGGCACCTATGCCGACCAGACGGCCTGCGAGACCAGCGGCCTGGCCTGCAGCTGGAACAAGTTGCTCGACGTCTGCCATGCGTCGGCCGCCGAACGCTCGCAATGGAAATTTGAGGGGGAGCAGCTAATCAAGATCGCAGGCGTTGCGTCGTCCAGCAGCTGCAAGACGCAGTGTGAGGGCTGGCAGTACTCTGACGGGCAGGCGTGCCAGGTGTGCTTTTTGCCCCGCCTCTTCGGATGTCTTTTGCCTCTTGCCCGTGGTCCGGGTGTGCGCCAGGGTTGAGCAGTGGTCATGGGAGGTATTGGCATGCATTGGAAGGGGGGAGGGTACCCCCTGTGTGACATTCCGTCGGGTTGTTGCTCCTTTACGGGGCCCTGGACAGTCACCCGTTCTTCCCTTCATATGTCGCGTCGGGTCGCTGCGTTCTGTCGGCCGTTGCAGCTGGTTAGGGTTAGCGGTGCTCTTGCTGGTGTCGTTTCCGCATTCGCGGAGCCCAGTATTTGGTGTGTTGGGGCTGTGCTGCATGTGGCGGGATGTGCCGTTTGCGCGTCAGCGGCGCCCAATAATTGGCGCATTGAAGATGTGCTGGTTGTTGCCGGGGTCATTTGACTGTTGATGCTGTCCACGCGCCTCTGTCCACAGGCCGTCCATAGCCTGCCTCGCTGTGGTTCTGTGTGCGTGAGGGTGCCCCCCCGCCTCACCTCCCGGGCGCCCAGCCTACGTCCAGTCACTGTCTCCGTGACGGCACGTGCCAGCTTCAACGGCATTTGTAACCGACAGTAACCGCCCCCAACCGCTTTTGGCAACCCCCCCAACCCCCTGGGGCCGCCTCTGAGATCCCTTCCCTTCCAATGCACCCCTGGGGCTGTGCTCCGCATTGCGTTCGCCACGCCGCGCTGTGTGTCCCATTGCTGCCGATTGTTGTGGTGGTATCATGCTCGCCACATTGCACGCTGTGACCTGTCTGCTCGGCTGGAACACCCTTTGTGTTGTGGAGATAACCATGGCCCAGTGCTGTGCTGGGCGGTGTTGTTTGGCTTGATGCACAAATGGCCCCATCCCCCCCACAAAGTATCCGCCGCACCCCTCGGACCCTGGGGCTCCGAATTCGCAAGCACCCGTCCGGAACAGTCGGCAGAACGGGATGGCGGTGGATGCTGGTGGTTTCCCTCATAATGACTGGGTGACGCCCATGTGTTTGATGGTGCACCGAATAGCGCTTGAAAGTTAACCTCCACCCAGGCTTTTGCTGAGTGGGGGCGGGGGCTGAGGGTGACCTCTGCCCTGATGAGGGGATCTCAGTAGGATCCAGCCCCACATGCCAGTCAGCTCAGTAGGAAGGAGCCCCGCCCTATGGGCAGCTGAGTAGGACCCAGCGCCATCCACAAGGCTCCTCACTAGGAACCTGCCCTGACCCCCCCCCATCCCCCACTAAGCAAAGGCCTGCCTCCACCGGTTGTGGGTTCATCTCTCCGAGGATGGGGAACTGACTGGAATCGAACCGACGCCTTGTTTTTTTCCGTCTAGGCACAGGGAAGTGCAGAATCCCCCCCCCCCCTTCCCGTCAGCACCGCCCGGCCCCCACCTCCTGATTGTGTGCCGCCTTCTCAGGCCTGGAATTGGAACTCCGATTCCAGGGACTGCCAGTTGCTGCGGACCATTACTCTATGGAACAACGAAGGGGATCCTGAGTGGTATTCCGGATATCTCCGTCCCTTCAGCACCCGGGTCTACCCCGCCGCAGGCGTGTGTGGATGGAATGTGGGCAGCACGTTCACGTGCTTCATTGCCGGGGAGGAGTCCGGGGCCGGGTCGCTGGCGCAGACGACAGGCGGCAACCAGGTGACGCTCGCGACCGCCGGGTGTCAGTTGTGCAACCCCTTCAGCGACCAGCACGCGAGCTCGCAGCTGTCGTACCCCAAGTACTGTTACCTCCGCAGTGACCTCTGCGACATGGACGTGGCTTGTTCCATTGAGAATCAGGTGCTAATTATGCTTGTGGTTGGGGGGAGTCGGCTGCAGGAGGATCAGACATACCAGTGGGCTCTGGCAGAGCAGCGTACCGCAACACAACACAACACAACAACACAACACAACACAACACAACACAACACAACACAACACAACACAACACAACACAACACAACACAACACAACACAACACAACACAACACAACACAACACAACACAACACAACACAACACAACACAACACGACACAACACAACACAACACAACACAACACAACACAACACAACACAACACACTGAGTACTCCCCAGCTCTACCCATGGGCTGGGTGCCGGGTGCGAAGCCCCGGACGACAGGGCCCGGGCACTGCCAATAGGTGGTGTACTAACAGTGTCGGGTGCGCACACGTCCCAGTGCCAAGCACCATCCCCAGGGACCCCGCGGCCCCTAGTACCGGCCGCCTTGGCCCTGGGAACGGTCAGCGACCCCCCGTAGAGGACGGCTGACCAAGCCTCCCCCTCCTCTCTTCCCCTACGCGCCCGCCCACTCACCGGGCCCAAACCGAAGCCCAGACACGCGCCCCTCCTGGCGCTCCTGCCCCAGCCCCCCCCACGGCCGCCCCTCCGCATGCCCCGTCGGCCCCTCCCCCCTGTGCTGCCTCCTCTCCTCGCCCCCTGCTGCCTCACCCATCCCAAAACCCTCCCTGACCCTACTCCTCTTGCAGGCTGGCAGCGCCTGAGCGGCGCGCCCCCAGGGCCCCGCATCGGCGGCCGGCCGCGTGAGGGTGTCAGCCACACCGAGGAGGCCCCTATGCGGGGGCTTCAATGGCGCAGCAGGGTCAACAGGGGTATGATGGGTGTGTGAGTGGGTGAGATTTTATGAGAGACAGTCTATGAGAATGAGTTTATGAGAAACAGTCCCTGTCCCCGTCCGGCTGGACGTCCCGGTATCGGTATCCAACATCCTTTAGGTACGGTGTAAGGCCCCCCGGCCACCACCCCGGCGCCAACACTAGGGAGGGCGTCCGGGAGGGGTAACAGCCCCCGATCCCCCAAAGGCAGCCCCAAAGGTGAGCGCACCACTGGAGGGGCATGTCTGCGGGGTAAACAAATGCGCTGAGTAAAACCCTAATGTAATAATTAGTGCCTACTGCCATAAGTAATGCTTAACCGGGTAAAACGGCCCTCTCCCGGTGCCGGTTTAGTGCGCAGCCCCCAGAGCCGGACCCGACCGGCCGTACTGAGGTGAGCCCAGAAATGGGTATGGCAGGCCAGACTTTAAGTGCTGGTAGCCACGCCTCAGTACACTCCGTGGGCTCATAAGGCCCACGGGGGCCCCAAACACCGTTACGTTCGGGAGTTAAGCCCCGGCGGTGTTTGGGGTTGTTCCTGGTTAAGAGGACTCACGTTGAGTCCCAGATACTGTTACCCCGGGGTTATGACCCCCGGTACTGCCTGCTTACTTGCCTGCTGCTGCTAAGAGGTAGGAGGGAGTACCCACGGGTCCTGCCGGAGGCTCCGAACACCCCCTGGGCTGGGCTCCCCGTCCCCCCCAGGCCGGTGCGCCCGGTTCTCCGAAGATACTGGCCCCCCACCGGCCTTGCAGGAGGCTCCGAACACCCCCTGGGCAGGACTCCCCGTCCCCCCCGGGCCGGTGCGCCCGGTTCTCCGAAGATACTGGCCCCCCACTGGCCTTGCAGGAGGCTCCGAACACCCCCTGGGCAGGACTCCCCGTCCCCCCCGGGCCGGTGCGCCCGGTTCTCTGAAGAGGATGGCCCCCCATTGGCCTGGCAGGAGGCTCCGAACACCCCCTGGGCAGGACTCCCCGTCCCCCCCGGGCCGGTGCGCCCGGTTCTCTGAAGAAGATGGCCCCCCATTGGCCTGGCAGGAGGCTCCGAACACCCCCTGGGCAGGACTCCCCGTCCCCCCCGGGCCGGTGCGCCCGGTTCTCTGAAGAAGATGGCCCCCCATTGGCCTGGCAGGAGGCTCCGAACACCCCCTGGGCAGGACTCCCCGTCCCCCCCGGGCCGGTGCGCCCGGTTCTCTGAAGAAGATGGCCCCCCATTGGCCTGGCAGGAGGCTCCGAACACCCCCTGGGCAGGACTCCCCGTCCCCCCAGGCCGGTGCGCCCGGTTCTCTGAAGAAGATGGCCCCCCATTGGCCTGGCAGGAGGCTCCGAACACCCCCTGGGCAGGACTCCCCGTCCCCCCCGGGCCGGTGCGCCCGGTTCCCTGACAACGGCGGCCTCCCATAGGCCTGGCAGGAGGCTCCGAACACCCCCTGGGCAGGACTCCCCGTCCCCCCCGGGCCGGTGCGCCCGGTTCCCTGACAACGGCGGCCTCCCATAGGCCTGGCAGGAGGCTCCGAACACCCCCTGGGCAGGACTCCCCGTCCCCCCCAGGCAGGTGCGCCCGGCTTCAGGGGAAACAATGGCTCCCCACGAGCCTAGCGGAGGGCTCTAACCACCCCTTGGGCTGGACTCCCCGCCCCCCCAGGCTGGTCTGTAGAGGGTGACAGCCCCTCCACGGGCCTGGCAGGATGCCCCGACCACCCCACTGGGCTGAGCACCCCCCTGCTCCCCCCGGCCGGGAGTGCCCGGTGGACGTGGAGGCGCAACCCCCCGGCGACAGATCTCCCCCCCCCCGGACCCGGGTGCCCCAGTGTGCGAGGCAGCAGCCAACGAGTAGCGCGCGAGGGCGCGTTTCCGGATAGATTCTAGTGTACGGGCCCATAAGGCCGGCCGCCGTAGGCCACCAACGCGCGAGCGAGAGCAGGTTCCGGCGCCTGAGCACTGGGCGACCCGGAGGAAGGGATACGCAGTGCCCATGCATGGGCTTGCGGCCTGCGACTCCCTGCTCTTGCTCTGCAGCCCAGTGACACAACATGTTCCCGTCGACGCCCGCAACTCCTTACATGCAGCGCCCTCCTATCCCCGGAGGCCCGCCAGCACCACACCCCGCGGGGTCCCCGGCTTTTGCCGCCCCCCCCCTCCCCCACTATACCCACACCCCATACGCGCCCCACCAACCGCTCGTGGAGGTTCACTCCCAGCCAGCGTACCCCGCCTATTACCTGCGGGAGCCGCGGTATGGGCTTCCCCCGCCCCCCCCGCCGCCCTCGCCGCTCCCGACAGTACCGCCCCCGGACCACCGTGACCTGGAGTTGGCCTACCTACGGGGCCACGTGGCAGGCCTGGACCGCCGCACCGAGGGGCCTCCGCCCCCTAAGGAGGCGGCGCAGAGGGCGCCCCCGGCGCCGCAGGGCCCTGCCCCCGACGCGGTCGGCGAGGCGACGCCGGCACTGCTGCTGGCACCGGCGAGGGAGACGGAGCCCAGGCAGGACCGCCGGCCCCCGGCACCTACGGAGCCGCCACGCCGGCCCCAGGGCGCAACCTACCGGAGGTCCCGCTCCCCCAGACGGGACCTACGCGACGATCGCCGAGACCACGGCCGTACAAGCCCCGGAAGAGGAGGCCGCACGGCCCACCGCCGGCCCTACCGCTCCCCAGAGCGGTACTACCAGCGCCGGTCCGAGGAGCGCCCCTCCGGACACCGAGCCCCCGCCGCTAGAGGTAGAGACCATACCCCCGACCGCCGGGATAACCGCTCCCGTCGTGACCCGCCCGGATCAGCCCCCGGGCCGGGCCGGGAGCGACGAGACCCCGACGACCGGCGCCGGTACCGCTCCCCCAGCCCGGATACCGCTAGACGCCTGAGGTATGATGCGCCAGATGCGGGGCGCCGGCCGCAGTGGGAGTCCCGTACGGCTCCCGACGCCCAACCCCCGCATGTCCCGAGGGACAAGCCCCCGCGCAAGCGGCAGCGCCATAACAAGGAAGGCAGACAGCCTGCGGCGCAGTCGCCCGCGGGCACCCCGCACAGGCAACCGGTGCACGCTCTGGCGGGGACCCAAACGACGCCGGGCCTCCTGACCCCCTGTGCACAGCAGGCACGACTGCCACAGGACGGCGCCCCCCGCACGCCCCAGAAGCACCGTACCGGTGTCACGCAAACCACCCCGGGCCTCCGGGGCCCGGGCTACGCCTCCCCGAGCGGGGCAATGAAAGCCCCCCAGCAGCCCCGCGCCGCGGACCCTCCGACCGTCCTGCACATCCGGCGCCTCCCCACAGGGTGGTCCCGCCGTCACCTGGCGGACCGTTTCATGTGGCTGGATGGGGCGGAGGGGGTGGCGGAGGCCTTTTATGGAGGAGAAAACCACGGGTACCTGACCTTCCGCGCCCACACACAGGCGCTGGCGGCGTGTGCGGTAGTCAGCGCTGCCCTGGGTACGGTAGCGCCCCCGCCCGGCCGCCTGCCGGCGGCAGTCCACTGTGTCAACCGCAGTGTCATCCGGGACCTCACCGTGCACACACAGCGGGACGCCCCGGGCGAGGAGCGGCACGACACGCCGTCCGCCGGGGCTGCCCCCCCGCGCATGGACCGCCCCTCCCTCACCGAGGATGACGTCCGGCGCCTCATAGCCGATGCCGTGGGCGGAACGCAGCAGGTGGTACATCCACGGCCGCAGGAGCCCGCCCGGGCGCCCACAGCCGACGCGGTCGGTGGCGCCGGCCGCCCCCTACCCCGAGGCCCCCCTCCGGCGCAACAGGCGCCCATCTCCCGGGAAAGAGACCCAGCGTTGCCCGGGGGCGGGGCTGCCCCTGAGCGAAGCCCAGAGGTCACCGCGGCTCGGGTGAGCCCGCCGGCGCGGCCGCGAGCCGCAGCCAAAGGCCGTACCAGCCAGCTTAGCCGGCGTATCCTGGCGGCTACCGGGACGCCTAGTGACCCCGGCCAACCGGCTGCCGGGCATGCCAGCGCAAGGCCCCCCCGGCCCGGCCCCTCGGATGTGGCAGCTGAAGGCGTGTCCCAGGACCTCTTGGGCGCAGATTGCCGGGAGGAGGGCCATCAGCAAGCCCTCGCCAGCGCCCCAGAGGCCCCTGCGGCCCACCCCCAGGCGCCCGCTGGCAATCCCATGACCGCCCAGGCCCACGACGGTGCTGAGGCCTCAGCTCCCCCGACGGGGGGCCACCCCCCGGAGGGACCCGCCCTGGATTGGTGTACAGTCTGTCGCTTCTGGCGCCCCAGCCCATGCGACCAGTGCCCCCCGCAGGGAGCCCCCCAGGAGGAAGACGAGGCTGCGGAGCTGGCCCCGGAAGGAGAACGGGAGCTAGGGCCCCGTGAGACCTCGCCCGCTCTCGAAACTCCTACTTCGCACGCGGCGGATGACCCTCCGCCCCCCCCCATTGATGTGGATGCGTCCCAGGGCACGGCCACCCAGCTGGCTGGCCTCCTGGATGATGAAGCGGGCGCCCTCAGCCCGCTGGAGCCCCTACCGCCGGCGGTAGAGTTGGATGACGACCCTGCACCGCCGGCAGCCGGCCGCGCCGACAGCCCGCCGGGCGAGCTGGGCCCGCACGAGTCCCGCCTGGCGGCGCTCATCGCCGATACTGCCCTGGAGGAGGCGAACCCCTGCAAGGCCCTGGACGTCGCTGTCTTCCTGGACAGCGAACGCCTGTCGGCGGTGGGACGCCGCATGCGGGCGGCGGGCCAGGACACCACCCCCGTCCCCGGCCCCCATTCCCCGGAGGGAGACGGCCTCCCTCCCCTCCTGGCCCAGTATGCCAAGAGGACCCGCGAGCTGCTCCAGCTCGTGGGCTACACCCCGGGGGTCCCCTCCTTCTCCCTCTCCAGCTGGGAGGGAGATGCCATCCCGGCTCCTCACCCGCCGGGACTTGGGATCACGGTGTATTACGTGATCGAGGGAAGGGTGCAGCTCCGCCTCCCCACCCCCGAGGGCGGCTCGCGCCCTGGGTGGTGGCTCCAGGCCATGGCATATGCGTATGCCTGGTCTGCCCCACCCCCGCCCCGGGCGGTCCCCCCGGATACCAGGGCCCTGGTGCTGATATGCCAGAGCCCGGTACATGTCCCCCGGGGCGCGCCGGCGACCGCCCCCCCCCCCGGTCCAAATCTGCGTCAAGCGCGGGGACCGGTACACCCCAGTCGACACGGCGAGCATGGACCTCGGGGACCACAGGGCCACCCTCACCCCACCCGGAGGCAACCCCCTGGCCATCGCTACGCCCATGGTGGCCAGGGCCACCTACGACAGGGCTCGGGGGGGACTCGTCATCGTCCCCTCGGCCCTGGGGGCCCAGCAGCTTCGCGACGCCGACTGGAAGGGATGGAGCGCCTCGTGGGTCAGCTACGCCCGGGCCCTCCAGCCGGCCAAGCCGGTCGGCTTCAAGGTCCTGGGGGCGCGGGCCCCGGCCCTACGAGACTGGGTGCTCCCCAGGCTCACGGGCGAACGGCCAGCGGGGCCTCCCTCCCTGACCACGGTGTTTGGCCTCATCGGGCGTGACCTGCGGGCAGCCCAGGAGGCAGCTGGCGGCTCGGCCACACACGCCGACCGTCCTGGTTGTCACGGACACCAACTCGGCGGCCCGACCGGCAGATAGAGGGACCCCGCGCCCCGAGGACACGGGCTACCGCACGTTCCTGAGGGCCTTCAACCTCAGGGACTTAGTGGACCTTCACCCGGTCCCGCAGGACACATACTCCTGCTTCCAGGGAGCCGCGCGCTCCCGCATCGACACAGCCGCCTGCCACCGCGAAGCGCAGTTCACCATCGCCTCGTACCACTACTGGGCGAGCACCCTCCTCTCGGACCACCACGTCCCCCTCCTTCTCACCGTCGCCTTCCCGGTGAACCGGCTGGACAAGCCCAGCCCCCATACGATCTCCCGCACCCCGGAGTACCACCTGGGCCCAGTGGCCCTGTCCCCGGCCGACACGGCCGATTTCCACAACTCAATACTCCGCAGGAGAGCCTTGGACCCCCAGCTCGCCCCGAATCGGTGGCTGAAAGGCCTGCAAAGGGCCATCTACGATTGGGCCCACGCCACGGGCAGGGTCCGAGCCCTCCGCTTCCGGCAGTACCGCCTCAAGACGCGCCCGGCGGAGCGAGCTCCCCCCTCGCGGGCTCCCCAACAGCCCTTCCCAGCGCGCAGCATGCTCCCCACGGTGGGGCGTTTTACAGTGATGGCCCAGAGCATATTGGGCACCTCAGTGACGGCGGGGCACGCCCTCAAGCGGAGCCTAGTGGCCTTGGGAGAAGCCCAGCGCCAGCAGAGCCTCCGGGGGGTGAAACGCAGGGCCCTCCGACGCAAGCAGGAAACCCTCAATTTGAAACGCACCCCAGAGCAGTGGAGGGAGGTGCAGCGTCGTAGCAGGGGCCCCCCGCGCGATGTCTCGGAAATCCCCCTGGACAGCAAGGCGCTCCTCAACCCCAGGGAGACGTTGTCTGCCCTGTACCTGAGCCGCCTACGGCTCCAGGGCCATAGCTACCGGATCCGAGATGACCCCGACCGATGGGCCCACTTCCAGAGGTACCTGGGGCTCCTGCCGCAGCATGCCCCGCCAGCCCGCGGCGACTATGTCCAGCCCCGCCACCTCTGGGAGGTGCAGTCGGGGAAGGCCCGCGGCCCCGACCTCCGCCTACCCGAAGCGGACGTCTGCATCGATATAGCCTGGTACCGACACCTGACGGAGGCGGACCAGAAGACCCTGTGCACCGTGGTGCGCAGCCCCCCAGTCAGCCGCACGGTGGGCAGGCGGGGGCGGGTTACCCTGCTCCTAAAAAACCCGGACCAGCCGGTCCAGGGGGCGAACCTCCGGGGGATAACCATCTCCTCCCACGTCTCCAAACTCGAGCCCACGGCCTTCTATGCCGTGGCGACAGCCGTCTACGAGCGGGCCCTGGGGGGGCCCCTGCCTAGTGGGGGGCATGCGGGGTATATCCCTCCAGGAGGTCGTCCGCACGGTGCACATGAAGCTGGACCTGGCCAGGCTTCAAAACCGGATAGTAGACGTCCTGATCACGGATCTCGCGAAATTCTTCGACGTAATCGCGCAGGACATTCACCCTATAGTGGGAGCCCGGGTGGGCCTGGGAGAGGCCGACCACCTCGCCACCCATACCGAGGGTTTCTCCTACACACTGCCCTTGGGCCCCTGGCAGTCCCACACCCTGACGCAACTCCTGGGTACGCCCCAGGGTACCGTCCAGGGGGTCCATGCGGGGGCGACGGCGGCGCTCCCTTTCTTGCGATACATGGACATCGCATACCGGTCCTCGGCGGTGGAGCCCTTCCGCTTCCCGGGACTCATGTGGGTGGACGACACGATCGTCCTCTTGGAGCGGGGCGATTCCCACCCCATACAGGGGGTCCTATTGGATCAGCGGGTATACTACCAGGGAATCCTGCGGGTGGACGTCCCTGACCGCAAGATCCAGCACGGCTCCACGTCAGACCCACGGCCCCTACGGTCGCCTACGCCAGCAGCCGTGGCCCGCCACCTAGGCCGCGCGTGGGTGACGAGTACCCCGGACCAGCGGCGGGAGGCACTGGCAGGGGCCCCGGAGATACAGCCCTCCAGGGTCCTCCGATATATGGGAACCGACATTTACCTCCAGGGGGCGCCTACGGCCCCCCGCAACCTGCCGGGGGTCAGGGCAGAGCTCTGGACACAGCTCCGCCCCCAGCGGCTCTCCCCGGACGCGGCCATGATGGTACTCATGGCCAAACTCCCGAGCAAGCTGCTCCCCCTGGCCAGCGTGTACCGCCCCACGGCCAGGGTACACGCGGCGAACGATGCTCTCATGGTGCGAGCATACAAGCACGTGACAGGCATCTCCCGCCACGCTCATACCGACGCGCTCTGGGGACCCTGGGAGCATGGGTGCCAAGGTCTCACTCGGTCAGAGCACTCGTGGCAGGCGGCGGTAGTTCGAGAGTGGGTTCGGCAGGGGGCCTGGGCCAAGCAGGAGTTCCGGGACTCCCAGGCCTACTCCCTGCAAACGCACCAGGCGCTCAGGGGGGGCTGCCCGGCGGTGCTTACCCCGGGGCAGTACACGCATCACCCCAAGTGCCCCCACCTCATAGCCACGCTGCAGCGGGTCGTGGATGAGGTGGCTCTGCCCATGTGGATGCCGGGCCAGTGCTCAGGGACCACCCCCATCCTGGTCCGAGGTCCCGGTGGGCCGCGATCGGCGGCAGCGGCGGCCCCTGCCCCCCGGGTGGAGGTGTACACAACTCTGTATGGCGCCGTCGCGCAGGTGGTCGTCCCCCCGACGGTGTACGAGACGGTACAGGCCCTGGGCTACCATCACCTCGGCGACCTCTACACAGGGAATCACCAGGTGCTACCGGAGCGAGCCCTGAAGAGACGAGCGCCAGCCCGCAAGGGGATCCCGGGGCTACGTGCGTGGCTGGCCCGCCACGCTGCGGTACTAGTCCCGCTCCTGAGGGAACCCACGCCGCGATGGCAAGCGGCACCAAAGGACTGGGTCCCGGGGGCCGTGCCCACCTATCAGGCGGAAGTCATAGTGGGGGGACGGGCGGCCAAAACCACCCGAATGGAGACGATATACCATAGGGGGCAGCCCCTCCGGATGACCGCGGCCCTGCAGGACACCATGGAGACCGCGGGCTGGGCGCCAGAACCCCGGGTGTGCCAGCAGCCCCCGGGCACCCTGCCCAGCGACACCAGGCTCCACCGCCTCCTGGTGGCCCTCCTGGATATCCAGGTGCAGGTGGATGCGCCACTGCACACCCAGCTGTGGGGCGATCACCGGCAGGAGTCCCTGGCCCAGCTCCAGCGCACTGGGGTCAGGGCGCCCACCGTCGTGTGGACGACAACCCCCCCGACTGCCGCCTACTGGAACTGGGCCAGCACATCGCAGGCCCCTCTCGTGACGGTCACCTCGACGCTGCCGCCGTTTCCGTGGATCGCCATAGCCCCGGCGGCGGTGGCGCGCTTCCAATATCCAGCGGAGTGCATGGCGCACAAATGCCCGGGGCACCCGCACAAGGGGCCCCTCTATTACTCCCTCGATACGGTGGGGTCAGTGCCGGCGGAGCTTCACCAGGCCCTGCGCACCCACCTCAGGGAGCACCATGGGGACATGGCCCTCCTGGCGCCACACGGCCGGGCGACCAGCCCCCCGCGAGTGTTGGCCCCTGAGACTCGCCCGGGTGTCTGGTTCCATGACCTGCCTGCGCTGGCGACCCTCCGAGGCAGTGTCGTGGCGGTGGATGCAGGGGCCACGCAGGCGGGTATGGCCATGGCCGGGGTCGTCCAGAGCGGGCCTGGGGAGTACCAGGCCCAGGTGGCCTCAGGAGTGGGCACCTCCCGGGAGGGGGAGGCGATGGCCCTCCTCTCGTATGCCCGCCGGCTGGCGACACAGCCGGGGGTTTACTGGCTGGTGCCGGACTCGGAGGCAGCAGTGGGGGCCCTCCGCACGTACCAGGAAGGAGGGCACTGCGGAGATGGCATCCACCACCTCTACGCCACTGTCCTGGGGGGGCAGCGCCTCTCCCCGAGGTCTGCCATCAATGTGGTGACCACACCATCGCACTGGATCACGGACCTCAACGTCCGTGTGGACGCAGCGACGCGGGAGCCGCCGGAGGTAGACCTCACGTGGCTCCTCAGGCGCCCCTACTCATTTATCCCCCCAGTGCCCTTCCGCGACCAGTGCCAGCTCTCCCCGACGGCGCTGAGTGACTGGTTGCAGGACCGGGCCTCCATACCGGCGCAAGCCATCTACGAGGCCCGCTGGGGGGAAAACTTCATGCCAGGGGGGGGCCTCCCCCTGGACTGGTTCGACCACGACCAGCAGCGCCACATCACGGCGCATCGCATGGACAACGTCCCGACCATGGCCGTCCTAGCCCACTGTTCCTCCCACCGGGGCACGGTGCTGGATACAACGTGCCTCCTGTGCGGGACACAGCCCGAGACGGCGCCCCACCTGTGGGCCTGCTCGGCTCAATCGCACGAATGGGGGCCAGCCCGCCGGCGCCTCGCAGCGTGGCTCGACCAGAAGGTGGGGCCACGGGCGGCCCCAGTGCGTCACCAGCTGTGGGAACCGACTGTGCTGGAGCAGTGGGCGGCAGCACTGCGGACCCCCTCCATGCAGCTGGCCCACCTGGAGTGTACGGGGCCCCACTCGCTGGGCACGGAGTTCCTCCGCCACGTCGTGGAGGAGTCCATACGGATCTGGTACGCCCACGCCAAGGCGCGTGCCACACTGCTGAAGGCCCGCCTGGGCCCGGGCAGCACGATGGCGTGGGCGTTGCAGGAGCTGCGCCTGCACCAGCAAGCAGAAAGGGAAGGGGTGCAGCGGGAGCTCCTGGAATAAGCGCGGTCGCCAGAGGCGAACTCACCAGGTCTCCCCGACTCCCCCTCCCCCTGCCGAGGCCTACACACTTACGCACGGCGCGCACACAACACACACAGCCCAGCCCGTTTACCTTTACCCGTGGGTAGACATCCCGGCCTTTTGCCTTTTGGTAACAGCGCCTTCGGCACAACACAACACAACACAACACAACACAACACAACACAACACAACACAACACAACACAACACAACACAACACAACACAACACAACACAACACAACACACCACAACACAGCACAACACAACACAACACAACACAACACAACACAACACAACACAACACAACACAACACAACACAACACAACACAACACAACACAACACAACACAACACAACACGGCACGGCACGGCACGGCACGGCACGGCACGGCGCGGCGCGGCGCGGCGCGGCGCGGCACGGCACGGCACGGCACGGCTCAGCACAGCACGGAACAGCACAGCACAGGGTACCACAAAACAACACAACACAACGCAACGCAACGCAACGCAACACAACACCAACACCAACACCAACACCAACACCAACACCAACACCAACACCGGCACCGGCACCGGCACCGGCACCGGCAACAGCACAGCACACCGCAGAAGCGCAAGTGTTGACTGTCCGTTGAGGTGACGTCTAGATGCCGCATAGCGACGCCTCTGGGTCTTCGTGCCAGTGAGGCTTCGTCTTCGTCGTCTGCGGATCTGCAGCGCTCCGAGTGAGGAACTTCGTGACCTATGACAGCCAGGGATGCCTATAATAATCGTATCAGGCTAGGGGTGGGTGGGGTGGAGGTGGGGGCAGGGGGGTCCTTTAGGAACTGGATTTTTTTTTGTTAAGGACCGCCCGTAAGGACTGCCCCAAGGGACCACCAACCGCCAACCGGCAGCGGCGACCCACCGCCAACCGCCAACCACCAACTGTCTGAGTGCGGAGGTGGAATAGTGGGTGGGTGGCGACGTTGGTGGGTGGATGGTTGGGATGCAAGGGTATGGCCCTGGAAGTGGTATCAGCTGAGCAGGGGCAGTAGGGCTTTCAACTGGGGTGGGGTGGGGGGTCAATAGAGCCCCCCAACACTGGGGGGGGGGGGTCTGGGAAAAGGGCTCAGTTGACAGGACCATTCAGGATCAGTTATTACGAACTCTGGCGCCGAAATTTTTTTTGAGCATCCAAAATGGTCAATTTTTTTCACCAAACACATGGCAAATGATGACTTTTCTGAACCCCCTCAACGCGCTGATTCCAAAAATCCCATTTTCATTTTTTGCCGATTTTTGGGTCTGGGTCACCTCCGAGGCCCGGGGGTCAGTCTTGGTAGGATTTTGGGGGTCCCGTCAATTGAGCCCCTTTTGGGGGGGGGGGGTGGGGGGTCTAGCCAGGGGGATCTATCGACCCCCCTCCCCTCCAATTGAAAGCCCGCCTACCCCAGACCCCAGGCGGGGCGGTTGCGTTCGGACGGTTGGGTGACCGGTACCGCAGATGGGCTGCTCGCCTGACACACGCATCTCTTGTGTTGGTGTCTCCTTCCAACAATTTGGGGATGCTTGCGATTTGTTGCATTCCATCACGCCCTTTGTGTTTGATTCAGCCATGGCCATGTTGTTGTGCCTTTGCCTTCGCCGCTGAGGAGTCCTGCGTGTGCCACTTCCCTGTCTAATGACGCAGAACGGACGTTGACGCAAACACGTAAAGGGGGGCGGGGGGCAACAGAAACGGTCGGGCCAAAACCGCGCTGTGGTAGACCTTTGCGGCGGCCACTGGTGGCTCCAGGGGGTTACTGGCGGTTACTGGCGGTTACCGGGTTGCCTCGTCGTGTTGCACCGGTGCACCGTGCGTCACCCCCTTTGGCGTGTGCAGTACTGCGGCAACGGGCAGGACCTCACGGGCTTCTTCCGCCCGTCCGGCATCCTCTGCGCCATCCCCGACTGGTCCACCGCCCTCTACGGGCGGGCGGACCTGAGCGTCTACGCCCGCCCGTGGGAGTTCCGCAACCACGACGCGTGGGAGTACTGGACCCCCGGGTGGCTGGAGGGCCTGCCGGCGGTGGACGTGGCTGTGCGACCGGACCGCTACTATCTGCAGCGGTGGACTGGTATGCGCATGCCTTTGCTCCTGAGGCGGCCTCTGCCGGTTGCCAGGGGGAGGGGCATAAAAGGTTTGCGGGGGGCGTTGGAGCCCCCAGAAGGAGGGAAGGGGGTGGCGGGAGCCCATCAGGGGCAGACCAGCCGTGAGGGGGAAAAGGACATATGGTGGACGGCCCGGACAGCGCGTGGAGGAACAGGGCACCTGGGCCTCACAGAAACGCAGCGAGGCAGGCTACGGACGGCCTATGGACAGAGGTGTGTGGACTGCAAAAACAGTCAAACGACCCCGCCAACAACCAGCACATCCTCAATATGCCAACTATTGGGCGCCGCTGACGCGCAAACGGCACATCCCGCCACATTCAGCACAGCCTCAACACACCAACGACTGGGCTCCGCGAACGCGGAAACGACACCAGCAGGAGCACCGGCCGCAGCGGCCGACAGAACGCAGCGACCCGACGCATCATGCGAAGGGAAGAACGGGTGACTGTCCAGGGCCCCGTAAAGGAACAACAACCCGACGGAATGTCACACAGGGGGTTCTTGAAAAGGGGCGCAACTGTCAGAGCCCTTTGTATACAGACGGTCCCTTGACTCGGAGATGGCTCGCAAAATGGGGCTGCAAAGTGGCCCGGACGGAACGTTTCCTAAAACTTCTCCCCCCCCCCCCCCCTCCCCCACGATACATACCTCAAACTGATTACACTGATCGTGTCGTGGGGGACCGTTTGTAGGTAAGGTACGTGGGGGTACCCCCGGACCCCCGTTCCGAGCCTCGCGCAGACCCTTCCGGGCTGCCTGACGTTCGAGACCTTAAGGGGAGGGGGGGGGGTCTGGAAAAGGGTCTTTGTTCTTGATAGCCGTTCCCTGGACCACAAGTAGTGCCGTGTTGGGTGCTGCCACCTAACCCCCCCCCCCCACACCTCCAACACACAGACGCATACATATGTATGGCTTATGTGAACTCTGCCCCCCCCCCCCCCCCCGCCCGGGACGGCCGACCCCTGGAGTAGTCAAACAGGACAAGTCATCCGGGGGCTCCGTTGACACAACCAAAACACGTTCGGGCCCACAGAGGGTCAGAATGAGCAGTGGCGAGAGGCCAATAGGCGCCGCCAAAGGCAAACAAATAGATACCGAGGCCTTGTGCCAACCCCCCCCCCCCCCCCGGGGGCCACGGCCCACCCGACGCACATGGGGGGGGGGGGGCGACAACATGTTCCCGAACGGCCGTTGTGCATCAGATTCAAAGAGGGTCAGCCAGGGCGACCCGAGCGAGAGGCCGCTGTTTTGACCTTCTTTTGGTCCCCTAATGGCCCATCGTCCAGGCTTTTGGGGGTTTTGGGAGGGCCAGGGGGTCACCACCAGCTCAAACAGCCTAAGAACAGTTGTGTGGCCACCCCTGAGCAGCCCGGGATGGGCTTTGGAAACACGTTTCTGTACCACGTTTCTACCCCATTTTTGGTCCCAAATGGCCATTGTGGATCTTCTGGAGAGCCACAACGACTCAGAATCGGCTCAAAGTAGGCGATCAAGAGATGTTTGAGCACCCCAACGGGTGCAGGGTATCTTTTGGAAACGTACCCTTCACCACCTTTTGCCCCGGGTTTGGTCCCAAAACGACCCATTTTCAAGGTCTTTTGGGATTTTCATGGGCCTCCAAGGGTTTATTGAGGTCTGGCGTGGGGCACTAGAACACTTTGCCAGTGCCCGGCATTTCCATACTCCACGCTCTTCATCAGACCGAAAGACGTCTAGGGCCGCTCTGCAGTTCCTGAGGAGTTATCTCCAACCGCTTTTCTTGCTCTGTTCTTATTCTCAGCGCGCGCGCGCGTGTGTGTGCACATATGTATGCGCGCGCGCGCGTGTGTGTGCACATATGTATGCGCGCGCGCGCGTGTGTGTGCACATATGTATGCATGTGCAGTACGCCTGGTCCTCCACAGAGTTCTGCGACGTTGTTGAGGTGACCATTGGATCCTCCCCAAGCTCCACGAAGACCGTAACTCCACCGGAATCCGTTGCCTCGTGCCCTTCGACCTGTGATAAGGACTGCCGCACGAACACCGATTACCCCTCTGCCTCTGACAAGTTCGCCATGACGGTGCTCGATGACGGGCGAGTGCAAGCAACGCGGACGGACTCTTCCTCGAGGTGGAGCATGAACCTGAAGGTGCCGTGCTGCAAGGGTATGGCCATCCCCTGGGCAGGTGGGTCTGGGTAGACGGGTGCACCCAGTCATTGGCGTTTGCAGCTGCTCGCCCCCCGCCCCCTCTCCTCCCCTGTCTACCCCGCACGGAAGAAGCCCCTCTGCCCTCCCATCCTCCCTCCCCTCACCCCGAACCCGATGCAACGCCCATGAAACGCTATGCAACGCCCACGAAACGCCATGAAACGCCTGCGAAACGCTATGCAACGCCCATGAAATGCTATGAAATGCCTGCGAAACGCTATGCAACGCCCACGAAATGCTATGGAATGCCCATGAAACGCTATGCAACGCCCACGAAACGCTATGAAATGCCTGCGAAACGCTATGCAACGCCCACGAAATGCTATGGAATGCCCATGAAACGCTACGCAACGCCCACGAAATGCTATGAAATGCCCATGAAACGCTATGCAACGCCCACGAAATGCTATGAAATGCCTGCGAAACGCTATGCAACGCCCACGAAATGCTGTGAAATGCCCATGAAACGCTATGCAACGCCCACGAAACGCCATGAAATGCCCATGAAACGCTATGCAACGCCCACGAAATGCTATGGAATGCCCATGAAACGCTATGCAACGCCCACGAAACGCCATGAAATGCCCATGAAACGCTATGCAACGCCCACGAAATGCTATGAAATGCCCATGAAACGCCATGCAACGCCCACGAAATGCTATGAAATGCCCATGAAACGCTATGCAACGCCCACGAAATGCTATGAAATGCCCATGAAACGCTATGCAACGCCCACGAAATGCTATGGAATGCCCATGAAACGCTATGCAACGCCCACGAAATGCTATGGAATGCCCATGAAACGCTATGCAACGCCCACGAAATGCTATGGAATGCCCATGAAACGCTATGCAACGCCCACGAAACGCCATGAAATGCCCATGAAACGCTATGCAACGCCCACGAAACGCCATGAAATGCCCATGAAACGCTATGCAACGCCCACGAAACGCCATGAAATGCCCATGAAACGCTATGCAACGCCCACGAAACGCCATGAAATGCCCATGAAACGCTATGCAACGCCCACGAAATGCTATGGAATGCCCATGAAACGCTATGCAACGCCCACGAAATGCTATGAAATGCCCATGAAACGCTATGCAACGCCCACGAAATGCTATGGAATGCCCATGAAACGCTATGCAACGCCCACGAAACGCCATGAAATGCCCATGAAACGCTATGCAACGCCCACGAAATGCTATGAAATGCCCATGAAACGCTATGCAACGCCCACGAAACGCCATGAAATGCCCATGAAACGCCATGCAACGCCCACGAAACGCCATGAAATGCCCATGAAACGCTATGCAACGCCCACGAAACGCTATGAAATGCCCACGAAATGCTATGCAACGCCCACGAAACGCCATGAAATGCCCATGAAACGCCATGCAACGCCCACGAAACGCTATGCAACGCCCACGAAATGCTATGGAATGCCCACACCTCTTCTCTTCCCTCTCACCCTCTCTCTCTATGCCCCTGCGCTCCACTCCTTCTCCACCGCCGCCCCAACGCCCTGCCCACCCCCGTCACGTCCTCCCCCCCCCCCCATGCGCCGCAGGTTCCCGGTCCGTCTGCGAGTTCTCCTCCGGCACCGACAGCTGGTGCAACGGCCTGTGGACCACGTCCGGCAGCTTCAAGTGGACACGGAGATCCGGCGGCACGTCGTCCGCCAGCACGGGGCCCAGCCGTGGGCCGTTCGGCGGGGGCGCGTACGTCTACACCGAAGCCAGCGGCAACTACCACAAGACGGCCCACTTGACCTCGGCGCCGGGGCCGTACTCCGAAGTGGTGTTCAGTTACCACATGTACGGGAACACGATGGGGTCGTTGGCGGTGGAGACGCAGTCCGGCGGCACCTGGGCCCAGGTCTGGCTCCGCGAGGGGCAGCAGCACAGCTCGGGCGACGCCGCCTGGTCGACCGCGCAGGTCGCGTTCGAGGCGCCGGTGGACCGCGTGCGCTTCGTTGGGATCACCGGGAGCAGCGTCAGGAGCGATGCCGCCGTCTCGGACGTCCATCTGTTCGCGCCGACTTCAGGTTGTGCCCCGCCTTGACCGAGGGGCTGTCGAGGGGGGGGGGGGGGCGCAGCGGCCGACAGAAAGCAGCGACCCGACGCAACACGCGAAGGGAAGGACGGGTGACCGTCCAGGGCCCCGTAAAGGAGCAACAACCCAACGGAATGTCACACAGGGGGGGTGGGCACGTGGTTCTTTCTGGCATCGATGGCGCCGCGTGCGGCCCGTTGACGGCGGTCGCTGGTCCAAGCATGCCGCAGCCTTGGTGAGCTGGGGAGGCTGTGCATTGAGGCGTCGCGCGGTGCAGTGCAGTGTGGTGCGGTGGTGCGAAGGGGTGGGCTGCTGTTCGGTGTGGCTCGGCGCGGTCCGGCGCGGGTGCACGCGCGGCGCGCTGAAGTGGGGCGCGGTGCGCCGCAGAGCGCGGTGCGGCGATGGGGTCTGACGCGGTGCGGTGCGGGGCGGTGCAGTCTCGTCCGGTGCGCTTCTCGGTGCAGTGCATGTCGACCGGAGGCAGCACCGAAACGCGCTCGCCTCTGATTGCCTTCGGGCGCGCCCTTCTCGATGCGGGGGCGCCCGGCGCAGGGTCCCCGGGCCCCCGCAGGCGGGCGCGGCGTCGCATGTGCTTGTAGGGCCCGCTGTCTGCCGTCCTCTCTGCTCGGCAGGCACCACCACGAACGTCGCGCGGGGCATCACGCCCACGGTCAGCTCCCAGTGCCACACCGGCAACCCGACCGGCAAGGCCTACCTCACCGATGGTGACAGTCTGCACGGCTCGTGCCCCGGCAACAAGAAGTACTGGCACTCCTGCAGCCGCACGTCGCACTGGGCCCGGGTGGACCTCGGGAGCGCGAAGCACGTGAGCCACATCCGAGTCTGGCCGCGCTGTGACTGCTGCCGGGACCAGATGGCGGGTGCGTACGCCGAGATCCTCACCTCCAACGTGAGGCTCCACTGCCGAGGGCTGTCGATGACGGTGGCCGCCGGCGGCTCCTACGAATTTCTCTGCAACGCCGTGGGCGAGGAGGTCCGCATCAGCAAACGGACGTCCGCGGACTCGGTGCTGGCGATTTCCGAGATCGAGGTTTTTGGCAAACCAGGTGAGTGGCGTGCACTGCGGTGGGGTGGGCCTGCGTGGACGGCAGGCAACACGCGCGAGTCGAAACAGCCCAACGGACGGCCAATCTTAACGAGACAATACACCCCGAGACGCCCAATCCTAGCGAGACCAACGGCCCAACCGACACGACACCCAATCTTAACGAGACGAAATGGCCCGAAGCTCCCAATCCTAACGAGACATCCCCAGACACCCAACCGTGACGAGACAACAGCAGCCCAACCGACGCCCAATCGTACATCCCGACATACCCAGTCCTAACTGCACCACACACCGCCCGACGACGGCACGTTGCGCACACCGCCGCCGCACACCGCGCACTCCGCACGCACAGCACACACTTCACACCTCAGATACCACGGCACGGGGCCCACAAACCGCCACGCATTGCACACCACCGCGGCCGCACCAGTGGGCTGCATGCCATGGGGATCCTTGCCCTCGGGGAGGACGCATCCCTCTTACTCGGTGGCTGGCACGCCCCGGTGTGACGAGAGAGATCTGTGTCCATCGTCAGGGACCGTACGCCAGAACGTTGACAACATGACCTCTGGGAAACAGTGCCACATCTCGGTTTCCCGGCGTGCCACCCTCCACGGAGGTGATATCAATTCGCCCCCCCCCCCCCCCCGAGTCGGCGAAGTTGCCAACAACCAAAAATTTGGGGGCAGCACTGATTGAGGAGTGCCATGCAAAATGGAATGATACCTGCACAGCCAACATAACATAATAGGCCTTATTGTGTGCCAACCTCCAAAATTTTAATCCCGCCCTTCAAGTCGGGTAAAACGCGCCGCCGACTCGCTCGCCGACTCCTTGGCCGCCAGGTCCGCCACTCGGGGGGTCGGGGGAGGGTTTGTGATATGCCCCCCCTGCCCTCTTCTCATTGTCGAAATGGAGATTACTGTCAAAGCAACCCCAAGAAATAACACCAAACATCCAGAAGCCTCCAATAATAACAAGAGGCAAAAGGCGTGGGACGGTGCTTGGCAACGATGGTTGACGACTCAGGTGTACCGACCCCTCCTCTTGCGAGAGCAACGCCCCCGGCAGAGCAACACCAGGCGTCGTTTCCGTCACATTTTGGGACTTTAGTGTTGTGAAAAATTCATTTGTGTGTGGGGTGGTCACTCGAGCCCCCCAACGTAGGGGCGGGGGGGGTGGTGTGGAAAAGGGGCTCCCGCGACTGAGCAGCCGGGCGGCCGGGGGATGGAAATTCCGCCTTTCAAATTGGCGACGGAATGTTCCCCGCGGAATTTTTTTGCGCACTTGGTTGACGCTTCGTCGCCTATTGCCTTTGCCCTGTGCATGCACGTGCATCATGAAGTGGGGTCCCCCCCCCTTCAGTCCATGGACCACACAGCGAAGTAGTGCCACACAGCGCACAACCATGGTGACCGATCGGATTCGTGCAGCCAGCTGGTCACTGCGACTAGACGCCAATGGTCAACAGTACAAAGCCCGCACAGGGGCATAGGCACACTGATAGGGTGCCTTCGGGGGATGCGCTGGCTCAAAGGGCCAGGGCAAGGGCAAGGGCCAGGCTTGCCAGAAGGGGCACACAGTCTGTCTAATGTCTACCGTCAACTGTCTGCCCCCCCTTCTCCTTGCTCTCGGCTCTTCCCCTAACGGGGGCCTGCAGCAGTGTCTCTTCTGCCAGAAAACAATGGTTTGCAGGAGCACCTGCTATTTTCCTCGTGGCAGTTTTTTTCAGTTTGTTAACCGACACTGCCGGCAGTTAAACACGTTGGCCCGGACAAGGGTCCTATCTTTGGGCTTCTGCCGCCTGGGAAACAGGCTCAGTCACGGCAGCCCCTTTGGGGGGGGGGGGGGGAGAAGGGGCTCACGTGACCCCCGCCCCCCGCAAATGAATTTTGCCGCAGCCCAGGGGCGTGCTTTTCCCACGTCGCCCGGGCCCATCCCGCCACAACCCCGAGTCCCAGGCCCCCCCCGTGCGCGTCTGCCGCAGGGCGCGACAAGCCGGAGTGGACCTGCGCGCAGACCGACGTGTGCACCGGCAGCGCGATCGGCTGCCCCACCGCCGCGGCCTACAAGCCGGCGGGCACCGTGTGCCGCCCGTCCGCCGGCTTCTGCGACGCGGAGGAGGTCTGCACGGGCGCCAGCCCCTTCTGCCCGCCCGACGACGTCAAGTACAACGAGTGCCAGGGCCGGCCCACCGTCACGAAGATCACGGCCAACGACGCGAACCTGGACCAGGCCGAGAGGGACCGCATCTGGGGCCGGATCCAGACGCAGTTCGGTGGCTTGTCGCCCGCGCCCGAGGCCGCGGACGTTGATCTGTGTGATCACCCGCAGGTACGGGGGACCCGGATTGAGTGCTTCTGCATCCCAACGCGGGAGTCGGAAAAGCACGCCCAGGAGGTCGTGGGGGGGGGGCGTTCCAGAGGGCAGGCCAGGGATGCATTGGAAGGGGGGGGGGGTACCCCCTGTGTGACATTCCGTCTGGGTGTTGTTTCTTTACGGGGCCCTGGAGGTACCCGCCCCCTCCACGGCGCCCAGCCTATGCCCAGTCACTGTCCCCCTGACGCCAAGTGCCGGCTTCAATGGCATTTGTAACCGACAGTAACCGCCCCCAACCGCTTTGGCAACCTCCTCCAACCGCCTGTCTAACCGCCTCTGGGGTCGACTCTGAGGTCCCTTCCCTTCTAATGCATCCCTGGGGCAGGCCTGCGCTTGAGGGGGTGTTCTACCCCCCCCCCCCCCCTTCAGGGAGGACTGTCAGTTCCGCCCCCAACCGCAAGTGTCTGCCCCCCCATTGCCCTCCAACCGTTTTGCAACCGCCGGCACAGCGCCAAACCGCCGGTAACCGCTGCTGCAGCCGCTCTTGAGACCTCCCTTCAGGTCCCGTCCGCCTCAAGCGCAGCCCTGGCAGAGGGGGTCCGTCCTCCTGCAGGAAGGTGCCTGTGGAACTTGGACCACTGACGAGCTTGTCTGTTGCGTGTCTGCTGCGCCGCTCTCTGTGGGTTTCGGTCGCCTCGCATTCATCCGATGGGTGTGTGTTGAAGGTCGTGTAATTTGTTTTTACTGTCAGCGTGTGTGATTTTTTTTAGGTACACAATAGGACAGCAACAAAAAATACACGACCTTCAACACACACCCATCGGATGACTGCGAGATGAACGCGGTGATCGTTTTGAGGTCTGTATCCCCCGCGGCCCCCCACCGGGGCCCCCGTCGTGTGCGCCACCGCGGAGGGGGTCTGGAAGGGGGGCTCGAACGCCACCCACCGCCCCCCAACCTTCCCCCCCACCCCCCCACCCCCGGAGTCTCGAAGGCACGTCCAAATCGGACCCCCCCCCCCCCGCTCTTGTACCCACCACTGGTCTGCGGAGACCTGATTCAGTTCTTCTGAAGGGGTAGACAGTGTCGTGTCTACAGACTACAGTCCGCAATTCCTTCGATCCATGGGTAAACGGGAGAGGGATCATATTCTTGCATATTGGGGACCTTCGGCCCCACATGGGGCGCCATGTGCCCCGCCTGGGGGGTCCTTCGGACCCCAGGGTGTGTGTGGGGAAGGGGGGGGGGGGCAGAGAGGGGGGCACTTCCTGAGTTTCTATTTTTTGTTTCGACCTTTTGCGAAAGGCGCCTCAGGCCGTGTTCAGCTCTTGACAAGCTTTTCTCTCCTTCTTGTGACTGCATGTGCTGCTGTTGTGCTGATCTCGTCTAACCAACACACACGTGACAGCTCACGAGTCACCATTTCGGGGGGGCAGGGATGGTATATACTTAGCACGTTGATACAATGGCCTCTCGCTCAACACATTTGAACGCGGCGTTGACGTCGGACGCCGTGAAAGGGGCACCGTGGATTTGCTGCTCCTGCTGCCCCGGACTTGCCACTAGCGTCTGCCAGCCCAGACATGATCGGATGGAGCAGGGTCCTACTCAGCCACACGCCGGACGCAGCACGTTCCTACTGAGTTCCGGTGGTGCAGGGGGCCGGTATTACGGAGTGGTGTCTGAGACCGGGCCGATCGCGACTGAGAACCAGTTTCCCTGCCGAACGCCAGTGGCATGTCTGTGCTGCCCCCCGCCACCAATGACGCCCACAGCCGGTGCGCCACAGACGCTGATCACAGTACACACCGCCACATTCCCTCTCACAAAGTTACAAAGTTACAGTCACAAAGTGCAGCTGAAATGGAGCAAATTCCGATGGAGGAGTATCAAAATGTGACAAGAGCTCCAGAAAGTAAAGCAGGGGCCACCACGAGCCCCAGCGGCGGCAGTGGCGGCAGCCCATCGAAAGCGGCCCCGCCCCCAAGTTGCCGTGCCCGCCCCCTTCCCTCTCAGGTAAGGTGTGGTAAGGCACTTGGGCGTGCGCCGAGCTCCAGCGTACAGTTACCCTCCTTATCCCTCGCAGCATCCCTTCCGGCTCGTGGGGTCGCAGACACCCTAGCGCCTGGGACACTGCGTTCCTGCTCCAGCGGGATTCGAACTAAGAACCTCTAGCTCAGGCGTCTTGTGCACGACAGCTGAACTACGCGACCCTGTTTCCCTTCCCTGTCAGGTCTGCCAGGACTTCGGGGGCCTCGCCCAGGACTGCGGCCTGGCCGACGGGGCCGCGACGTGCCCCGACGCGTGCCCCGCGGAGCTGGTGGCCGGCGTCCACTTCGACGTCCCGGTGCTCGCGCCGGGGCGCCTCACCGTCCCCCAGTTCCTCACCAGCCCCGCCCTGGCGGCGGACTGGGCGGGCTACGACGTGTCGTGCGGGCTCATCTGGTACGCCTGGGGGCTGGGCACGACCCCCGGGGGGTTCGAGGTGTGGGGCCCGCACGGGCCCACGGTGGACGGCAACCTGCACGACTGGTTCACCGCGTTCCCTGGGGGCGCGGGGGAGACCCTCTCCCGCACCGTGAATGACTTGATCGACGGGCAGGCGCTGTACGTGACGCTGCGCGTCCAGAACCGGGACGGCCAACAGGTGTGGCCGTGCCCCCGGGCAGGCCTCTGCTGCTCTGCTACCCCCGCCCAGGGCCACATTAGGATGAGAGAAAGGCAAGGAGGGGGTGCCCCCTCCCCCCTCCGGGTCCCACCCCGCCCCCCCTCCTCCCCTTCCAAGGAAATAACATCCGGGGCCCACAATATTCAATGGAATTTGATCAACCGTCATACAATTTCAAAAGAAAAGAAAAAATAACGAGTGAAAGTCCTCCGAAGGAAGATGAACTCAACGACAGAGTTGCTTCCCCCGATGTTGATGCAGCAGATGCCCCAGCCACAAAACAAAAAGCCAACATGCTTGTGTTGAACGGGGAGGTGGAGGGTAGATTTGCAGACTCTTAGTCGAGACACCAACTGTTTGTGGTGTTGGTGTAGTGCCCGTGCCTCACTCACGGTCGGGTTTCATTTCCAAGGGATCCCCGTGTTCCATAGTCCGTTGCGCGTTGTTGCGAAATTTTGCGAAAATTTGCGAAACTTGGCGACGCGGGCCAACCCTACTCCAATTGCGATTTCTGCCCTGCCCTGTGTTGTGCTCTCCCCATGCAGCCATGCGTTCCATCTTCCATGCAGCATGGCAGATCCTCAAGGTGTAATGGATACAGACAACACTGCTACATCCCTCACACAGGGTCTACACCTCCATTTGTGCAGGGTGCCTGTGGCCACAGAGACGACCGGACAACAACTGGGGGGCCACATGTTTGGGAGCGCCCAACAGAGGTAGACAACAACAAGCTCCCCGTGTGAAGGCAACAAGCCCCCCAGCGTGGCAGTGTGAAGCTCTTGGTTTCGAAACGCCATGGCAATGACGTACTTCCCCACGCGGCGCCCACCATGCGGCCGCATGGGCGGGAGCGCGAGCGATGCGCCGACACTGCGCCGAGCGTGTGACGGCCGCACGCGCGCGCGCATACACACACGCACGCACGCACGCACGCACAGTAGTAGTAGGGGTCGTAGTAGTAGGAATGTAGTCCTGTTGCACCTCGCAGTTTGAGCATGAATGGAATTGATACCTTGGCACACACACACACGGGCACACACACAGGCTGGGCTGCTAAGGATAAGGCAGGTCTCTACTGTTCGCCAACAGCGACTCTCAACTGGTAAGACGCGAGGCAACCCACAAACGTGCCACAAGCGTAGGGCCCGCTCAACCCAAACCTACATCCCTCCCTCCCCCTCCCCCCCCTCCCTCCCCCCCTCCCTCCCCTCCTCCCCCCCTCCCTCCCTCCCTCCCTCCCTCCCTCCCCCCCTCCCCCTCCCCCCCTCCCCCTCTCCCCCCCTCCCTCCCTCCCTCCCTCCCTCCCTCCCTCCCCTCCCTCCCTCCCCTCCCTGCCCCCCTCCCTCCCTCCCTCCCTCCCTCACTCCCTCCCTCCCTCCCTCCCTCCCTCCCTCCCCCCCTCCCTCCCCCCCTCCCTCCCTCCCCCTCTCTCTCACCACAGGCCGCCGTAGGGCAGACCAAATGCTGTCAGAGCCCCGAGGCGGTCGGGGTCGTGCAGAACTCCGCCGCCCACGACCAGTGCTGCCAACTGGCCCTGGACCTGACGGACTTCCAGAGCCTCACCAGCGACCCCATCGTCTACGAGACCAGTCCGCCGGAGTGCAGGCCGGAGCACAAGCCGTGCATCGCGGTGGACGGCATCAAGAAAGAGGGGCAGCGCTCCTTCACGTGCCACTCGACCAAGCGGCCGGTGAAGTTGGTCCTGGAGCAGGTCTGACGCAGCCTCTACGACAGCCCAGCCCCGGGGCCCGTGCGGTAGGAGTGCGATGGTCACCCTCGCGGGGGCAGAATGCGTTGGATTCCGGTTGCCGCGGATTGGGACCAGTAGTCAGCGGCCAACGGTCGACCGGTGCTTCGGGGTGAGGGGAGCTGAGGGGACTTTGCCCGGGCGATCGCCGGACGCCGGTGGGAGGTGACGGGTTGTGGCGTGCTGCGGCCTTCCGGCGCGTGGGGTCGCCCAACCCCTTCCCGTGCCTGGGACCGCTGTGCGTTCCGGCCTCTCCGATTCAAACCGGGTTCCCGTGTCGACGGCTGCACGACCGGGGGAGGGGGAAATTAGGAACAGGCGCCATTAGGAATGTCCAGGATGTGCACTGTTGCACTGAGCATGTCCGAGCGTTGCTTCCGGATGCCAAATTGGCAGAGAAATCCATGCACCACAGCTCAGTATCAATGTCGCACGTTGCGGTGCCACTTGGTGGCCAAGGTATTCGTTGTCCTGAATATTGGCAGGAGAAAATTCGGAAGAGGCGAAATTTGGAATGGCAAAGTTTGGCACAACAACAGTGTGCCAAATTATGCCCCGGTATTTGAAGGTCCAAAGCCATTTTCTGGGTGTCATTTACAGCGCTCTTGGCATGCACATCCCCCCTTGTGCCCAACAGCCTCCAGGAAATCATCCAAGCAACAGTCCAGAAGCTGTAAGAAATGACAGCAACCATCCAAAGGCCCATAGCAAATACCCACCACCATTCGCGGTCTATGCTCGTCCTGGTGCCATGATCTGAGAATTTTGTGCCAAAATTTGCTGTGGTACCCCCCCCCCCCCTGTATAAGCTACGCCCTTGTCCAAGCTACAGTAGTCATAGAGACCGTATTAATTTGGTACCTAATTTGATTCGGTACAAATGTAGTGCGGCCACATAAGACATTGGTTTGGTGACAAATTTGGCAGTTACACAGGGTCATGGGCACACTTGTTGTGAGTGTTTGCCCACTTGAACCCACATAGCTCTGTTTTTGGGGACATTTGTGCACTACATCCCCCTTTCTTGCACCAGCTCACCATGCAATCTTCTCTTTTTGAACCGGGGCGCCTACGGCCTTGTCCAAGCTACAGTAGGCGTAGGGACCGTGTTAATTTGGGACTTTTCCGTAGCTATTACAAAGGGAGAGGGGGTACTTCAGAATTGGTGCCGACTTTTGTCCGCACCACATTCCGCCATTGCACTTTTCACACGTTCCTAATTTCCCCCTCCCCCCGGTACACGACCTCCCTGTCTGGTATTTCCGGGACGGGGCCCAGTCCTAGCGTCTGTGCATGCCCCCCTAGCGACGCCTGTGCTGCGCCTTCGGCTCGAACGTCCATGCGCCGGCCGGGCAGACGTTGGGCTCTACTCCCGGCGTTGATTGAGTGCTGTTTGCGCTCCCGCGGGTTCTTTCTTGGGGCCGCCTGTCGAGGGGCTCGGGGCTGTGTGCAACGGAGTCTCTCGGCGGTCGTTGGCCGCTGCTCTGCTGAGTGAGAACCGGGGTCCAGCACCTCTTTTTCGTGCCGGCAGTAGCCCCCCCCCCCCCCCCCGCCCCACGCCCATCCCACCCCACCCCAAGGCAGGTCCCTCTCGCTCTCGGTCCCTGTTGACCTGCCGTTCTGCTGCAGATGGAGGAGCCCGCGTCCGGCATTGGGCAGTACCAGGTGACCATGCGACGACTTGACGGTGGGGGGACGACCCGAACCGTCAAGACGAGTCCCAACCATCCCATCCATTGCCACGTATGTGTGTGTGTGTGTGTGTGTGCGTGTGCGTGCGTGTGCGTGTGCGTGCGTGTGTGTGTGTGTGTGTGTGTGCGTGCGTGTGCGTGTGTGCGCGTGCGTGTGTGTGTGTGTGCGTGCGTGCGCGTACGTGCGCGCGTGCGCGTACGTGCGTGTGTGTGTGTGTGTGTGCTCGTGCTAAGCAACAGTGGTCTTATCGTTTGGTTCCTGCACAAGTGTGTGTGTGTGTGTGTGTGTGTAGTGCAGGGGGACTAAGGTGAGGGCTCTGAAACATTCCCACAATCCAGTACTGAACCAACATGCCATCTGTGTCTGTCCTTTACAGGCCCTGGGCTTAGCGCTTTGCGCGGCTGCCGAGGGCTGGAGACCTTGATGAACGGGTGCAGGATGTGCCTCCTCCTCTCGCCCTGTACTGCAGAAAGGCGCCTATTGGCGTCGGACATGCTCTGTTTGTCTTGTCTGATGACCAACTGACGAGGAATTTTACTCAGCCCAAAACGCTTTGTGCTGTGCTTTCGCAAATTGTGTGCGTGTGCGTGCATGCGTGTGCGTGTGTGAGCGTGCGTGCGTGCGTGCGTGCGTGTGCACGAAAACGTGCTGCTGGCAACTGAAGCACAGCCATGGGTCTGCCAACGGGTGGTAGAAGAGGCGCGCAACGTCCCTGAAGAGGTGTGCGGTATTCCTGTGCGGTGTGAGCGTGCCGACGACACAGGAGTGTGCCAAGGTAAGTGCATGGGACAGGTCTGCGGGGCAATGGGGTTTTGTGTCGTACAGCGGTGCCCCCCCCCCCAACCCCCAACCCCCACCGTCTGTAGACAGGCAATGGAGGAAAAATTCCTCCTCAAAACTCACAGTACACCCGCAGTGCCGACCGGCACACCTACTGAGCCTTGATGGCACCGCCCCTGCCCCCCCCCCCACGCCCGAAGAGGTTTGTTAGGGCACGGATAGCCACACGCATCGCAGGAAGGTTTCGATCCCCTGCAAAGGGCTGTGGCGGGTAACTGCAGCCTCTGTCGCCGCACCGACGCGCCGATCGCCAGGACCTTCGTGAACGCACCGCGGCGGCACGTGGAACGCTTTGTTGTGGCAGAGATGTGGCCGATCTCGCATTTGTGCGGTGGTGTTATTACGAAGCAGATGACTGCGTAATGCCTCAACGGCCCCCATTCGAAATGAGCCCCCCTCCCCCCCCGGCGCCCACAAACCGCCGTCGGGGCCCCCCACCGCCGGTGTGGGGGTGTCGACTTGGACGCCCTTGGCCAACGGCGAGGGCCGCCGCCCTCCTCCGTGTGGACCCGACACGGGGCAGTGACACAGGGACAGTCCGGGGGCTGCGGTGGCACAACCTACTGAGGGAAGGGAAGGGGGTGTGGGGGAGGTGAGGGTAGGCCGGGCAGGGGGAGAAGGGGGAGAGGGAGGGCACTGGAGGGGGGGAGGCCGATGGGCACCGGCGCCTACGGAGGGAGAGGGTTCAAGGGAAGGGCAAGGGTAGGTGGCGAGAGGCCTATGGGCACCGCCCGCTGCAGACAGCAACACAACGGAACCCCCCACCCCCCCCAATAGGCGCCGCCACAGGCTAACAGAGCCAATCACCAAGGCCTTGTGCCAATCTCCCTCTCCCCCACACGCTCATGCCACCCCCCCACCCCCCCACATGCTCAAGTCAATCCCCCCAACCCCCCACCCCCCGTCCGGGGAATCGCTTGAAGGGGGGGTGGGACCCCCCTCCCCCCTCCCCACTGCACTGACTCTACCCCAAAGGCATTCCCACACCCCAACACCAGCCCCAACCGCATTTCCAACCGCCAGTAACCGCCTCCCCCAACCGCTTTCACATCCCCCGTGACCGCTCTACAACCGCTCTGGGACTGAGCCGATGGCCCCCCCCTCCCCTTCAAGCAAAGCCCCCCCCCCCCCCCGTCCCCACCGCCATCCTCCTCATCCCCCTTCACAGCTGCACGGCTTCACAGCTGCCGGAGCCACACCCTTGTCGCGGCGAACAAGGTCCACCCACCCCACGGGCGGGCTCAGCCCTGTGGATGAGGCCTAATTTGGCCGCCCTCCCTGTGCGAGGACTCTGAGCGCGTCTCACCGACGTTGCGCCAAGACCCGCGACAGCCTACATCAAACAGGCTAGGGAGGCCACACAAACACACACCGGCAGCAAGAGGCAACGCGCAGAGCGAGCCCCAAGTGGCCCCCCTGAGGCAGGCGGCCCCATACCCCGCGGCCTCGGGCACCATGCCAACATGGTGGGGAGCTAGCGCCGTAACCATCGGCTGGACGTCCAGCGCTGAGCCAGCTCATCCCAGGACTGGAGGACGTCCTCCACGCACGGTCCTCCTCAAACACGCGGAGCGACCGGCACCTGGGGTGGGTACACACCAACAGAGCAGCGCGCCAGCGCCCACACCCCGAGCAGTGCACGCTACGAGCAAGCCCCGCGCCGTGCACGTGAACAACGACGCAGCCAGAGCCCATGACAGGTACGGGTGCCACACGAGGGCGGCAGCTGAAGTGCCGCTGACACAGCACCCCCATAGCTCCTGCATTGGTAACGGGGCGGGGGTTGGCTGCGGTCAGCTGCAGCCCACGAACTGCAGCACGACAGTGGCTGCAGCAGCTGCAGCACACCTGACGTGGTGCTGCAGCAGCACCCCCACAGCCGCTGGATTGCTACCGGGGGGGTTGGCTGCGGTCAGCTGCAGCACATGGACAGCACATGGACTGCAGCGTGAAGAGCTGCAGCTGCTGCAACATGAGGGCTGCACCTGGTGCGTCGCTGATGCAGCACCCCATAGCCCCTAGATTGGTAACGGGGCGGGGTTGGCTGCAGTGAGCTGCAACACACGCTGCAGCACCCAACGAGCCACAGCTGCTGCAACACTCGGGCGGCAGCTGAAGTGCTGCCGATGCAGCTTCCCCCATAGCTCCTGCATTGGTAACGGGGCGGGGGTCAGCTGCACTGAGCTGCGGCCCACTAACTACAGCAAGAAAGTGGCTGCAGCAGCCGCAGCACACCGGAAGTGTTGCAGGTGCAGCAACCCCGCAGCCCCTGCAAAGATAACCGAGCTGGGTTTGGCTGCAGACAGCTGCAGCGCGCGTACTGCAGCATGAAGGGCTGCAGGTGCTGCAGCGTGAGGGCTGCCCTTGACGTGCTGCTGACGCAGCACCCCCATAGCCCCTAGATTGGTAACGGGGCGGGGGTTGGCTGCAGTGAGCTACACAACATGTGCAGCAGCATGAAAGGGGAAGCAGCAGCTGCTGCACAACGGCTGCACCTGACGTGCTGCTGGTGCTGCACCCTCGACACCCCTAGTTTGGTAACCGGGCGGGGGTTGCCTGCAGCACCCAGCGAGCCCACCACGTGGTGGCACAAAGCCCAGCGCGTGGAAGCACCGAGTCCACCATGAGGTGGCACGCGGCCCACCGCAAGGAAGCACAAAGCCCACCGCGTGGTGGCACAAAGTCCACCGCGTGGTGGCACAAAGCCCACCAAGTGGTGGCACAAAGTCCACCGCGTGGTGGCACAAAGCCCACCGCGTGGTGGCACAAAGCCCACCAAGTGGTGGCACAAAGTCCACCGCGTGGTGGCACAAAGCCCACCAAGTGGTGGTACAAAGCCCACTAAGTGGTGGCACCAAGTTGCGAAGCACGAGCATGTAGTGCGCGGGGTGCAGCGAGCGGCGCGACAAAGAGCGAAACAGCCGGCAAGAAACACAGCGCGTGGAGGGGCCCTTGGGTGAGGGGCCTCTCTAGTGCTAGACGGAGACCTCCCGCCAACCGTCGGGGCGTGCGGCTTCCAAGAAAAGCCTATATCGTCAGGTCACGCTACACCTACACACCTACACCCGTCCCCACCGCCATCCTCCTCATCCCCCTTCACAGCTGCACGGCACGTGCCCCTCGGGCCCCATCCTCCTCGACGCCCCCGCGCTGCCCCAAAACAAGGCCATGGACCTCCGCCTCTCCGCCACCAACGGCGCGGGCATGTCCGCCGTGGACCAGGGCTCCGATTTCGTGGTGGCCACCGCCCCCCCCGACGGGCCCGCGTACCCGCAGCCGCTGCTGTACCAGTCCGAGATCACCCACGTGTCCATCGCGAAGGCCATGGACGTGTTCCGCGACGACCACTGCGCGGAGGGCGCGGACAAAGGGATCCGGACGTACAGGTGCGGGGCGTGGCGTGGACAGACTGGGGGGGCCGCCGAGGGTCAGCCTCACCCCCCGTCGGGGGGGCCTCCTCATTTGAGCCGCTCATGACCATCGGTTGGCTTACAACTGCCGTCGGTGACAGGCGGGGGGGCGTCGCTACCGGGTGCCAGGGCAACCCCTGCTCAACCGGCATCAGGTGGGGGGTGTCTCCCGCAGCCCAGATGGGCTGTTTGCGCAACAGGAGCAGGAGCCCATCAGGGGCAGACCAGCCGTGAGGGGGAAAAGGACATATGGTGGACGGCCCGGACAGCGCGTGGAGGAACAGGGCACCTGGGCCGCACAGAAACACAGCGAGGCAGGCTATGGACGGCCTGTGGACAGAGGTGTGTGGACAGCAAAAACAGTCAAACGACCCCGGCAACAACCAGCACAACCCCCAATACGCCAATTATTGGGCGCCGCTGACGCGCAAACGGCACATCCTGCCACATTCAGCACAGCCCCAACACAACAACTACTGGGCTCCGCGAACGCGGAAACGACACCAGCAGGAGCACCGGCCGCAGCGGCCGACAGAACGCAGCGACCCGACGCAACATGCGAAGGGACGAACGGGTGACTGTCCAGGGCCCCGTAAAGGAGCAACAGCCAGACGGAATGTCACACAGGGGGGGGGGGGGGGGATTTCGGGGGCGGGGGGGGGGGCGGCGGCTTTCTGAGTGTCTATTTTTTTTTCGACCGAAAGGCGCCTATGGTACCACTGATGAGGCTTTTGTTGTGCTGACGTGTGCTTGACTCTTAACTGGCACACCACAAGACTCCATGCGGGCGGTCGGGCCCGGTCCTCGCCGCCCCCCAGCCCCCCCCCCCCCCCGCCCCCCACCGTGGGTTTTGAAAGATAGCGGTCCCGGGGGTGTGATGGGCAAGACCACAGTTGGTCTCACTCAGGCTGCAGGGCGCCCTGGAAATTTCTCTCAACCTGAACCAGTGAGGATGTGATACTACCAAGTATTACAAGTTGTTGTGTCGGGTTTTGGACGTTGTGGTTTAGTTGGATGTCGGCAAACCCAAATTTTGGTGCCCTGTGGACAGTTGTGGGAACCACAGCCCTTGGGATGCACAGCAGATGCACAAATTTGTTGTTTTGGGATACACACTGGGCGCACAGAATCATTCTGTGGGGTACACGGCATATGCAAGAACAAGTTTTTGGGATCCGCACTGACATCAAGACTGATCCTGACATGCAACACACGGGTACCAGCTCCTCCCCACAGAAGAAGAAGGTGAGCTGCCGACCCAGGGGGCAAGAAATGGCCCGGGCTGCACAAAGCGTTCCGGGGGGAATATTTCAGTACCAATCTGCAAAACGAAAAATTCCCCCTGAAATCCCCCCCCCCCCTGATCTGGTACAGTGGAGAAGGGAGGGACCTAGCCCCCTGACCCCAGCCATTGAACACTCGGGCAAGCGGACACAGCGAACATGGAACATGCTCTGGCAGACTGAACTGAAAGCAATGAGCACGGCGCTGGCAGGCACGATTGGAGCTAATTGTGGTGAAGCAAACCTGACCCATTGTGCCCCCCCCCCCCCCCGTAAGTCTCACATTGGTGAGGTAGCACCCATGGCCTTGTGTGACATTCACGTCGCTGGTCGTGGTGAGCACCCCCCAGCCTGGGGTCTTCGTGATGACCGCATACCTGGGCACTGATCAGGCCGTCAGGGGAGGACGCCATGGGCTGAAGTTGCATTCTGGATTCCCACCCACGCAGGGGGATGCCCGTGGCAGTGCAGATGCCCGCAGTAGTACGGATGCCTGCTTGTCATGGCAGACGGTTCAAGGGCGAGAGGCCAATAGGCGCCGCTACAGGCTAACAGAGCCAACCACCAAGGCCTTGTGCCAACCCCCCGTACTCCACAACCGCCTCAAAGGAGACGGAAAAGCGTCTCATCGCCGACTGTGCTCCGTCCCAGTCCCTCACTAATGAGCGGGCCACCGGAGCGCCCGGGTTTTGCGTTCCTTTCTTTGGGAAGTACAGCGCGTTGTGCCGGTCCCGTCCAACGCCCAGCCTCTGGCCGGACGGAGTGCGGATCTGCGGTCCGTGTGGGGAGCAAAAACGCGAAAGCACCTCGTGTGTCGTGTTGGACAGCTCACGTTTCCGCCGCAGGGTCATCTGCCGTGGACAACACCACGCGGGAACATGGTTTCCCTTCTACAATTCAGGGATGATGTATCAGTAGGCGCTCGAGGCCCCACGGCTCACACCAATGTAGCACGTTTGCACTGTTTCATCGGACGTCTGGGACCGCCCCAAGGGACCACCAACCGCCAGCCACCAACCGCCACCAACTGCCGACCGCCACCAACCGCCAACCGCCAACCGCCAACCGCCGCCAACCGCCAGCGGCGACCAACAACCACTGCCAACCACCACCAACCACCAATCACCAACCACCAACCGCCGCCAACCACCACCAACCGCCACCAACCGCCAGTCGCCAACCGGCAACCGCCAACCGCCACCAACCGCCAGCCGCCAATCGCCACCAAACATGGTTGAGCATATGAGCATGTGAGCTACATGCGGTCTTTTTGCAAAACTGCCGTTCAGGAACACTTTTTCCCCCCCTCTCATGGACCCCCCTGGGGCAAAAACAAGTTTGTGTACCGAAATGGGCCTCTCAGTGTTGGCCCTCTATTCGAATTCTCATTTTTTCCCGGAGGAAATTTTTTTCTGGTTTTGGGTGAGTGGGTGGTTTGGCTGTGGGGGGGGGGGGGGTCCGCCAGAGCACCCCCCCTCCCTCCGGTGGATAAGCACACATCCCTGGGCCCTGGGCCCCAGCTGCTGCCCCCGTCCCTCTGCAGTTGGGCCTTGATCTCGGAGGCCGCCGCGCAGTCCCTCCCGATGTGTGACCTGTCCGCACTGCGGCCGACCGCGGAGGCCGCCGGGCACGGCCGCGACGGCGTGTGCGGGTCGCAGGGCCCGGTCTGCGTGCGCGTGCAGTGGCAGCAGTGCAACGGCATGTGGGGCGTGCTGTCCGACGTGCAGTGCCAGAGCTGGAGGGCCGCCGACGGGTGCGCGGACCAGCCGGTGTTCCACTTCCCCAGGCCCACGGGGATGGAGGCGGTGTACCGCTTGTGGCGGGTGCACCCGGAGATCCAGGACGTGGGATGCCCGGTCGCAGGGGCCGGAGGTATGGGCCGCAGGGGCTGTGGGGGGGATGTGGGCCCCAAAGGACTAGGCAGGAGGGCTGCTGGTACGCTCTCGCCACCGCCGCCGCTCTCGCTTGCGGCGGTGCGTTGCGCAGCGGGGTTTACAGGCAGGGACGTGTGCGCGGGGGGGGGAGGGGTCACCTGCAGGTAGGTAGGTAGGTAGGTATCTTCGGGAGCTGGGGACGCCTCACTTGACGTTGCAGGAAGAAGGTCTTATCCTGGGGACGCCCTGTCCCTCCCTATATCACCTGCATTTCCTGTGTATATGAGCTCATGGGTTAATTGACAGACAAGTCCAGTGGCCACGGCATGGCGGTGGTCTACACTCACCGCTGCGTTGTCACTGCTTTGCTACCGTCGGTGTTCCAGCCACTGGCATCGTTGGGTCCCTTGTTTGTGACAGAAAGGTACCTGCGGTCTGTTGGGCCACTGACGAAGCATTTTCTTTCTGCGCTTTGTGCTGACTTCCGCTTGTGCACACGTGCAATAGCCCAGAGTTCCTTCGGGGGCCAAAAGGGTGGTTTCCCGACGGGTTGTGCAAATCGGTTATCGGCGGTTGGGGAAGCGCCTCGGGGGTGACGGTTGGGCGGTTGGAAAACGGTTGCAGGGCCGAAGCGGACCAAAGCGGTTGTGGTGGGACTCCCCGCCCCCCCCCAACTCTTCCCCCTTTCCCCCACTTGAAGCGCGGCCCTTGTTCCGGGGGCGCACCGTGCCACAGGGTGTGTGCCACCGCATGCTGCCGTGGTGCAGGCGGCTTCTCGTTCCAGAAATCCTTTGCCCTCCCCCCGTGTGACATTCCGTCGGGTTGTTGCTCCTTTACGGGGCCCTGGACAGTCACCCGTTCGTCCCTTCGCATGTTGCGTCGGGTCGCTGCGTTCTGTCGGCCGCTGCGGCCGGTGCTCCCGCTGGTGTCGTTTCCGCATTCGCGGAGCCCAGTGGTTGGTGTGTTGGGGCTGTGCTGAATGTGGCGGGATGTGCCGTTTGCGTGTCAGCGGCGCCCCATAATTGGCGCATTGAGGAAATCCCTTGCACTCCCCCCCCCCCCTTACCCCTCCCGTCTCCTTCCGCAGGACAGTGGCAATGCCTGCCAGGCGTCACCACCCCCGTCAGGCTCAATGCCAACGGCGATGTGGAGTGCATGGCGGATGGAACGTCCCCGGACGGCTGCCGCTTCGGAAGCTGCGAGGCCTCCCTCGCAAGCCCCGCGCCGGGCACTCTGTCGTGCGGGAAGGAGTGGAGGTCCAAGTACGGGACCACCGGCTACGACGACCCGAGCTCATGGTGCTCCCGGGCACGGGACATGCTCACAGGTCGCCCCCGTGCTCCTCTGTGCTCCGCTCGCCCCCACAAAGTGCGTGGACGGAACTGTGGGTTCTTGTTGAGCACCGCCCGAGGGATGCGTTAGAACGGCCGTACACCGCAGGAGGAGGGGGGTTACCCCCCCCCCCCCCCCTGGACCCGTCCTCCCCTTCCAATGTTTGAGGCTGACAGCCCAAATTTTGCTTCGGCGCCTTCAGCGCCAAGAGGACTTCAGCTTAAAATTTTCCGGCCGCCTTCGGTGGGGCATAGGGGGACCCTGGGAGGAGGGGCCAAACCCCACCCCCCCCCTTCCCCCTTCTAATAGGGACAGGGTGGTTCCCCTCTCCCCCCGGCGCGGCGCAGCCCCCCCCCCCTCCCTCCGTGGGCGGGCAGGACAGGCACAGGAGCGCGGCAATGCGACACGGGGGGGCAGGGCAGCGCGTGGGGCAGACCGTCAGCGGCGCCCCTCGCAGCACAGGGGTGCGGCGGCCCGTCTGCCGACCCGCGGGGGGGGGGGGGCTCTTGAGCCTGGGCTTCACTCGGCAAGTGCAGTCATCGGGAGGGGGGGGCGCCCAACCCTCCACAGCCGCACCTGCACCTGCGGGCGCGGATGGGGGAGCGCACATCCCGAGATCTGGGCAGGGTCGCTCCTTGGAGGATCCCACATAGGATGGAGGCCCAGGTCCTTCCGTTGCGCCGCGATACGCTGGGGGGGGCAGGGAGGGGTAACGGCCTTGTATATCTGTATACAGCTGTATATACTATACACGCTAACCCCGTGATCCCCTCAATCGCACTAGTGTCCAGGACTTGAAAAGGCAAATGCCTTCCCCCTTCTAATACATCCCTGCACCGCCCTAGGTGAACTTTTGTGAGCAATCATCATCTCATCTCCCCCCCCCCCCACCCCCCCCCCCACCCCCTTGTCCAAGCTGCGGTGTGGAGAGTATCGGCCATCGCTGATTTGTGGCCAAGCTGCGGTCTGATGGAAGTGGTACACGCTCGCGGCGGGGGCCTTCGACATCGTGGTTGTCATCATCAGGATTTAGCAGGGATCTCAGTGGCGCTTGCGACTGGCGACGGGGGGGAGTGGGTGGGGAAGGGGTCATCAAGAAAGAGGTCCTGTGATGCCCAAAGGCACGTTCTGACCGACAGGGGGGTCATTCAACGCGTTTGGGCAGTCAGGCTTTCAACTGCGGGGGGGGGGGGTCTGGGAAAAGGGCTCAATTCACAGGACCATTAATCAGTTATCATGAACTCTGGCGCCGAAGGCGCCGAAAAGTTTGTTGAGCATTGAAAATGGTCGCTTTCCCCCCCCCCACCAAACACATGGCAAATGATGACTTTTCTGAACCCCCTTGAAGCGCTGATTCCAAACATCCCATTTTCATTTTTCACCGATTTTTGGGGGTCACCTCCGAGGCACAGGGGTCGGTCTTGGTAGGATTTTGGGGGTCCAGTCAATTGAGCCCCTTTTGGGTGGGGGGTGGGGGGTCTAGCCAGGGGGATCTATCGACCCCCCCCCCCCATTTGAAAGCCCGCCTGCCCTTTTGGTTCCCATTAAGGACCGCCCCTCGAGGACGGCCCTGCGGGGCCGTCGGTCCACCACCGACCGCCGGCCGCCCCCCATTCGTCGCCCGCGCGTCGCCGCGACCTCAGGCGCTGCGTATCGGAGGGTCCTGGTGGCCCAGACGTGCGCTGACCACGGGCTGTCCATCGTCGACACGGAGGCGGAGTGCGTGGTCGCCGCAGACGCGTTGGCACTGGGCGTGGGGGCCATCGCCGTCCGGCACGACTCGGGCGCGAGGCCCGCGGGCTGTATGGACTACACCGGGGCCGGCGCGGCCCACCAGCTGGAGTTCAACAGCGCCCTGGACAGCACCTGGAGCTCCTCGAGTTGGAGGGACCTGTATCAGATCTGTAAGACAAGTGTGGGCCGCCTCTTTTGCGCTGGCGTTGCACACCCCCGCCCCCCCCCCCCCCCGGGCGGTCCTTAAGGACTCTCTCTTTTTTTTTAATTCCATTAAGGACCGCCCTTGAGGGCATTTTTCCACCGGCTTGAGCCGCCGTCGGTTACCCAACCGCCGTCGGTTACCCTCCAACCGCCGTCGGTTACCCTCCAACCGCCGTCGGTTACTCTCCAACCGCCGTTGGTTACTCTCCAACCGCCGTTAGTTACCCTCCAAATGCCGTCGGTTACTCTCCAACCGCCGTCAGTATCCGCAGTTTTTTCACAGCATAGGCGTAACGGAGCAGTTTTCTTTTTTTTTTTTTCCCTTTGGGCTGTTAAGGACCGCCCTGTACAGCCGGACACGCCACACGTTGACATGAATGTCAGTTAAGCCAAACGGCGAAGTGCACGAGCGATGACGCATGCAGCACGGCATCAAGGAAGTCTTGTGCGTGCCCACGCCACTCAACTCTGTAATGAGATGGAAGGCGCAAAGGCACAGTAGGGCCAAAAAGCACGACAACCTACGATGCTGAAAATAGGGGGTTTTCGAATGTTGATTGTCGCCCGAACGTACCGTGGGCTTACCGTTTGGTTGCATTAAGACATAGCAAACGGTGCACGATCAATGCTGAAGCTCTCACCCGCCTCCCAATCACAAAATCATGAGACCCGCCTTGGGAAAGCACCCAAAGACACCGTGCACCACCGGCATGACCGCACAGAGCTTCTTGCCAGGAGGATGCAGTGGCCTTTGGTGAGTGTGGGGGTGGGGGCGGGGGTGGGGGGTTCATGATGCGGTCTTGTGGGGGCTGGGGGGCCGAGACTCTGGGGGGGCGGGGGGGATGCAGCGATGCGGGGGTTCGACTGTGCGCAGGGGGGGGGGGGTCAGTGTTGTGGATCGTAGCCAGTCACGCTCCCAGTGGAGGGGGGGGGCGGGGCCATGAAGCAACGCATACTGAGCTACCGAACGCCCCCATGACACAGGCATGCAGCCAGTCGTCCGAAAAGTGGATGTGCAGTACGATCCTGCTTAGTACGGGGGCGTCCTTTGGGAACTGGATTTTTTTTTTTGTGAAGGACCGCCCTTAAGGACCGCCCCAAGGGACCACCAACTGCCAACCACCAACCTCCAACAACGGGCAACCGCCACCAACTGCCAACCGCCAGCGGCGACCAACTGCCAACCGCCAACCACTGCCAACCCATCACCATGCTCTCTCCAAATCACCACCACCGGCACGCCTGCTCCACTCGGGTCCGTGGTAAAACTGAGTAAAAAAAATTTTTTTTTAAAAAAAATTTTTTTTACTCAGTTTCAAACTGAGTAAAAAAAATTTTTTTTACTCAGTAAGTGGGGTTTCTACTCAGTTGCGAAACTGAGTAGAAAAAAAAATTTTTTTTTTTACTCAGTAAAAAACTGAGTAGAAAAAAAAATTTTTTTTTTACTCGGTAAAAAACTGAGTAGAAAAAAAAATTTTTTTTTTACTCAGTAAAAAACTGAGTAGAAAAAAAAATATATTCTTTTTTACTCAGTAAAAAAATTAGTAGAAAAAAGCCCTTTTTTCTGATTTTGCCCCCCGCTCTGAAGCGGTGGGGATCCCCGATACGGCAGGGGTGAGGTAGCCACTTTGCCCACTTGTGGGCCACTTCTGATTCTGCCCCCCGCTCTGAAGCGGTGGGGATCCCCGATACGGCAGGGGTGAGGTAGCCACTTTGCCCACTTGTGGGCCACTTCTGATTCTGCCCCCCGCTCTGAAGCGGTGGGGATCCCCGATACGGCAGGGGTGAGGTAGCCACTTTGCCCACTTGTGGGCCACTTCTGATTCTGCCCCCCGCTCTGAAGCGGTGGGGATCCCCGATACGGCAGGGGTGAGGTAGCCACTTTGCCCACTTGTGGGCCAGTTCTGATTTTGCCCCCCGCTCTGAAGCGGTGGGGATCCCCGATACGGCAGGGGTGAGGTAGCCACTTTGCCCACTTGTGGGCCACTTCTGATTCTGCCCCCCGCTCTGAAGCGGTGGGGATCCCCGATACGGCAGGGGTGAGGTAGCCACTTTGCCCACTTGTGGGCCACTTCTGATTTTGCCCCCCGCTCTGAAGCGGTGGGGATCCCCGATACGGCAGGGGTGAGGTAGCCACTTTGCCCACTTGTGGGCCAGTTCTGATTCTGCCCCCCGCTCTGAAGCGGTGGGGATCCCCGATACGGCAGGGGTGAGGTAGCCACTTTGCCCACTTGTGGGCCACTTCTGATTTTGCCCCCCACTCTGAAGCGGTGGGGATCCCCGATACGGCAGGGGTGAGGTAGCCACTTTGCCCACTTGTGGGCCACTTCTGATTCTGCCCCCCGCTCTGAAGCGGTGGGGATCCCCGATACGGCAGGGGTGAGGTAGCCACTTTGCCCACTTGTGGGCCACTTCTGATTCTGCCCCCCGCTCTGAAGCGGTGGGGATCCCCGATACGGCAGGGGTGAGGTAGCCACTTTGCCCACTCCTGGCAATGCCAATGCCACTGATGACACCCGTCCCGGTGTGTGGATCTGTCGGAAGTGGTATGCGTTGCCTCCTCAATACCCCCAAAATGCTGATGGTCAATTGGAAAATGACCAAGCATTTTGCAGACAGCTGCATCTGGAAAAGAAAGAAGATCTTTTTGAGAGATGCAAGCTGAATCCTACCCCGAGAGGCAAGCCTCACAAGAGAGATACTAAGGCCGACTTGATCTTCAAGCGTGTCTTTTGTAACTACTTGTAAGTAGTTGGCCCCACCCTCCCTCCCTCCTCTGTGCATGCATGCATACGATACTCAACCCTCTTTGGTGAAGTGGTTGTGTGATCCCTCCCTCCTCTGTGCATGCATGCATACGGTACTCAACCCTCCTTGGTGAAGCGGTTGTGTGATATATATATGATGGTTTGGCCCGGGTGGGGCGCCACTAACACAAGTGGCCGGGAATCGACTCGGGGGCCTTGTGCCCTTAAACAAAAGTACTACCTACCATCAAAGTGTGCAGTTTTTTGTGCATTTTTTTTCAAAAAAAAATTGTCTTTTTACTGAGTAAAAAAAAACTTTTTTTTTAAAAAAAATTTTTTAAAATTTTTTTTTTACTCAGTTTTACCTCAAATCTACTCAGTTTTACCACATTTTACTCAGTTTTACCTCGTCTGGTACTCAGTTTTACCAAATACCCGCTCCACTCAGTCCCGCCCTCCCCCAGCATACTAAGCCAGGGGGGTCCTTAAGAGAGAGAAAAAAAAGTGGTTCTGAACGGCAGTTTTGCAAAAAGACCGCGTGTAGCTCATATGCTCAACGATGGTTGGTGGCGATTGGCGGTTGGCGGTTGGCGACTGGCAGTTGGTGACGGTTGGTGGTGGTTGGCGGCGGTTGGTGGTTGGTCGGTTCTCAGTGACTGAATGCCCCGGCCATAGGCAGTTTCAGCCTCTAGTCCAATCTGTTGTGTTCTATTGATCATGCAACTCTATGAACACAGAGCGTATCGGCAGAATCAAAGGCTGTTCGTGTTGGGTATGGACATAGACAGTGGAAACCTACAGACATTGAATGCTCTGCTTGTCCATCTCGGCATTCCCTTGGCCTATGAGACTGACTACAGCTGCTATGCTTGTGGGCAGTGGGACAGTGTGGTTTGGGGGGGGATTAAGTGTTGGTTTAGGGGTGGTGGATGATGCAAGCCTGTGGATTTGTGTGTGTGTGTGTGTGTGTGTGTGTCAAGACACTAACTCCTCCATCGGTGAAGTTATGGTCCGTTGATAAAGCAGAAGTGATGTGGGTGCAGGTCAGGGCGCAAGGGCAGTACTGCAACCATTTTCCAGAGCTGCACGTTGCCACCTCTATCAACAGACCGAAAGACCTCTTGGGCTGCTCTGTGGCTCCTGAGGAGTTTTCTTTCACCGCTTTTCCTGCTCTGTTCTTGTTTTTGCGGGGCTCATTGTGTGTGTGTGTGTGTGTGTGTGTGTGTGTGTGTGTGTGTGTGTGTGTGTGTGTGTACGGGAGGGGCTTGGCGGCTGAGAGCGGTGGGGGAGGGGGGGGGGCTGAGGCCTAATTGAGGTGAGCTAAGTAAAGGAGCAGGTGGGACCTTTGGCAGACCCACCCAGTTTACCACCGCCGCCCACCAAGAGCTACCGGATTGCAGCCGCTCAAAGGCACGGAACTTCAAAAAGGAGCGGGAAGGAGGGACGGTGCAAAGTGCGACGAGGAAAAGGCACTGTGGAACATGCACTGCCAGAGCCCCTCCCCCCCCAACTCACACACACACACACACACACACACACACACACACACACACACACACACACACACACACACACACACACACACACACACACACACACACACACACACACACACACACACACACACACACACACACACACACACACACACACACACACACACACACACACACACACACACACACACACACACACACACACACACACACACACACACACACACACACACACACACACACACACACACACCCAAACACACACACACACACACACCCACACACACACACACACACACACCCACACACACACACACACACACACACAGACACACACACACACACACACACACACACACACACACACACACACACACACACACACACACACACACACACACACACACACACACACACACACACACACACAGACACACACACACACACACACACACACACACACATACACACACACACACACACACACACACACACACACACACACACACACACACACACACACACACACACACACACACACACACACACACACACACACACACACACACACACACACACACACACACACACACACCCACACACACACACACACACACACACACACACACACACACACACACACACACACACACACACACACACACACATACACACACACACACACACACACACACACACACACACACACACACACACACACACACACACACACACACACACACACACACACACACACACACACACACACACACACACACACACACACACACACACACACACACACCCACACACACACACACACACACACACACACACACACACACACACACACACACACACACACACACACACACACACACACACACACACACACACACACACACACCCAAACACACCCACACACACACACCCACACACACACACACACACACACACACCCACACACACACACACACACACACACAGACACACACACACACACACACACACACACACACACACACACACACACACACACACACACACACACACACACACACACACACACACACACACACACACACACACACACACACACACACCCAAACACACCCACACACACACACCCACACACACACACACACACACACACACCCACACACACACACACACACACACACACACACACACACACACACACACACACACACACACACACACACACACACACACACACACACACACACACACACACACACACACACACACACACACACACACACACACACACACAGACACACACACACACACACACACACACACACACACACACACCCACACCCACACACACACACACACACACACACACACACACACACACACACACACACACACACACACACACACATACACACACACACACACACACACACACACACACACACACATACACACATACACACACACACACACACACACACACACACTAAGCCCACCCCCACACTCAGCCCCCCATCCCTCCCCCTTCTCCGCCCTCTTTCTGTGGTGCTGAGTCCCTGGCAAGTAGCGCACAGGAGCCGCGCCTGCAAAGCCAGCCCCCCCCCCTCGCAGCACGCAGCAAGCAGCACGCCACACACACCCCCTCCCCCCCTCCCCACATCTCTGCACCGTCCGCCCCTTCCCCTCGCACACCCTCCCGGGCGACGCACTGTGTGCCCGTGTCCCCGCAGCGCCAAACCCCGTCTGCGACTTCCCTTCGGGCTCCACCTCCTTCTGCAACGGCGCCTGGACCACCTCGGGCCCCCTCAACTCCGTCAACGGCGGGCCGTTCCGGTGGAGGCGGCGGTCCGGCGCAACCTCCACCAGCCACAGCGGCCCCAGCGCGGCGCCGGGCGGGGCCGGGACGTACGTGTACGTGGAGGCCTCCGGGGCCAACAACCCGAGGAAGACGGCGTACCTGACGTCCGCCTGGGGGCACTACACCGGCGTCGCCTTCAAGTACCACATGTACGGGCAGAACATGGGTCCCTGACGGTGGAGGTCCTGCGGTCCGGGGCCTGGCACGCCGTCTGGGAGCGGCGCGGGGAGCAGCACCGCTCGAGCAGCGCAGCGTGGTCCGCCGCCGACGTCCCGTTCGCGGTGCCGGCGACGCGCGTGCGCCTGGTCGGGACGACCGGGATGGGCTACCGAGGGGACGCGGCGGTCGCGGACGTGCGCCTGGTCACCGCCGGGGCGGCAGGTCGTTGCTCGGTTTCGTGGCGTTGTCCGTCGGGATCCGGATGTTTTGTTTTTGCTGTTTCGCTTCGGGCCAGGGGGTGATGGACGGCGCCGCGTTGGCGGTTGGGCAACGGACGGCGGTTGGCGGGGTAACTGACGACGGTTGGCGGGTGACCGTGAGCATTCTATTTTTGTCCGCGTGACGGAGGGATGGTTTCTTTTACTTTCTTACGGATGGTCCTGCCAGGGGGCGTTGCATGGCGGCAGGGCCGGGGGGGGATGGCGACTGTGGGTGTCCGGTGCGGTCCATGGCGGTGCTCCGGTGGGCTGGCCGACCTGCGGCGGTCGTGGCGGTCCGGTGTGTTCGTTGCCGGTGTTCCCAGCGAGCGCCGCGGTTGCTGGTTTCGTTCCCGCTCCCATTCCATACCCGCCACCCCGTTGCTTGTGACGAGTGATGCGGCCCTCCCTCTCCGGCAATCAGGTCACTCTGCACTCTGTTCCCTCAGACCTTTTTGCGACAGGTGCCAAGGGCCGCTTGCGGCTCGTGACAAGCTTTTCTTTCCCTCTCTTGTGATCTGCGCGTGCTGTGTGTCGTGCTGACGCCGTCTCAAACAACACCACACACGTGACAGCCCACACGTCATAGGGAGGGGGGGGGGGGTTGGACAGGGCACCGTGCCCAACTAACATCCATCGGGGGTGACCAGCGCCGGGCCATGACGGGGCAAGTGCGGCATGCCATTGTTAGTGCCGGAGCGTCCACAAAGTACCCCAAACCCTGGTGTGCTGGCAGGATCCCAAGGCGCTCCCATGGCTCCAGATGCATTGTGTGTGTTTCTACTGCGTGGTGTGTGTGTGTGTGTGTGTGTGTGTCTGGTGAAGGGCTGCGCCTGCTTTATGATTGCCATACTCTGTCTCCTCTTTGGCAGACCGAAAGACATCTAGGGCTGTTCTGCAGCTCCCAAGCAGTTTTCTTCATCCGCGTTTCTTGCTTTTGTTCTTGTTTCACTAACGTGTGTGTGTATGTGTGTGTGTGTGTGTGTGTGTGACAACGGGCCCCACGGGTTGAGTGGGTTGAGTAGTGATTCTTGCCCCCAGAATTGCTTGTACCAGGTCACAGCACCGTACAGGGTGCATAGGGAAACCAAAGGTACGCTTGTGGCAACGAACTCTGGTCACTGCAAACAAGTGCTGCAGGTACATGTGAATCATCTTCCCTCCCCCATGCCTAAGGTCAGGGCTCGAGGTACGGGAGACAGTGGCACCTTTGTGACGCGACCCCTCCCACGCTCCCCTCAAACCTGAACTGCATACAGACCGGCGCCCAGCCTCATGAGCTGCATTCTTATGGCCTGATGAGGTGCTCGGAGACCAGTGCCCTGTAAATGCCTGCCCTGCTGTGCATCTTCCACACCGGGTTTCTTGGCCGTTGGTTCATTGCTTTCCCTCACGCCATGTGTGTGTCTGTGCGTGCGTGCGTGTGTGCGTGTGTGTGTGGGTGGGTGTGTGGGTGTGTGGGTGGGTGGGTGTTTGTGCGTGCGTGCGTGTGTGGGTGTGCCAGAGGCTGTACCGGAATGCGGCTGGGAACCAGGATGTTGACCACCTTACCTGTCCTTTGCACTGCAGAAAGGCGCCGAGTGCAGGCGGGACATGCTTCTGTTTTGATTCTGCTTTGCACCTGACGAGATCTAGTACACCCAGGCCGCCTTTTGCAGTGCCCTGTTTGTCGCGTCGACCGGGTGTGGGTGTGTGGGTGTGTGGGTCTTATCATTTGGTTCCTGCACAAGTGTGTGGGTGTGGGTGTGGTGAAAGGCGGTTCTAACCGTGTGTGGCGGCCTACCACCCCCAATTCTTTGCAGCACGATGCAGTCCGTTCCGCCCCAACCGCTGCTGTCTGCTCCAACCACTCTCCAACCGCTTTGTAACCGCACGAATCTGCCCCCAACCGCTTGACAGCGCCAGCCACGGCTTTGCCCCTGTGCCTGAGGCCCCCTTAGGACTGCCTCCTCTTCAAGCAACCCCCCCCCCCAAAACACACACACACACACACACACACACACACACACACACACACACACACTTCATCGGATACACCCAAACCCAGCCGCAATGGAATGGTTCTCCATCTCTCTGCGGGTGTTGTTTGTTCTCGAAGGGAGCAGACCAACCTGTTGTTGGTGGTGCTGTTGTTGGTGTTGGTGGTGTTGCTGCTGCTGCTGCTGTTTTCGTGTCGCTGGTGGTGGTGGTGGTGTTGATGTTGGTGGTGGTGGTGGTGGTGGTGTTCTTGGTGTCGGTGGTGGTGGTGGTGGTGGTGGTGTTGGTGTTGGTGTTGGTGTTGGTGTTGTTGTTGGTGTTGGTGTTCTTGGTGTTCGTGGTGTCGGTGGTGGCGGCGGTGGTGGTCCTCTGCACTCGCCATCCGGCGCGCATGCATTTGCGTGTTTGTCCTTCCAGGTGCAGATTACGCTGGTTCGTACGAAGCGTGGTACAAGGATGCCAAGCGGGACACTGGCATGGTCATTGGCTGCGACGGCAGTGCCACACAGCCCTCCATTTTTTCAGACAGGCTGCACTTTGACAACGTCGGCAGCAAATGCACCCAAGACAGAGATGCTCTGGCCACGATGTACATCCTGAACACGCACGGCTCTGGAAAGTACGAATGCCTGTACAGAGATGGCAATTCACTGGTTGGCAGCCACTACACCGGTCCGGATAGATACTGGGGCACAGTCGAGTACCGCCTGATCCAGAAAAGTCCTTGCGGTACTCCCTTCCCGTTCTTGAGAGAGGACGCGTAGCTCCGCTGTCATGCAGTGGACATCTGAAATCAGGGCGGTCCTTGAGGACCCAAATTTTTTTTTTGCTACGGACAATTGCCAACCGCCACCAACCACCAACCACCAACCACCAACCGCCGCCAACTGCCACCAACCGCCAGCCGCCAATCGCCACCAACCTGTGGGCCTTTTTGGGAAATTGTGTGTAACGGACACCTGTTTTTTCTCTTTACGGAGCGCCCTGTCGGAAATAGAGGTACACGGTTCGAACCCTGAGGGGCATGGGGTAACGAACACCCGGACTGACCTGGTACAGCACGAGTGCAACAGCTGGGCATCGGCGGCTCAAACACCACGGCGCTCGTGATAAGAATAATGGTCCGCTGGACCTGGAGAACGCCCAGGGTCTCACGTCACCTCACACCGTCACCTTTCTTGCATTTCTGTGGCAGTCAGTCAGCATCGCATATCGATCGGGATGGGGCATTCCGAGAGGCCACACACGGGCCCTGCGGTTGTGAGCGGAGGGGGTGCTCCTCGCTTGGCTGACAGATTGCGCAAAGCAGCGGGAATGGGCACGTGCAGGGGGACCGATATGGGGGCCGGGAACGGCCGCTAATTCATTCAGAGGCCCCCGGGGGCCTCCTACCCAGAAGCACCGTTCCTCTTTACCGTTACTCTGTACTGTTACTTGTACTGTTGCTCTTGACCGTTGACTCGACAACACTTGGCGGTGGCAGGCGGTCTAAGGCAGTGCTTCTTGGGCCTTGATGGATGTTCTATATCATACCCGTGTCCTCTTGGACCTTGATGGCTGTTCTGAATGATACTCGGTGTACCCCACACCCAAGGCATGTGCTGCGGATATCCTAACGGGGAGGGGGGGTTCGGAGTGGGCCGGTGCCTCCTTGAGAATTGACCCCCCCCCCCCCGGAGGCATTGTGCCAAACCCCCCTGTGGGGGTATGCCATGGGGGGGGTGGGTTGTTTTTTGGTAAGGGCGGTAAGGACGGCGGTTTGGTACATTTTTTTTGAAAGGATGATTTTGGCCAATTATGCAGCCATGTTGGTTTCTCCCCACTATGGGGACCCTGAGAAGGCCGGGTGTTGGGTGCGGGGGGGGTGTCTTGGTTGACCTCCCCCGTTCCCCCCCCCCTGCCAATGGATGGGTGGGTTCTGAAAAGTGGGTGGGTAGGTCCGGTTTCACCCCCTCCCCCCTGTAGCAAAACCAAAAGCCTTGCCCACAGCCCCAGCCCCTCCTCCTCTGATACTTGGTGGGTGGATCGCAGCACAACCGGGCCGGCCTGCCGTCCCCTCTGCGCGCCCAATCGTGCAATGCTGTTGTCGTTTGCGGCCTGATGAGGCAGCCGCACTGACCCAAGCTGCATTACGATGTGGTGGTGGTGCGCGGTGGTGCTGCTGTGACCGCCGTTCGGATTGCCCCGCCTACCCCCTGCACCTGTAGACCGAGACTACGTGGCGACCTCCCAAGCCGTCGGATGCCCGAACCCCAGCCCCACCGCAACCGCGCACTGGGATACGCTGTCTGATGCTGACGTACTGGCGGACATGATGGAGTCTTGCACAAAGACAAAGGCGGGCAAAGCCAGCGATGCGCAGTACAGTCAGTGCTGTGGCCTCGGCGCTGGGGTGTCATGCCGAATCCCTTCCTGCAACACGCAGCAACGGATCGCTACCTTTGCAGGTCATTGCTTCCTTTTGTAGTGTGCATCCTCACTGCTTGGGCACGTGTTCCAATTAGTCCTATCATCATGTCACTTTCCCAAATGGCTATGAACAATCTGGCGTGTAACCATCAGCCCCACCTTTCGTTTCGTTTCCTCCTAGCGCTCAATAGCAAGTGCCTACGCTCAGGATGCATTGGAAGGGGGGGGGGGAGCCCCCCCCCCCCCCCCGCCCAGCCACTGTCCCCCTGACGGCAAGTGTCGGCTTCTATGGCATTTGTAACCGACAGTAACCGCCCCCAACCGCTGTGGCAACCTCCTCTAACCGCCTCTGGGGCCGCCTCGGCGGTTCCTTCCCTTCTAATGCATCCCTGCCTACGAGTGAGGACTGGGCTGAAGCTGGCATATTAGCCGTTACAAACATGCACGGCAATTCTGTCGAGTCTCTGACACCCTACAGCTGCAGCGGGGGGAGGGACAGACCGTACCTGGGCTGTGTCCCAAGCGGTGTGCGACCCTGACCCTCCAGTATTGACCCACCATCAACGGGGCTGCTCGAGAAGGGCACTATTGACAGCTCAAAGGGCCCTACCGCATGTACACAGGGCTTGCGGCTAGACATCAGGCTCAGGGTTTTACATTTTCCCGTGTGCAAGACATCCCGGCCATTGCCTCTTGGTAACAGCGCTTTCAGCACACGCACACGCACAAGCACGCACAAAGACACGCACGCACGCACGCACACACACATGCACGCACGCACATACGCCTGCAGAAACACATGTACATACACACACGTGCGCGCACATACACACAGAAAGTACTGCAGGTTCAGTCAGTGCTGAGGCACACACACGCACCTCATTAATGCATGCAGCATGCCAGTGCCAAGAGATGTGTTTGCGTGAATGGACCTGATCATATCGCCGGAGCAGCGTTGTCCTTTGGGGCTGATGCTTTTCAGAGTATGTTAGGCCGGGCGCGCCGGGCAAAGTTTTCCCACGCTTTGGTGTGGCCCCTCGAGTTGGGGTTAAGCACTACCACTCTTCGATGTGGCCACTTGAGTGGTCCGTCACGCACAGGAGGGGGATTCTTTGATTTTGAGGTGTGTGGCCATGATGGGGCCTACTAGGGTAGGGTGCATGTAGGGTGGCCATGATGGGGCCTACCAGGGTAGGGTGCATGTAATCGTCTCATTTGTGAAAAAATGAAAAAATGAGTGGGTGAAAAAATGTGGATTAATTCATCGCCAACAGTCATACAATGTGCTTGTGCCTAGGGTTCCTGGGTGAGAGTAGGGAGTGATGTTTGGCAGTAAAGCATCATGATAGATGGCCGGAACATTCATTTGGATCCCGGGCGGGCAAACGTACCCTCTTTCTTTGCGTTGTTTGGTGAGGATGTCCTGGGGTCTTTGCTTGCGGACATGTGCCACCTGATGACCGTGGGCGCTCAACTGCTGCCCATGACTGGCGCTCACCCGATGGCGTTCTGCACTGAAAAGGGCACGTGGCTGTTGACTCACGGCGGTTGGTGCTCAGCAGATGGCGGTCGGCACTCAACTGCCGGTGGTTGGTGGTAAACTGACAGCAGATAGCGGCGTTGGTACCAACCTTCGGCCGCCGGAGGCCGGTTGCCCCATCCCCCCGCTTGCCACTCCCTTCCGTGGCGGTGAGCAGCACGCGGCCGTTCGCCCCCCCCCCCCCCCACCCGACCCACCCTACCTGACAGCTACTGACTGTGATTGTCTGACTAATGTAGTCAGACATGATGTTCTGTTTTCTGTTTCAGACACAGTGTGTGTCTTGAGGTTTAACCAGGTTTGGCATAGAGAATACAGATGCACTTATGCCTGACTGTGGAGTGCATTACCTCTGGTTTGCATTTGTCTATTTTTTAATTAGGTCACCCCCCCCCCCCCCCCACCCCACCCCCCACGTCATGTGAGCCCTGCCCTGGTACCATGCAACTCCTCAGGGTGTTTCTGGCGGGCCCATGCGGACCGGTACTCCCGTGACTACGCCGGTGGAGTCTCCCAACGGTTCGATCTGCCGGGCGCAAAGGCCAAGTGCTTGGAGGTGGGGCCGTCCGTGTGCAGGGCCGTCACTTGTGGGACCGATGGCAAGTGTAGCGTGCGCGCCTCGTACACACTGCGCCAGTCCTCCTCTGCCGAGACGACGCATGTGCCTTCGCCGGCCTGCAGTGGTATGATCTGCCGCCCATCGCCCTCCTAGACCCCCCCTACCTCCCCCCTTTACCACCCCCCCCCATCCCTAACCCCCACACCCCCCAAGGCTGTGGGCGAAGGCACGGCGCAAACCAGGAGCACCCCGCGTGAAGGGCAGGGTGCGATCCTTCGCCGCTGGGGGCTGGCATCGCCCGAGGGAAACATGGGGAAGGCCCGTCGGGGGCCTGGGGTGTGCGTTTCAAATGCCGGCCCATCAGCAGAGTCGTCGGGGATGCCATCCCTCCCTCGCCCCCTCCCTCCCTCCCTCCCTCCCTCCCTCACTCACTCCGTGTCCGAGGCCGTGCAGGGGCAGGGGCAAGGGCTGAGGCGTGGGCAGTGGGCCAAGGGGGGGCTGACGCTGAAACGGCACACCATGCCACATTCAGCACAACCCCAACACACCAACCACTGGGCTCCGTGAACGCGGAAACGACACCAGCAGGAGCACCGGCCACTGCGGCCGGTGCTCCTGCTGGTGTCGTTTCCGCGTTCGTGTAACCCCCCCCCCGCCAAAAAGAAGGCAAAGAAAACCGATACTTCTATTTCACTGCCCCCACTTGTGCCGAGCACAACCGGTCAGACCTTCTTGGGGGTCGCAACTGTGCTGCGTTTCGGCTGCCGTTTGAGTCCCTGACCCAACCCTCATCCCCAACCCGACCCCCACCCGGTCTGCGGTGCTTTGCCCGGGCGAGGGGCAGGGGCAGGTAGTGGAGCGCGCGGGAGCGGCAGAGACTGGGCCTGGGCGGGCACAGCAGCGGTACGCCACGGGGGCACCGCTATGCCGTCCCCCTTCCAGAGGTCCGGCACACGTTCCAAGCGTCCGACTTGGCCTTCACCGCCGCGTGTCCGACTTCGGAGTACATCGACGGCGCCGAAACCCGCGACGGCTCCGACGCGGTCCGCTTCCGGGACTACGCGGGCACCGAGGCGGCGCCGTGGTCCCACGTGGACTGGCAGTACGCGCTGGGGTGGCCGGCCGGGGCCCTGGCCTTCCCGAACGTGCCCACCGACAGCAGCGCCCCGGTCCAGAGGTACGAGATGGCCCTGACGGTGGCCACCTTCGCGGGGGTGACCAGGGGCGCCCGGTTCACGGTGATGCTGGACTCCACGCCGCCCGTTTGCAGTGGCAACCACAGCGCCGCAGTGCAGGTCGACTACACCACCATCCACTTCGCGTGGTTCATGGAAGACCCGGATTCAGGTCTGATGGCAGCGCTTTTGTGTGTGTGTGCGCGCGCGTGTGTGTTAATTGAATTAATATCCCGAGACTTTGTGGTGAGAGTTGTTGATAAGGGTGCAGGACAACCGTTCGGCTTCTGTAAGCAATGGGTCTGGGATTCCACAGTACGGTTCTGAAGGAAGGTGGTTTACACCCCAACCCGCCAGACAGTTGCAGAATACGTGCAGACCTATCCTTCCCTATCGGAATTCAAACAAAAATCAATTCAAGTCAGCAACAAACAAAGCAGGACTCTCCAGTTGGTCATTAATGGTCTGCAGAAAGTGATTTTAGCCTAGGAAAACTATATACATTGCCTTGTGATGGACCAAAATTATTATTATGTGCAACACAAATTGTAGCCTTTGCTTACCTTCACATGCCGCATCACAGCTTGGGGAAACTCGGCACTTAGGGAAAAAACTTGGAAATTGTGGCTTGGGTAGTGAAGACTACCGGATCCAGAGGCAAAAGGTTGGACTTACAATGGCCAAATCCATCGGACTCTATTCAGTAAGCCTAAATGGGATAGAAACTAGTGGTTAGCTGGGAAGAAAGTACTTTGGAAGAATCTATACCGAGCATTTCCACCATAGGCATGCTGATACCTGAGTCACAGTCTAAACAAAGAATAGAACAGAGAACAGCATAGAAAGTAGAGGAAAAAGTAACACAGATCATGAGAGAAAAGAATAGAACAGAGAACAGCATAGAAAGTAGAGCAAAAAGTAACACAGATCATGAGAGAAAAGAATAGAACAGAGAACAGCATAGAAAGTAGAGGAAAAAGTAACACATATCATGAGAGAAAAGAATAGAACAGAGAACAGCATAGAAAGTAGAGGAAAAAGTAACACAGATCATGAGAGAAAAGAATAGAACAGAGAACAACATAGAAAGTAGAGCAAAAAGTAACACAGATCATGAGAGAAAAGAATAGAACAGCGAACAGCATAGAAAGTAGAGCAAAAAGTAACACAGATCATGAGAGAAAAGAATAGAACAGAGAACAACATAGAAAGTAGAGGAAAAAGTAACACACATCACGAGAGAAAAGAATAGAACAGAGAACAGCATAGAAAGTAGAGGAAAAAGTAACACAGATCATGTGAGAAAAGAATAGAACAGAGAACAGTATAGAAAGTAGAGCAAAAAGTAACACAGATCATGAGAGAAAAGAATAGAACAGAGAACAGCATAGAAAGTAGAGGAAAAAGTAACACAGATCATGAGAGAGAAGAATAGAACAGAGAACAGCATAGAAAGTAGAGCAAAACGTAACACAGATCATGAGAGAAAAGAATAGAACAGAGAACAGCATAGAAAGTAGAGCAAAAAGTAACACAGATCATGAGAGAAAAGAATAGAACAGAGAACAGCATAGAAAGTAGAGGAAAAAGTAACACAGATCATGAGAGAAAAGAATAGAACAGAGAACAGCATAGAAAGTAGAGGAAAAAGTAACACAGATCATGAGAGAAAAGAATAGAACAGAGAACAGCATAGAAAGTAGAGCAAAAAGTAACACATATCATGAGAGAAAAGAATAGAACAGAGAACAGCATAGAAAGTAGAGGAAAAAGTAACACATATCATGAGAGAAAAGAATAGAACAGAGAACAGCATAGAAAGTAGAGGAAAAAGTAACACAGATCATGAGAGAAAAGAATAGAACAGAGAACAGCATAGAAAGTAGAGGAAAAAGTAACACAGATCATGAGAGAAAAGAATAGAACAGAGAACAGCATAGAAAGTAGAGCAAAAAGTAACACATATCATGAGAGAAAAGAATAGAACAGAGAACAGCATAGAAAGTAGAGGAAAAAGTAACACATATCATGAGAGAAAAGAATAGAACAGAGAACAGCATAGAAAGTAGAGGAAAAAGTAACACATATCATGAGAGAAAAGAATAGAACAGAGAACAGCATAGAAAGTAGAGGAAAAAGTAACACAGATCATGAGAGAAAAGAATAGAACAGAGAACAACATAGAAAGTAGAGCAAAAAGTAACACAGATCATGAGAGAAAAGAATAGAACAGCGAACAGCATAGAAAGTAGAGCAAAAAGTAACACAGATCATGAGAGAAAAGAATAGAACAGAGAACAACATAGAAAGTAGAGGAAAAAGTAACACACATCACGAGAGAAAAGAATAGAACAGAGAACAGCATAGAAAGTAGAGGAAAAAGTAACACAGATCATGTGAGAAAAGAATAGAACAGAGAACAGTATAGAAAGTAGAGCAAAAAGTAACACAGATCATGAGAGAAAAGAATAGAACAGAGAACAGCATAGAAAGTAGAGGAAAAAGTAACACAGATCATGAGAGAGAAGAATAGAACAGAGAACAGCATAGAAAGTAGAGCAAAACGTAACACAGATCATGAGAGAAAAGAATAGAACAGAGAACAGCATAGAAAGTAGAGCAAAAAGTAACACAGATCATGAGAGAAAAGAATAGAACAGAGAACAGCATAGAAAGTAGAGGAAAAAGTAACACAGATCATGAGAGAAAAGAATAGAACAGAGAACAGCATAGAAAGTAGAGGAAAAAGTAACACAGATCATGAGAGAAAAGAATAGAACAGCGAACAGCATAGAAAGTAGAGCAAAAAGTAACACATATCATGAGAGAAAAGAATAGAACAGAGAACAGCATAGAAAGTAGAGGAAAAAGTAACACATATCATGAGAGAAAAGAATAGAACAGAGAACAGCATAGAAAGTAGAGGAAAAAGTAACACAGATCATGAGAGAAAAGAATAGAACAGAGAACAGCATAGAAAGTAGAGGAAAAAGTAACACAGATCATGAGAGAAAAGAATAGAACAGAGAACAGCATAGAAAGTAGAGGAAAAAGTAACACAGATCATGAGAGAAAAGAATAGAACAGAGAACAGCATAGAAAGTAGAGGAAAAAGTAACACAGATCATGAGAGAAAAGAATAGAACAGAGAACAGCATAGAAAGTAGAGGAAAAAGTAGCACAGATCATGAGAGAAAAGAATAGAACAGAGAACAGCATAGAAAGTAGAGCAAAAAGTAACACAGATCATGAGAGAAAAGAATAGAACAGAGAACAGCATAGAAAGTAGAGGAAAAAGTAACACAAATCATAAGAGAAAAGAATAGAACAGAGAACACCATAGAAAGTAGAGGAAAAAGTAACACAGATCATGAGAGAAAAGAATAGAACAGAGAACAGCATAGAAAGTAGAGGAAAAAGTAACACAGATCATGAGAGAAAAGAATAGAACAGAGAACAGTATAGAAAGTAGAGCAAAAAGTAACACAGATCACGAGAGAGAAGAATAGAACAGAGAACAGCATAGAAAGTAGAGGAAAAAGTAACACAGATCATGAGAGAAAAGAATAGAACAGAGAACAACATAGAAAGTAGAGCAAAAAGTAACACAGATCATGAGAGAAAAGAATAGAACAGAGAACAGCATAGAAAGTAGAGCAAAAAGTAACACAGATCATGAGAGAAAAGAATAGAACAGAGAACAGCATAGAAAGTAGAGGAAAAAGTAACACAGATCATGTGAGAAAAGAATAGAACAGAGAACAGCATAGAAAGTAGAGGAAAAAGTAACACAGATCATGAGAGAAAAGAATAGAACAGAGAACAGCATAGAAAGTAGAGGAAAAAGTAACACAGATCATGAGAGAAAAGAAAAGAAAATAGAAGAGAGGAAGAGAGAAAATGATTACTGAAGGTGCAGTGGGCTCCCCACCCGCACAGGGACGGGCCCCGCACGACAGCCAGTCCCCACCGCAGGCTGGCAGGCTCAGCCTAGGGTCACGGTCACAGCCCACCCGTCACCCACCCCCCCTTTGGTACGACATCCCGGCCATTGCCTTCTGGTCACCAGTGCCTCCAGCGCACCCACCCGCACCCACACCCGCTGCCCTCCAGAGCCGCGCACGCACCCCCCCCACCCACACCCGGTCACACAGGCATGGACGACTACACGTTGACCGTGACAGACGCCAGCAACCCCGAGCGCGACCCGTGGACCGGCACGACCTCCTCCAGCACCCACACCCTGACCGTGCCCGCCGGCACCTTCCCCACCAACACCCGCCTGCGGCTGAGCGTCCAGGGCTACAACCGCGCGCGGCTGGCGACGGACTGCGGCGACACGCTCTTCTGGGTCGACCACACCCCCCCGGAGCTGCACAGCGGCGAGGGGCCCGGCCACGGGGTGGTCCTGCCGACGGACGAGGAGTGTTGGGACCGGCTGACCGGCGGCTTCAGGTGTGTTAATGGCGCATACCTGCCCAACCTTGGCAAGAGCAACGCCTCTGTCAGAGCAACAGTAAACCCCCGCCCCAAAAATAAGAACCACCCCAAAAATAAGAACCACCCCAAAAATAAGAACCACCCCAAAAATAAGAACCACCCCAAAAATAAGAACCACCCCAAAAATAAGAACCACCCCAAAAATAAGAACGACCCCAAAAATAAGAGCCACCCCAAAAATAAGAACCACCCCAAAAATAAGAACCGCCTCGGGGTTTCCGGGGAGCGTGCCAAAGATAAGAACTTTGGACTCTCTTGGAGGTGTCATGGGCAAGAAACTAAACAGGAACCACCCAAAAAAATGGGAACCTCCACTGATACCGCCACCAGCTGGACCAAAGTTACGAACTAGTTCTTATTTTTGGGGCGGGGCTTTAAGTGCTGTTTCCGAGACCTATGTTTTTTGGAACTCTGTCCTAACTTTGCCCTTTCCAAATACCCTCCCCCCGTAAGAGGAACAGTAGGTGTTGTTGCCCTCCAATTTTAGGACTTCAGTGCTCTCGCAAGGGGGTGGGGGGGGGCAGGTGGTTTGTGTCGAAGGTGAATTGAATTGTGTCGACGACGGATTTGTGCTTCGCCGAGAGAGTGTTCCTCCGAGAGGCGTTCTCCCCGGCAGCATGAGGCGGTGCGGCCTGTGCGTGCTCTGATGGTCGCATGTGCTGCGTCGATGGATTTGCTACGGTACCAATGCTGTGCATCGTCCCTCATCTGTGGCGACGGGGAGAGGGAGAGCCGGCGCTCTGGCGGTGGGACGTGGGCCTGCCACGAAGCAGCTCCGGTGTATTGGCGTTGGTTGAAGGGCAGAGGGTGGGGGTGATCGGGGGGTCCGATGCTACTGAGGCCGCTGTTGCCGGCACAAGTGGGGCTGGGGCTGGATGTGGCCGTGGGTGTGGTCGTTGATGGGTGCGGGGCAGGGATGCGTTAGGCGGGAAGGGGATTCAGAGGCGGCCCCAGAAGCCGTGAGATAGGCGGTTGGAGGAGGTTGCCAAGGCGGTTGGGGGCGGTTAGTGTCGGTTACAAATGCCATTGGGCTGGCACTTGCCGCCAGGGAGACGTGCGGGTGCGGGTGCGGGTGCGGGTGCGGATGCGGGTTTCGGTGCGTGCGTGCGCGCGCACGCACGTGTGTGTGTGTGTGGGTGGGTGCCCCATCGCGTCGTACCTGTTCTGCGGTGTGTCAGGGTCACGTGGCAGCACGCCCTGGAGGACCCCCACAGCGGCATCATCGAGTACTTCTGGGCCCTCGGCACCCCCGCCGACCCGGAGAAGTACGTCGCGCGCGCCTCCACCGGCCTCACCACCGAGGGCACGTTCCACGGGGCCTTCACGCCCGGGGACGACGTCCTCGCGACGGTGTGGGCGCAGAACGGCATGTTCCTGGAGGCGCACACGACGTCCCGGTGGCTGCGCGTCGACCCCGGGTACCCGATCCCCGCGGCCCCGCTCGCGGTGCGGGACCTCGCGCTGGGGTCGGACGCCGACGCGGACATCGACTACCAGACGTCGGAGCTGGACCTGCGGGTGGGCTGGGCCGGCTGGTGGTCCCGGTACGGCTGGATCGCGGGGTACCACCTGGCGCTGGAGGCCTTCGACGGTGCCGGCCCCGTGACCGTCTGCGCCGGCGCGATGGTGGGCAACGAGACGGAGTTCCGGTACAGCGCCCCGGTGCCGGGGTGCGCGACCGCGCCCCTGCAGCACGGCTGGACGTACCTCTGGCGGGTCCGGGCGGTGGGCTGCAACGGCCTGACCCGGTCGATGGTCTCGGACGGCGTCACGGTGGACGCCACGCCCCCGGACCTGGGCCTCACGGAGGTGCGCGACGGCGCGACGGGGCAGCGGGAGATCGACTGGCAGTCGCACGAGCTGCTGGTGCTGAGCGCCAACTGGCGGGGGGCCATCCGGGAGGAGGAGTCGCCCATCGCGTACCTGGAATGGGCCCTGGGCACCACCGAGGGCGGGGCGGACGTAATGCCCTGGACCGTGGTGCGGGCGACCTGCAGCCCGGACGCCACGTGGTGCGCCCACTGCGGGCCGGAGCTGCCGGACGCGTGCGCGGCGCCGGGGACGGACGTGTGCATCCGCGTGCGGTACCGCATGTGCGCGGGGCAGTGGGGCGGGCTGTCGACGACGTACTGCCGGCGGTGGACGCCGGGCTGCGAGGGGCCCGTGACGTTCGCGCTGCAGGCGCACGACAGCCCCGAGGGCCTCCTGGGGTACCGCGTGTACCGTGTGGACCCCGACGACGAGGACCGGGGCTGCCTGAAGGTGTGAGATGGCGCATGGCGTGAGGGGGGGGGTCTGGGCATCGATCGTTCTGAGGACTCATTACACGGGGATGCAACAGCACGTGGCGTGAATTTGTATGCGGACGTGGCTGCCTGTCGACAAAAACAGGCAGAACGCAACACAGGCACTGTCCAAAAAGGACGAAAATCTCAAACATATCGGCAGTACAGCACGCAGACCGGGGGTGTTCAGAATAGCCCTCTTCGAGGGCTTTCCGAATATACCCCACATACCCCTACGTCCGGAACACTCAGTGGGCACAAACGAGCCAATAATGGCAGCGACCCCCCGGAAACCCACCGAGTTGGCCCAAACAACACACAGCACACCCAACCTCTCTGTCCCTCCCCCCCCCCCCCCCCTCCCTCCTGCCCCCCCTCCCTCCTGCCCCCCCTCCCTCCTGCCCCCCCTCCCTCCTGCCCCCCCTCCCTCCTGCCCCCCCTCCCTCCTGCCCCCCCTCCCTCCTGCCCCCCCTCCCTCCTGCCCCCCCTCCCTCCTGCCCCCCCTCCCTCCTGCCCCCCCTCCCTCCTGCCCCCCTCTCCCTCCTGCCCCCTCTCCCTCCTGCCCCCCTCTCCCTCCTGCCCCCCTCTCCCTCCTGCCCCCCCTCCCTCCTGCCCCCCCTCCCTCCTGCCCCCCCTCCCTCCTGCCCCCCCTCCCTCCTGCCCCCCCTCCCTCTCTCCGCAGGGAACCCATAACGCCTCAGGAGAGGCGATGTGTTTACACGGCTTTATCACAAATTCCACAGGTACAGGACGACAACAGACAGTGAAGAGAACCAGAGACGTGATGCGCACAGGTGCGACAAGCAAGCAAACAAACAAGCAAGATACACAACGGCAAGCAAAGGAACACAAACGCAGGCAAAAGGAAATAAGACCAGGCGCATGAACCTGGCACCTGATATGGCGGCGCAAAGACCTGCCATAGTAAGCAGGCATTAAGACCCGAGAGATGAAACGGGCAGGCATACCACAGGGCACACAACACACTCCAACACACACCGGCCCAGCGCAACAACACTGGTATGTTACTCAGGACGCACAAGCGGAAGCTGGCGATCCGGTAACAAGGCCAAGAGGCAGCGATTCGAACACCGCAATGGTGGAGTCGACGCGCATGAGCAGCCAAGCGGCAGCCCGCGAACGGCGTGATCATGGCCCGGAAAGCCGAAAAATTCAATGACAGACCTCATATGCCATAGAGAGAATGAGAGACAATCATAATACACACGATAAACATGTGGATACACGCACAGAGGGGACAAGCACAAAGCACAGGGGGCAAGAAACAACAAGGGGCACCACGCAACCCCACACCCTCGTACAGATCCACATGGCGTCGGTCCCAAGGTCCCCAGGACAGCTCGCCAAAGTCCTCACACTGAATACATTTGTCCAGTGGGGAGACACTGAAGTGCGCCAAGGAAAAGAGCTGATTCAATGGAAATCAGTGGACGATGAAGAAAGATGGGTGGACCTGGCGATTGCCATGCATGAAGGGGCGGTGCCTGCCAAACTAATGGCACTTTACACCATACCAAAGGAGGGACTCACGGACACAGCCAGGGCTGCCATGGCCCTACGGGACGAACAGGTATGCGTCCAATCCTACCACGCAGCACTGGAGGCCATCACGGAAGAGCAAATCACAGAGCTCCAAAGAACAATGAAATGTGTAGGAGCGGACATGCAGACATTGGAAGGATTGGGAGATCACCACCAGCTGGCGGTAGCACAAGAAGTCCAAAGGATGGCCAAAGGAGAAGGAAGTAAAGTGATCGGCAACAAACACCTCCAAGTGGGTGGAGAACAAAGTACGCACCAAGCATGGAAGAAGCACATAGCCAACGTGGCACGCATGGCTGGATTTGTGGCAAAAAAGCCTGAGGCGGACAAGCCACCAAACAAGAAGCCAGCGGTGGAGCCCGAAGATGAAAGGGACATATACATCCAGCGACTTCTTGATGAACAAGCAGAGCTGGTAACACAATTGGAAGAGCAAAAACACAAGCGCCAGACAAGGGCATCGCCGAGCAAAGAGGAGCTGACAGCAAAGCTGAAGCAAGCAGAAAAGGCGGCGGCAAAAGCACAGAAGGATCAACAAAAAGAAAGACTACGACAGCAGTTGGCGGAGATGGAGGAAGACAGCTCTGAATCTGAGGATGGGACAGACCGCTTGATGAGACTGCTGCAGAGCAAAAAGGAGAAGCACAAGGCCAAGGACCAAGATCAAGCGGGCGATGTGGGGAAAAAGAAAGGGAGCGAAAAAGAGAAAGAAGCGGATATGAGGCGAATGATCCGCAACCTGAAACGCAAACGAGAGCCGGATGATGATGAAGAAGACAGCGAGGACAACAAATACGTGGACATCACGGAGGAACAGCAAGCGCTGAAGGTGATACAGCTGACAGGAATACGCTGCAGCAACCCCAACCGAGTGGCACAATTCATCAATGAAAAGTTCAAATTCCACAACCTGGCGGACATGTGGCCGGCGCTATGTGCTGTGGTGGATGGCAGAAGTGAAAGACCGCTGCTGCTGGCGGTGGATGCGGCCAGCTATGAGGCATACATGGGAGGAAGAACGATGAGGCAAGCAGCCCTCAAAGGAGTGGCCATGTCCATGAAAGTGGAAGAGTGCCGATGGGGTACAGTGACATGCCACATAGCCAAGGATCAAGCCACACCGGTAACGAGAACAAGGCCAAGCAAAGGAGGAGACCCGGCGATCAACATCACGTCAGCAGGTCTCAGTGGGACCCTGGGCCGACTTGTTATCCTCACAATGGCGCCACACACACCCACAACACCGTTCATATCTATATGGGGGATGGGGGAACAAGAACGCACAGGGGGACCAGTCATGTTTGATATGCACATAGACGAGCACATGCTGAAACAGGCAGTGCAATATAAAGGGATGTGGGTACAGAAGGGTGGCACCAGGGCCTACACAGCGGAGGCAGCGAATGCAGGCAACAAGCCAAAGCACACCATGCAAGTAGGGGGGAGCCGGCCACTGCACCCAGGGGTATTGGACACCCCGGGAATGTCCATGGCATGGGAGTATCGTCGCACCACGAGTGGGCGGCCACAAATGAGCCAAACCCTGAAACAACCACATGGACCAGTGGTGAACCCCCGCATGCACCCCTGGATGATCACGGGCAATGAACGCACACAAGTGGCACACAGGGTGGCCATAACCACTCTGGGACTGGAATGGCACATGAACCCAGACGGTGTCAGCAGGCACTGGAAGAGCATCCAGCAACGAGGTCGGCCACAACACATTACACTCACAGCACAAGCACACAGGGCGGAGACAGTGCACACAGTAGAGTCAGGGGACATGGAGTTTGGGGGAGCCATGTTTCGCCTACAAATGTCCCACGATTGGTGGAGACACTATGGAGTGCAAAGATACACTGCACAGGGGATCATGGGAACGGCAGGGGAATGGGTGCTGCCAGCATATGATGTATTTGTACTACAATGGACCATCCTGCGCAAAAGAGTGTGGCGCAGAAAAGATGGTGGTAAAGGAAGGAAATGTGTGGGCGAGCATGAAAGGCAATGAGAGAGCCTTGTTTGAAGAGTGGGCCAGGGCCTGGGGCACAAAGGAGGAGGACATGTCCACAATGGAACTGCGATGCACAATAACACACAGCGATGGGCACACCATTTGCAGTGCGTACCTGCACCCACAAACACAACTGCCCCAGATGCACTATACGACATCCATATGGAGTGGGATGCCTAAGATCCTGTCACAAGGGCGGGGAGGGAAGGTAACCATAACAGGCATGTTTGTCAATGCGCAAAGCATGACGGCAAGCAAATGGCAAGAGATAAAGACAGTGGCACTACGGAACAGAGCCACCCTTGTGGCGGTGGCGGAAATATGGGGGGTGGAGAAACGAGACCCCCTGTTCATGGGGTACAAAAGGCGAATATCCAAGCACATGGGGGTCGGGAAGGGGATAGGGGTGTGGATGCATACAGATAGGGTCACGCACATGGAGAAAGTGCATGACGACAGATGGGCCATGGCTGTGTTGGCACGAACGGCACACCACACCATACTGCTCATAGTAGTGCACATGCCACAACGCAATGCACCAGGTGACTACGCCAAGTGCCTGCAAACACTCACGGCAGTGTACGCATTGCATGCATATGCGCAATGTATCATATGTGGTGATTGGAACAGATATGTCCCCACACACACACCCACAGCACAGTGGATGCAGGACAGAAGAATGTACACGCACACCACAGGACATGAGGCGAGAGACCATAAAGACTGGGTGATCACGTCCCAGGCCATGGAGCCAGAAGTGGTGCACTACAGCGAGGGAGTGGCGGACCATCCGCTGGTGCAGTTTAAGGTGAGGGTAGGGAGGGGGTGGGACAGCGACACCGCACCGGTGGGACACAAGCCCACAGGAGTCAATGCGTGGGGGCCGGGGGACAGACAGAGTTGGGGCACGATGATGGAGTGTGTCAGTGGGGCAGGACTCACCGTGCAGCAATGGGTGGCCATGTACCGGGAGGTAGTCGCAGCAGTGGATGAACTACGGGTGCAAAGGCAAGCGGAACAATCCATCAGAGAGGCCATGCAACAGGAGAGTCAAGGGGGGGGAGGGGGGACGGGGAATTGGGTGGACGTGCCGGAGGTGCTCACCATGCTACATGATAAGGTATGGCCGGCGAAAATGCAAGAACGCCATGTCCTGGAACAGATACAGCAAACGGGGGCCACCACCAAAATCCTGAGGATCAAGAAAGCAAGCAAACTGGTCCAGCTCACCAAGGTATGGGACACCACGACACACACAGTGGCCACGGGAGAGAAAGTGAAGGAGGTGGTGGCGAAAGAGGCACAGAGAAAAAACACTCTGCCAACAGCCAGCCCAAGTGTGGAGTGGGTCAGCAGGCACACACCAACGGGAGAAGACAGGGGATGCTATGACAAAGTGACCAGAGTAGAGAGGGCCAGGGTGACAGAAGAGTCAGCAGGTGAGGTGAGACACACACTGGGGTACCCCATGCAGTATGGTGAGGGCAGGGAGCTGGCAAGGGCGCAGCGCAACCTAACGGTAGCGGCGGATGGAGTGGCGGCAGGGCTGTCCATCCACGCAGAGCTGGCATACCAGCACATGCAGGCGAAGGTTCTGCTAACCCTCATTGACAAACTGCCAGCAGAATGCACCAAATTTTTGCACCTGCCTTTTGAAAAACAGCCAGGTATCGTTTTAAACAAACACACACGACCCATCATGCTGGGATCGGCAATACCCAGGCAGGGGCAGAAGCTGCTCCTCATGAGGAGCCAGGGGTACAACACCCCGGAGGACCTGCACATGTTGCAGCATGCGATCCTAAAGGGCCTAAACTGCCAGCACTTGCGGCGGCTAACCTACACCAGCATCTTCACACAGCTAAGGGATACAGGGGAAATCCTCTTAATGTTCCTGGACCTCAGCAATGGGTATGGGCAGACAGACAGAGAACTGGTGACCAAACAGGTGACGCAAGGAGGGAATCTGCAATGGGCGTGGAGGCAACAAAGCCAATTGTATGCACACATCACGGCCTACGTGGTGACGGCCATGGGCCTTTCCATGGTGTACTCTGTGACGGGGGGACTGGTACAGGGTGGGGGCATGGACCCCTATTTTTACATCTGGAATTCTCTGTTTCTGGCAGGACCAGGGATCAGGGAGGGGGGGATCTCACTGAGACTGTGGGAGTCCATGGCACGCCTACACATACAGTGTGTGGTGGATGATACCACACTATGGGGGGCCACAACGCAAGGCCTACAACACAGCGTGAACAGAACCATAGCAGTGCTCAAAGCCATGAATGCGGCGTGCAACCCCGACAAGTTTGGCCTCATCCATTGTGCATACCACAACCACAAAATCACACCACAGGCCTCCACCATCCAAGTGGAAGGAACCACGGTACACGCGGCCAAGCGTACCAAGTACATCAAGTTCCTGGGGGGCAATGCAAATGTGCTCACGGCAGCGGGGGAAGACATCCAGGGAATAAGGAAACATGCACGCCACATCACAGCACAGGCATGCGGGCATGTACCCTCGCTGGCCATATTGAAGGCCCTAGTGGCCGGATGCATACTGGCCAGATGGCTATACAAGCGCAGTGTGGGGTGGCCACAGCATGTCAATGGGAGGGGGCATGCAGGGGAAACCAAGACAGTACTGGGCATCATGTGCAACACCATGCGGCGAACACTATACCTACCCCTGAAAACCCCCAAGCAATTTTTTGTGCATGCAAAAGGCTTGGCGGTGACACCACCACTGCAAGCATTTTGGGAAAACAATCTGATGGACATGTACAAAACAGCGAATGCCAAACACCAATGGGTCAGGGAAACCACCCAAATGGCAATCATCCGGCCGTGGGGAGGAATGGGAGCGCTACGGGGGGTGGATACAGACTATGACAAGCTATACCGCTGGTGCACAGAGCACCAATGGAAGCCGGTGATACACCATGAGGGAGCACAGTGTGACACATGGGAATGTCATGCAAGCGTGAAAAGCATACCACACAGAGTACTAGTAGTAGTGGGGGATGTGAGTGGCAAACAAGGAGAGACGATATGGGGCCTGGGGGCAGTGGCCAGTGACCTGCATGGCACCATAGTATGGGAAGGGCAAGCATGGATGGATCTCATGCATGGCAGCACATATGTACTGGAAGCCACAGCGGTGGTGGAGGCATGCAGGGCGATACACAGGGCGACGAGCACCAGAGGGGAGAGCGTCGACCTGATGCTGGCCTTTTGTGACAACAAAGGGGCGGCAACAGCCCTGGCACACCACACACTCACACACAGGGGGGGCAACCTCATGGATCGCACAGTGTGTGACTTCTACGACTTAGCACAGAGCATGCCACTCAGAATGGGATGGTGCCCAGCACAACACGACACACAGTTACAAGGCGTGCTGGCCATGGCCAATAAGGCAGCGGACACCAAGGCCAAACGAGCACAAAGACACAGGGAGGGCAGCCACTGGACCATGCCGCAGGCATGGGTGGCAGGGCACACATTCGCATGGTACCACAAAGGGCGTAGGGTGATGGGCATAAAGCGCATGGTCAGGGACAGCATGGTGCAGGCAGGAGACTCAGTGCCGTCAGAACAGGGGTACACACCAATGGAGCATGTGCAGGAGAGAAGAGAGGATGCCAGCCTGCGACACCAGTGGGCTCAGTGTACATTTCGCCATCCCAGAGACCAGGCGAGTGCCCTGTTGGCGGCATTTTTTGAAAACACCAGGGACATGTACATAGACACGGAAGGACACGGGGAATGTGAAGCGTGTAAGGGAACATATGCATGCAGAGTGACACATGCACACCAGAGATGCCCCAACCTGTGGCACAGTGTCGTGCAGGGCATGGGGGCTATTGCGCGAGTGTGCGCAGAACACACCAAGCGGGGGTTACAAATACGCCAAGTGTGGGGGGGGGTACAGCTCACGGGACGGGGCACCACAGTGCTACTGCTGTGGGTACCGCCTAAACACAGCTGGTGGTATGAGCAAAGCATGCACACAGAGGGTATCACCCTGTGGCCCATGTACACAGCGTCGGTGCCCAGCACGGATGTGGTGGCAGCGATGCAAGTGCTCAGTGTGGAGCCCGCGCGCCACATATGTTTACGCATCATGCACACACAAGGCATGTATATATGGCATACAGCGACTGCAGACACAGAGCTGTGGAAAGAGTATTGGGCCCTGCCTGCAGGGCAACACTACGCGGCTATGATGCACACAGATGACAGGTGCAGGTACCAGGAAGGGGAGGGGCAAGAGACCACCATCCCAGCACCACTGCTATGGGCATTGCTCGCAGCAGTATGGGGAACTAAAGTGCGGCTGGCAGCAAAGGGGGTACAGAACATGCGGCTGTGCAGCATCCAACATGCAGCGTGGGGTTCCCACAAAAGGATAGGAAGCCTGCCCCTAGAGGGCTTACAAAGGGTAACGGCGCCACCCTTTGGGATGGGCCTGTGCTACATAGCTATCACCAAGGAAGGAGTTACACCGCAGCAGAGGCAGTGGTATGAGAGGGCGGAAGCCCAATGCAGGGTGATGCGACGAGTAGTATGGGAGGGACACGGTACATACATGGTCATATGCCTAACCGGGGGGGCCCAGGCGACAGAATGGGCCCATGCAGTGCAACAGGCGATTGACCGTGTGCAGATGACCTAACCTCACTGTCCTGCAGGTGGCAAGGGAGGAGCCAAGCGACACCTCCAGTATCCGCAAGCAAGAATGTGGGGCCCCACACCATGGGGCAACCAGGGAAAAGGAAAGGGTAAAGGGTGGCAATGGTGAAAACAATGGTGAAAGCAGCGCACATGCACAGACAATGAGCCAGTACGTGGATGCATGGAAGAATGAATGAATGCGACCGCTCAGTGCGTGCTCCAGTGCGTGTGCCGGGTAAGGGATGAGGAGGGAAAGCAGTGATAAGCCGAGGAAACACAGCACCCTGGGCAGACGGTGTAGCGCACCGGAACAAGCGCAGTGCATCCATCCATCCATCCATCCATCCTCCCCCCCCCCTCCCTCCCGGCCCCCCTCCCTCCTGCCCCCCCTCCCTCCCCCCCCTCTCCACCGTCAGGTGGGCTGCCCACACGCGGGAGGCGCATGTGCAGTGCGCAGTGCGGCACCCGCTCAGGCGACTGCCTTGCGCCCCCCCCCTCACGGGCAAAGTCGCGCTGGGCCGGTGTCATGGGGTTGGGGAGTGTGCGTCGCGAGCGACGCTGGAGAGCGACGCCACAATCCCCGCACGGCCCGTAGAGCGGCCCCACCCCCGTTTCCTGGTGAACGATGGTGATGGGCAGCCAAAGGAATGTGATAACGCCACCTGTGTTCACCTCGGAGAGCTACGCCTGGCCCCCCTTAATAGCCCCGCCCCTAATACCCCCCCCCCCCTAACAGGTCCACCCTTAATAGGCCCCCCCTTATTAGGCCCCACCTATTAGCCCCCCCCTTAATAGGCCCCCCCGTAATATGCCCCCCCTTAATAGGCCTCCCTTAACAGGCCCCCCCTTTCATAGGCTCCCCCTTAATAGGCCCCCCTTAATAGGCCCCCCTGTAATAGCCCCCCCCCCTTAATAGGCCCCCCTTTAATACGCCCCCCCCCCTTAATACGCCTCCCTTATTAGGCCGCCCCTTAATGCCCCCCCCCCCCCCCCCTTACTAGGCCGTAGGGGACCCTCTGCCAGTCAAGTTCATCCCTGCGGCACTCTGCCTTCCTCCGGTGGACTATTGCCTCCCCAGGGGTCCTCTGCATACAAGTACGTCCCTGCCGCCCATGGACCACCGAGGCGACCATCGAGGGTATGAAGGTGGGTGTTGCGCATTTCCTCGCAGGGCAGCCGGTAGTGATCTCCTGAGACTGTGACAGGGGTGTTCTCACTCACTCACTCACTCACTCACTCACTCACTCACTCACTCACTCACTCACTCACTCACTCGCTCACTCACTCACTCACTCACTCACTCACTCACTCACTCACTCACTCACTCCCTCCTTCCTCCCCTCCCTCCCTGACTGCCCGGGCTGTCCTCATCAACCCCCAATTTTTTTTATTAAGAAGTGCCCTTAAGGACCGCCCCTAAGGACCGCCCCTAAGGACCGCCAACCGCCAACCGCCAACCGCCACCAGCCACACACTGCCAACCGCCATCCTCTGCCAACCGCCACCAATCGCCAACCGCCAACCACCACCAACCGCCGGCTGCCACCAACCACCAACCGCCAACCGCCAACCGCCGCCAACCGCCAACCACTGTTCAATAGTGTTTTGTGTTTTGCCCATGTCTTGACCGTGAAGCAGAGAGCGTCGCCGTAAGCATGCGTTTCTGTTGGCGTTATGAACCCTTTTTTTCCCCCCCTGAAGTGTCCCGGCCCCCCTCAGAAGCGCTCAGTGAGAGGCAAGTGAGGGCTAAGTGAGAGGTAAGTGAGAGGTAAGTGAGGGCTAAGTGAGAGGTAAGTGAGAGGTAAGTGAGAGGTAAGTGAGAGGTAAGTGAGAGGTAAGTGAGAGGTAAGTGAGAGGTAAGTGAGAGGTAAGTGAGAGGTAAGTGAGAGGTAAGTGAGAGGTAAGTGAGAGGTAAGTGAGAGGTAAGTGAGAGGTAAGTGAGAGGTAAGTGAGAGGTAAGTGAGAGGTAAGTGAGAGGTAAGTGAGAGGTCAGTGAGAGGTAAGTGAGAGGTAAGTGAGAGGTAAGTGAGAGGTAAGTGAGAGGTGAGAGGTAAGTGAGAGGTCAGTGAGAGGTAAGTGAGAGGTAAGTGAGAGGTGAGAGGTAAGTGAGAGGTCAGTGAGAGGTAAGTGAGAGGTAAGTGAGAGGTAAGTCAGGGCTCGGTGAGACGGTTCAGTGGTGGCTCACTCGGGCGGCTCACTGTCAATCAGCCCCCCTATTAAACAAGTATCCCTCTTGTCAATTGCCCTTGTGATAGGGATCGGAATCAACTCCTCTTTTCTCGCAGGAGGAGGTCGTCGGCAGCGTCCTTCGGCCCTGGACGGAGATGCAGAGGCCGCTGTTGGGGTCCTGCGGAGGGGCGCTGGGCCCCATCACAAAGACCGAGGCGTGGAAGCTGGTGGCCGCCAGTCAAGGCCCCAACAACGCGCTGGACCTCGGCGGCGCGCAGCGGGCGCTGCTGCGGGAGGCCCACACGCTGCGCATCGCCTGGGGCGACGCCCCCAACATCGCGCGGGGCCTCACCCCCACCGTCAGTTCGGAGTGCTCCACCGCCAACCCCACGGGCAAGGCCTACCTCACGGACGGCCACTACTTCCCGACCTCCTGCCCCGGCGACCGCGACTACTGGCACTCGTGCGCCGAGGCGGACAAGTGGGCCCGGCTGGACTTCGGCGGCGCCCGCCGCGTGAGCCACGTCCGGATCTGGGCGCGCTGCGACGGCCACGCGGACCAAATGGCCGGGGCGGTCGCGGAGGTCCTGAACTCCGCCGGGCGGTGGGTCCGGTGCGGCGGCGTGGCCCCGGACGTCGGGCCCGCCGGCGCCTTCGCGTTCCGGTGCGGCGTCGTGGGCACGGCGGCGCGCGTCCGGAAGACCGGCAGCGCCGGCCGCCCCCTCGCGATCGCGGAGCTGGAGGTGTTCGGGGACTCCGAGACCGGCGGCGCGGACGCGCTGCTGGACGACTGCCTCGTGCGCCACGACTGGAAGGCGCCGGCCGTGGTCGCCGCCCTGTCGCCCGGCGCCAAGCGCGACGCGGTGATCCAAGAGCTGTCCGCGCTGGGCAAGGGGTCCGTGGCGTGGCTGCAGGGCAGGGGCGACGAGGAGCTGGCCGAGCTGTGCCCCGCGGGTCGCGTGCTCCGCAAGGCCGCGGTCGCCGACCACTTCGTCCGGTCCGGGTCGCACACCGGCGCCGTGCAGTCGCCTGTGCACAGCCTCTACATCAAGAAGGGCAGCACCGCCGAGGCCAACCGCCGGGTGTTCCTGCGGTGGACGCTGTCGCCGGAGGTGGCGGCGGCCGGCGTGCAGCTGTACGTGGGGTGGGCCGGCACGACGGCGACGTCGGCGATGTGGGAGTTCCGGGTGGTCTACGACCAGTGGGACGAATCCTCCGTGACGTGGGACACGCAGCCGGCGCTCGGCCCCCCCGTCGCCGTCGTCCGCGGCCAGCCCGCCGGGACGTACGTGCGCTTCGCGATCCCGGGGGCCGTGCTGGACGCCGCGCGCGCGGCCGGCGTGCTGTCGCTGGGGGCGCAGTCGACCGTCGCCGCGGGCGGGGCGTGGTTTGCGTCGCGGGAGGCGCTGGACCCGGACCACCGCCCGCAGCTGATCTGCCACACGAGCACCGCGCTGCCGGCGGCGTTCAGCGCCTCGTCGGAGCGCGACGCCGCGTGCGCGGCCTCCAACGCGGCGATCCCCGACGCCTGCGACCCCCAAGGCCCGTCCTGGTGCCCGGCCTCGGACGCGCCGGACAGCGAGTGGCTGGAGGCGGAGGTAGGGCCCGCGCGGATCACCGCGTTGGAGGTGGAGGGGGGCGGCGCCGGGTACGTCACCGGTTACAAGGCCCAAGTCTTCAACGGCGTCTGGACTGACGTGCACTACGGCGCCGCGCTCCCGGGCGCCTTCGCGGCGGCCTGCGCCGGGGGCCGGTGGGTCGAGCTGCCGGCGCCGATGGCCGGCACCCGCGTCCGCGTCGCGCCGGTCTCGTACAGCGGGGCCTGGCCGGCGCTGCGGCTGCGGGTGCACGGCCTGGCGCTGGCGGATGCCGCGGCGTCCGTGGCCGCGGTGGACGGGGCCGTGACGCCCCCGATGGTCAAGGCCGTGCGGGCGGGCCAGGCCTTTGTGTGGCAGCCCCAGGGCCGAGGGGGCAACGGCCCCGGGCAGGTCGCGTTCGCGTTCACGGCGACGGCGCCGACCACCGTCCGCTTCGCCATCGAGGTCCACGCCCCGAGCGGGAACGCCGACTCGTTCTGGATCCAGGTCGACGACGGGGCGGCGAAGGCGTGGCACACGGGCCACTGCGCCGACTGGTGCTGGCGGGCCTACGGCCAGGGCTTCGACGTGGCCCCGGGCCGCCACTGGCTGCGGCTCAAGGCGCGGGAGGACGGCACCCAAGTGGCCGCCGTGCGGGTGGAGGGCGGCCTGGCCGCGTTCAGCGTGCCGCGGGAGGACGACGTCGTGTACCAGGACCCCGTGCAGGACCACTTCGTCGCCGGCGGCCCCGAGTCCGGCTCCGTGCAGCCGCCCGGCAACCTGCGGGTGAACCAGGACCCCGACGCCCCGCGCCGCGCCTTCGTCCAGTGGGACCTCGCGGCACTGGCCCGGGAGCACGCGCTGCTCGGCGCGCGCGTGCGGCTGTACGTCACCGGCGCGGGGAGCCGCGTCCAGAAGGCCGACTGGGAGGTGCTGGAGGTGCCGGGCCCGTGGGACGCCGCCACGCTGACGTGGGACGCCCAGCCCCCGCTGGGGCCCCTCCTCGCGACGGTGGGCGCGGAGAAGGCCGGCACGCTGGTGGAGTTCGACGTCCCCGCGGCCGTGCTCGCCCGCGCCCGGGCGGCGGGCGCGCTGTCCATCGGCATCCGGGCCACCGTCGCTGACGGGACCTGGGCCCAGCTCGCGTCGATGGAGCACGCGACCGCGGACTACCGGCCCAAGCTGATGTGCAGGATCGGGCCCCTCCGCAGCCTCCACAGCTACCCCAACATCGCGGAGGTCGACGTGCCGCGCGCCGCCACCGGCCCCTACGCCGGCCCTCCCCCCTCCACGCGCCTCTGCGACGACAGCGCCGCCTTCCAGCGCGTGGACGTGCGCTGCATCCAGGGCGACTGCGGGCTGCCCGCGCAGATGTATTTTGGCCTGCAGGACGGCCGCGTGTGCCACGGCCACGCCGTCGGCCTCGTGAGCCCCCCGTGCGCCGGCCAGCCGGGCTGCGCGTGCGACGCCCCCACCACCGTCGCGGGGGTCGCCGCGGCGTACTTCGGCGACGCCGCGCAGAACTGCCACGCGGTGGTTGGCCAAGGGGGCCCTCCGGGGGTCATCCCCCAAGCCATGGCGCTCTGGGCCGTGCCCGAGGCCGCGCACGCCGCCCAGGCCCTGTGCCCCGCCGGCCTCCTCGCCCCTCCGCGCGGCTGGTGCGCGTCGCGCGTGCCCCCAGGCCCCGCGGCGGTGTGCGTGCGGCTGCAGTACGTGTCGTGCTCGGGGCAGCGGGGCGGCGCGTCCACCGTCTGCTGCCGCGCCGCCGAGGACGACTTCCCCCTCGCCGGCCTGGCCCTCCCCCCGGGTCTCGAGGGCTACCGGCTGTTCCGCGTCGACCCCGCGGCCCCGGAGCGCGGGTGCCTGAAGGCGTACGGGGGCGTCCGGTGGCCGTGGGCCTGGGACGGGACGATCCCCGACTGGGCGGACCCGGACCCCGACTTCGCCGTCTCGTGCCCCAACGCGGACACGGAGCTCAGCTACGGCCTGCCCAACGCCCTCTGGTACCAGCCCGAGAGCCTGACGCTGGGGCAGACCTACTTCGCGACGCTGCGGGTCGCGAACGAGGCGGGGGGCCGCGCCGAGAAGACGTCCGACGGGGTCACGTGGACCGAGACGCCCCTCGAGGGAGGGGAGGTGGACGACGGGCCGGTGGTGGCGCAGGTGGTGGTCCCTCCCTCCCTCCCACCCACCCTCCCTCCCTCCCTCCCACCCACCCTCCCTCCCTCCCTGCCTCCGTTCTTCCCTCCCTCCCTCCCTCCCTCACCCCCTGGGTCTGGGTCTGGGTCTGGGTCTGGGTGTCGCCTTTTCCGTGGAGATGCCCCCTCTGCCCCCTTACCCTTATGCGCACCTGCATGCGATTTTTGTTTTGCATCCAGAGCCAGAACCAGACCCAGGCTCCCGCTGCCCAGCTCCCGGCCCGGCCCCGCTCTGAGTTTTCCCGTTGCATGCTGTCTTTGCCTGCTTTGGTTACTTGCTTCACTACTTGCCTCCAAATACCCCGTTCTGTCCTTTTCGGTTCTCCTGCCATGCCTACCTATACCACTCATGCTCTCCAGCTCAGCCACGTTGCTTGCCGCCGGTTCGCCACCTGCCTGCACCTACTGCCCTCCTCCTCACGGGGTGGGCACTCCTTGCCCCTGCTCCTCATGCAGGGCGCCCTCAACGCTGTGCGCCTTTGCCGTGCTGGGTGCGCCCTAACCCTCTTGCCTGGGCACTGCAGACGCTTGCAGTGCCTTCAGACTGTTTTTTTTTTTTTGTACAACAAGTCCAAAGTCACAGCGCAAGAGGCCTCAGGAGGCCAGCCCATCATACAATGAATCACCCACATCCCAGGTCACGGTCAGTGGGCGGGCCAGCATGGAGGAGAAAGGAGCTGTGGGACTGCATATGTGTAGAAAAATTAAACAAGTGGAAAACACAGAAGTGGTCCCCCCGAACTCCACACCCAACCCCCCCCCCGTACGGGAATCCCGTATTTCCCGTACAGCCCCGAACAGTGGCCCGTACAGTGGGTTCTCAGAACCATAGCACAGAAATAGGCAATATTAGGCACCCATTTGTCTCTTTTTCCTGCCCTCCCCTATGCTCTTGACCAGACTATGCCTTGTAATGTATGCCACTCCAAGAATGCTGAAACTGTTGCTTTTTTGTCTTTGGCCGAGTCGGATCGTTGTACCCTTCGACAGAAGCATTCTGATTGTGCTGAAGATTGGGTTATTTGTGAGCTGTGTGTCCGCCAAGCCCGCCCAAACCCTTTTTTTGGGTCAACGTCTAGTCGGTCCGCTACTTCAACCAGTACTACTACTGCTGCTACTAACGCTACTGATACTGCAACAAGTTCAGCCACTACTACTGCCACACGTGCTGTACCAGTGAAACCAGTGAAACCTTTACGCAAGGCAAAGAAAGAGAAGACATTGAAGACCATCACCGTGGATGACCGTGTGCCTCAGGGTACACTACCCAGCCGGCGAGTGGCTGGATTCAAAGATTTGTGGTCCCCAGCTTTTTTGTTGTTGTTTGTGATTGTGTTCAATGCATGTCATGTGCACTTGTAATGCTGAAAAAGCGCCAGAAAAAGCGCCAGAAGCGCCAGAAAAAGCGCCAGCAAAAGCGCCAGAAGCGCCAGAAAAGTACCAAGCTTTTTTCTTGTTGTTTGTGATTGTGTTCAATGCATGTCATGTGCACCTGTACTGCTGAAAAAGCGCCAGAAAAGGCACCAGAAAAAAGTGCCTGTAGCAGGAATCGACTCAGGACTCCCCGGTTGCGAGCGCATGCATCTACCAACTTGGGTATGACATGTCTGTGGTACCTTGTGGGTTCTTGGTGGTATAGACTCTGAACATATTTTGGTGATTGGGGTTACCAGGCAGTGCCCTGCTGAGGGTTTTTACCAAAAAAGGTCCGCCCCGCACAGTGGCCCGCACAGTGGAAAATTTTTGCCCCGAACAGGGGGCGGGTTGCACACCCGGGGGTGGTGGCAGCGTGGCAGGGGGTACTGTCTGCGTGGGAGCCATCCCAAGGTAGTTTCGGACTTGTTACCAGTGTCCTGCTGATCATCTGCTTCAACTTCTTGTCTCATCGGGGCACGGGCAGACCCTGTGTCCGTCCCCCACGCTGAGCACCCACAGCCCAGGACGCCCCTTCCATGTTGGGTGCGCCCTGACTCTGACGCGGAACATTGGCAAAACAGTGGGAGCGCCAACTGACATCACACAGGTGTCCCGCTGAGTGCTTCAGAAACCGCCGTGCGCCTGGCATACCACCAGCGCATCGCAAGCTGCACCTTGTTGCTGATGGCTCTGCCGTCACCGTCTCTGTAGACGCACCCTCCCAGGCACGCACCCCCCCCCCCCCTCCCTCCCTCCCTCCCTCCCTCCCTCCCTGCCTCCCTCCCTCCCTGCCCCTCCCTCCCTCCCTCCCTCCCTCCCTCCCTCCCTCCCTCCCTCCCTCCCTCCCTCCCTCCCTCCCTCCCTCCCTCCCTCCCTCCCTCCCTCCCTCCCTCCCTCCCTCCCTCCCTCCCTCCCTCCCTCCCTCACTCCCTCCCTTCCCCCCTCACTCCCTCCCACAGGACATCCAGTGGCAGGGCGTGGACGACTCCCTCAGCGCCAGCTGGCAGGAGTTCTACAGCTTCTACGGGCCGAAGTGCTACGAGGTCTGCGCCGGGACGGCGCCGTACCAGTGCGACGTGGCCGGCCCCGTGGAGGTGGACCCCTTTGCGAACCGGACGGGCGCCGCGCCCACGGGGGGGGACCCGGCCCCGCGGCACTTGGAGGCATACGCGTACCGCTTCGACGGCCTGGCCCTGGCGCACGGCACGCGGTACTACGTCACCGTGACGCTCGTGGACGCCATCGGGCAGCGCGCGCCCGCGGCGTCCGACGGCGTGGCCGTGGACAGCACCGCGCCGACGGGGGGCGTCGTCGTCGACGGGCGGCGCAGCGACTTCGAGGAGAAGGACTTCCAGTACGGCACGAAGCTGTTCGTGTGGTGGGACGGCTTTGCGGACCCGGAGTCCGGCGTGACGTCGTACGAGGCGGCGCTGAGCACCCGCGACGACCCCCTGCAAGTGAGCGCGGACGAGTGGCAGGAGGTGTACGGGGTGGCGATGGCGACCTTCGACGTGGTGTATGCGGACGGGACCATCGTGTACGCCCACGTGAAGGCCATCAACGACGCCGGGCTCCACGTGTTCGCGACCTCCGACGGCCGGATCCTGGACAATCAGCCCCCGGTCTCCGGCGATGTCATGGACGGCGATGACGCCGCGCTCGCGGAGTACCAGAGCTCGAGCGCCGAGAACAACTGGGACCTGCGCTACCAGAGCTCCCTGGACACGCTCGTGGGGCGGTGGCAGGGCTTTGTGGCGCGGACCGGACCCAATGGTGTGTACGTCTGCGTATGGAGTCGCGGTATAGAGCCGCAGTACCGGGGGGGGGGGGGATTTGGATTTGGCGAAATTCGGACCAACGAAATTCGGAACGGCGAAATTCGGCACAACAAAACTGTACCAAATTTTGCCATGGTATTTAAGAATGCGTGCAAAAAATGATCTTGCCCACACCGAATTTCGCCATTCTTTGGAGAATTCAGCACCACCTCTTGTTCAGCACAGCATCATGTTCAAGCTTTGAACCCCGTGTTACACAGTGTTCACAGGTTCCGCTAGTTGTTGCTACTAGCTCAATTGTTGGAGCATTGGATTCTGGAATAATACAAGGTCCTTGGATCCAGGCCCTGAACACACCCATTTGTACCTTTGAGCATTTGCGGTGTATGCTTGTTCTTATGCCACAATCTGGAAGTTTTGTGCCAAATTTTTGCCGCACCGAGTTTCGCCATTCCAAATTTCCCACGTTCCAAATCCCCCGCCCGTAGAGAGTTGCGGTGTGCAGAGTCGCAGTGTAGCCGCGGTAGTCGCGGTGCAGAGTCGGAGTGTAGAGTCGCGGTGCAGAGTCGCAGTGTAGAGTCGCGGTGCAGAGTCGGAGTGTAGAGTCGCGGTGCAGAGTCGGAGTGTAGAGTCGCGGTGCAGAGTCGCAGTGTAGAGTCGCGGTGCAGAGTCGGAGTGTAGAGTCGCGGTGCAGAGTCGCAGTGTAGAGTCGCGGTGCAGAGTCGCAGTGTAGAGTCGCGGTGCAGAGTCGGAGTGTAGAGTCGCGGTGCAGAGTTTTGCAGAGTTGTCCCCCGATGGAAAGAAGTTGTCCATGTCTTCAAGAGTAGGCACAAGGTTGGCCAGGGGTTCCGTTCGGTGCCTGTCAATCCGAATGCAAGCCACCGAGGGGTACCTGAGGTGTTGAGATGCGGATGGATGCTTTTGTATCGTCGTCATGTCCGTGTGCGCGTGCGTCGGGGCGGGCGTCAGCCAACGACGTTTGTCGCGTGGCGTTCGGGACCGGCCCGCCCCCCCACCCCCGCGGCGCGCCCTCTGTGCAGACGCCGCGCTGCCGGAGCGCTTCCGGCCGCGGCCCCCGCGCGTCGAAGTGGGGCTGTCCACGACCAAGGCCGTGCCGCCGGACGGGTACCCGGACGTCATGTCGTGGGTGCCCTGCGACCCCACCGCCAACGCCTCTAATCTCTCGTGGGCCGCGAACCTGACCCTCGGGCCCTGCGCCCCCGACGCGGCCGGGGCCTTCGACGCGCTGCTCGAGGGCTGCGCCAACGTGACGGCCCGGCTGCTGCGCCGGGAGCCCCCCGGCTGCGGCCCCGCCTGCGCCGAGGCCGTGCTGGCAGTCGTTCAGACCTGCGAGTACCAGGTCCCCCCTCCGCTTTCCGAACGGGGGTCGCGGGGCGCAGCGGTCAGAGGGGGCGCGCCGTGCGCTGTGCGAAAAGTAGGCTATTTTGGACCCGGTTCCCCTGATGGCCAGGGTGACCGCAGGAACTGTTGTGCTCCCATCCACAGGGCTACTCAAATTCGTACCCCCCCCCCTGTGCGAGATGTACAACATCTTGGCAATCAATCATTGATTGTTTGGCAACTTTGACCCTGTGCCGATGGATGATGGTGTTGTCTGCGCATGTTGGAAGCTCGTGGCTGTTGTGTGATCAGATACCGAGGCCTTGTGCCAACCCCCCCCCCCCCTTGTAATAGCTACGCCCTTGCCCAAGCTACAGCGCACGTAGGGACCGTATTACTTTGGTACCTAATTTGATGCGGTACCAAATGTAGTGCAGCCACAGGAGACATGGGTTTGGTGACGAATCTGCCAGTTACACAGGGTCATGGACATATTTGTTGTGAGTGTTTGCCCACTTGAACCCACTGACCTCTGATTTTGGGGATGTTTGTGCATTATACTCCCCTGTCTGGCACCAGCTCACCGTGTATGTGGTACGTGCAAGCTACGCCCTTGTCTAAGCTACAGTGGGCGTAGGGCCCCTCACCATAGCGCATGCGGACGGGAGGAGGCCTCTGCTGCCGGGCTATTGTGTGTGTGTGGGGGGGGGATAAGAGGTAGAGGTAGAACATCGGGGGACGGACGACCCGTCATTACCAGCCCCCCTCCGACCCCTGGGGTCACCGAGGACGCCGCGGCGCCTGGGCCGGCGGGACGGTGTCACGTTTGCCCGAGCGGGACTCGAACTCGGGACCTCTTGGGTCGACATCGTGTGGGGGCGGTGCTGCGCAGCGCGGGCACGGCGCCCAGTGGTAACTGAGCTTTCCTGTGGCCACCCTGAACACCCCCCAACACTGGGGGAGCTACGTCAACAGGCGTCAACGGGCAAACAGCAGATTTGGACAGCAATCTGGCACTTTTAGTGGCAAACGTAGTTTGCTTCAACTCATTCTCTGAGTTTTTGGACTGACTAGCCCCCCCCCGTGTGACATTCCGTCGGGTTGTTGCTCCTTTACGGGGCCCTGGACAGTCACCCGTTCTTCCCTTCGCATGTTGCGTCGGGTCGCTGCGTTCTGTCGGCCGCTGCGGCCGGTGCTCTTGCTGGTGCCGTTTCCGCGTTCGCGGAGCCCAGTCGTTGGTGTGTTGGGGCTGTGCTGAATGAGGCGGGATGTGCCGTTTGGGCGTCAGCGGCGCCCAATAATTGGCGTATTGAGGATGTGCTGGTTGTTGGCGGGGTCGTTTGACTGTTTTTGTTGTCCACGCGCCTCTGTCCACAGGCTGTCTGTAGCCTGCCTCGCTGTGTTCCCGTGTGCGTGAGTACCCCCCCCCCCTTGTAATAGCTACCGGAAAGTGCCAATTTAATACGGCCGCCCGCGGGGACTGTCATCGGTCCGGCGGGGCCTTGAGACCGGCCATCGGGGGAAGGCGGTGCCCGTCTTGTCCGGCGGGGGCGGGAGCCGTGACCGCGGGGCCTTGACGGACGGACGGGGCCGCGACCCCCCCTCCCCCCCTCCGCCCCCCCCCCCCCCGCGCCATGTCTTCTACTCATTTGAGATCCAGGCGGTTCGGGCCGTCCCCCCCCCCGTTCCAGGCGTGGGCTCGAGTCGATCCCGCCGCTCGTGCTGCTCTGGCCGTCCTCCGCTGGGGGGGCAGGGGTATGGGGCCGGGCTCCGACAGCGAAGCCGCGTTCCGGAGGCCCGCGTCCGGTCGTCGGGACGTGCCTTGCCTTCCCTTCTCGTGCACCCCTGCCCCCCCCCCCCCCCCCGCCGCCCGCGCGCCGTCGCCATGCCTCCTTCGCCTTTCCGGTGTGGTCCCGCAGCAACTCACCAACGCCGATGCCAACAAAACGCTGGTGGACGAGCTTGCGGTCGCGTGCGGCCTCGCGCTGTCGCCGTGCGACCCGTGGGGGACCAACGGCACGCTGACGGTCACGGGGCTGGACCTGAGCCCGGCGCGCCCGTACCACGTCCTCGTGCGCGCGACCGCGCCCTCCGGCCTCGAGACCGTCGTGCCCTCAGACGGCGTTGTGCCGGACCCCGTCCCCCCCGAACGCGGGTGGATCGCCACCCCCACGGCACCGGATGTTGACGGCTCGCTGACGGTGCTAGTGTCGTGGGGCGGCTGGGACGACCTGGACCTGCATCACTACGAAGTGTGCGTAGGGCCCCACGACAGCCCCTGCACGGCCTTTGACGAGGAGCCGAATGGCGTTCACGAGCGCAGTGTGGCGCTGGCGCCCAGTGCCAGCCTCCAGTTCCACCAGGTGACCCCTCTCCATTTGCGTAGCCACTGGTGCGCGGTACTGTGGTGTGGTGTGGTGTGGTGTGGTTGTGGGCTCTCCGCCCACACCCACACCCACACCCACACCCACACCCACACCCACACACCCACACACCCACATACCCACACACCCACACCCACACCCACACACCCACGCACACCCACCCACCCACACACACACACCCACTCCCACTCACACCCCCACACATCCCCACACCCCCACGCACCCACACCCACACCCACACCCACACACCCACGCACCCACACACACACACACACACACACACACACCCACACCCACTCACACCCCCACGCAGCCCCACACCCCCACGCACCCACACCCACACCCACACCCACACCCACACCCACACCCACACCTACTCCCACTCCCACTCACACCCCCACACCCCCACGCACCCACACCAACACCCACACCCACACCAACACCAACACCCACACCCACACCCACACCCACACACACGCCCTCTCACGCCGACAGGATGGGACCATCGAGGGCAGCTAATGCTGGCACGCTTGACTGCAATTGGTGACAAGCGAATTCTGGATAACGTGTACCACGGCGCCCAGTGAATCTCCAGCTTTCAGCAAAGCCCAATGGAGGCGATTGGAGACGTCCATCGACCTGGTTGCAACGATGCCCAACTGGACAGGCTCTTACACAGGAACAGTGCAGTTAAAAGAAAAACACAGCCAAAGTGTATCAGCCTCGCCCAAATGGGCAGTGCTTAGTATGGCCGGAATGGTCAGAATACTCGGGGAAATACGCTGGTGTATACATAGTGTGAAGTCAATCACGGCCACCTGGTGGTGAACGGACACCCACACCCACACCCACACCCACACCCACACCCACACCCACACCCACACCCACACCCCCTCCCAGACCCACACCCACACCCACACCCACACCCACACCCACACCCACACCCACACCCACACCCACACCCACACTCACACCCACACCCACACCCACACCCAAGACCACGACTACGCCTCCTGAAGTGCCCTCGGTCCGCCCACACGTCGCACAGGTCTGCGTCAGGGCGGTAGACTACGTCCGTCAGCAGAGCACCAAGTGCCACTACGTCGTCCAGACGACGGCGGACCCCCCTTCCGCCGGGTGGGTCCGGAACCGCAAGGCCCAGCACCAGCCCCACGTCGAGTGGCTGGGCGAGTGCCACTGGGGCGACTTCGCCGCCCCCCGCGACGCCGGGGGGGTCCAGTACTACGAGTGGGGCATCGGGCTGTCGCCCGGGGGCACGGAGGTCCTGCCGTTCCAGCCCAGCCCCTACGCCCGCGAGGGCGCCGTCCCCCCGCTGCCCGTCGACAGCGCCGTGCCGTACTACTGCACCGTCCGCGCCGTCACCCCCGCGGGGGTCGGTGTCACCGCCTCCTCCCCCGCCTTTTGGGCGTGCCCCGCCGTCGCCACCGCCGCCGTCACCGCCCACTACCGCCCCGGCGCCCGCCCCGGCGCGCGCGGCACCTTCTGCGCGACGTGGCGCGTCCCGCCGCAGGACCCCGGCGCGGCCTGCGTGACGCAGGTGCAGTGGGCCGTCGGCCACCAGCCGCACGGGGTCAGCGTCATGGCGTTCGCGGAGGTATGTTCTTGGGGGCCTGGGCAGGGAAGTATTAGGAGGCCCCGAAGAAGATTCTTCTCCGGGGGATACGGGAACTGCTGCAGTTGTAGTGCTACCGTTGTGTGGGGCAACCGTCATTTCACGACCGCCGCCCCCCCCCCACACCCCCAGGGGGAGGGGGGCGTCACGACATTTTTGGGGGGGGTGTCAAGGTCCCAACACACCAACTACTGGGCTCCGCGAACGCGGAAACGACACCAGCAAGAGCACCGGCCGCAGCGGCCGACAGAACGCAGCGACCCGACGCAACATGCGAAGGGAAGAACGGGTGACTGTCCAGGGCCCCGTAAAGGAGCAACAACCCGACGGAATGTCACACAGGGGGCCCGTCAAGGTGGGCAGGGGGTAGGAGAAGTACCCCTGCGGCGCCCGTCACTGCAGCCCGTCCTGTGGCGCACCCGCGGCGCACGGGAGCACCGCCCGGGGCTCTCCTCATGAGCGCGGGTGTAGATCCGGTGCCCCCGATGCCACGTCCGCACACACGCGTCGCACGCACGTGACAAAAGCTTGTGGACAGGGCCAGAGACGCAGAAGGCCGGAGTGCCAGGCACAGAGCGCGGGCCTTGGCTCGGCTGCAGAGCGCATGGGGGGTCCCTTGGGGGCCTGGCCTGAGGCGGAGGTGCCGCGGGGCGCAGTCCTTTGGGGAGGCGGTTCGGCAAAGCAACGCAGGACGACCCTCCGCAGCATCCGCCACAGCCACCGCAGACCCAAGCACCGGCCCCGACGCACACAGAAACGAAGCAACACGCGCCGGCCCCACGGCGGAGCGGAGAACGATGACCCAACGCCCTCTGCGGAGGGAAGAAAGGGTGACTCTGTCCAGGGCCCCGCAGGGAAACCAACGGAGGACGCACTGTCCCACCGGCGGGGGGGGGCAGCGATACGAGAGGTGTTGGGTGGGCGTTGCTGGCCACCGTATGCGGGGCTCTTGTGCAGTGCGCTTGCGGAGGTGCGCGCGTCGCGTTGCGTGGGTCGCGCGTGCGCGCTTCCTTGCCCCCCCTCCGCATGTCGCGCGCCGTCGCAGGTCAGCGGCACGGGGGCGTGCGCGGAGGTGCCCCTCGTGGACGGCAGCCGGTACTACGCGACCGTGCGGCTGGTGGCCCGCAGCGGCGCCGTGGGGGCGTTCGTGTCGGACGCCGCGCCGGTGGACGGCACGGCCCCCGTGATCCAGGACGTGCGCCTGGGGCTCGCGCCATCCGGGGCCGAGGTCGTGGAGACCGCCTTCGTGGACGCGGCCGCGAGCCTCACGGCGGCGTGGACCGTGCGGGAGCCCCACACGCCGACCCTCGTGACCACGCTGACGTTGTGGGCGGGCGCCGCCGTGGCCGCGGAGGTGACGGTCGCGGAGCCCCGGACGGGGCGGCACACGTTCGGGGTGGCGCTGCAGAGCGGCGTGGCGTACCGCGTGGAGCTGCATGCGCAGGGGTTCCTGCGGCGCGGTATGGCACGGGGGGCGTGGGTTGCGGACTGCCCACCGGGAAGCATCGGCCGCCGAGACGGCGCGGCACACAGCGCACCCCCGGGGCCTGTCTCCAGGAACGAACTATTTCTGTTTTTTCTTCTCCGTTCGGGCCGTCCTGAGGGTGTCGATGGCAGGAGTCGGTTAAACAGCGGCGGTCGGAATTCAACCGCCGGGGGTCGGCGCTTAACCGACGGCCGTTGACGGCCAACCGGCGTCGGTTGGCCGATGCCCGACGGCAGTTACTCGTCGGCGGGCGCTCTGCGGAGGTGGTGCACCGGAGGCCGGCGGTTACGTCTGTTTTCTTGTGTTATGGGTCATGTCAGTCTTCAGGACAGCCCCGGGGCCGGCGCAGCCCCGCAGCGCAACGGCCACCCGCCGCATCTTTTACCCCCATCTTCCTTTATTTCCCCCCCATTTGTGGGGACAGGCGCTTGCGCCCCCCGGGAGTTAGGTACATTCAAAAGCGCTCCAACTGAAACAGGGAGCCCAAAGATGCCCCCCAAAGCCCCACAAAATTTGACGACCCCCCTCCCCCCCCTCTCTCCCTCCCCCTCTCTGGACCCCCCTGCCCACGCCGCGGAGGTTGGGGCCGGGAACCGAAGGACCCCCGTGCAGGCGACGCAGCACAAAGCTGGCCCACCGCGCGAACCGGCAAAACCAAACCCCTCGCGACACACCACCAACGCCGCCCGGGCCCGGCGACGCAGCACCCGGCCGGCCAGCACTCAGGGGGGACGCCCGCATTGCCTTGGACGCGTCGGAGGTCAGAGCAGACGGGGTCACGTCCCGGGTCCCGTGGCGACGGTGCCCTGGGCCGCACGTGGGCCAGTGGGTGTGCAGCGCCCCAGGCCGGCGCTGAGGAGGGCTCTGGACCGCGGGGGGCCTCCGGCGCAGTGTTCCAGCCGTCGCCTGCGCCCGGCGCGGCTGGGCTGCGGAAGCGGGGGGCAATCGACCGGCGTGTGCGTGGGAGGGGGGGAGGGGTGGGACAGGAGGGGGTGCGCGACATGGGCACCCAGCAGCGCCACCAGACAGGGGGAGGAGCAACACAGACACACAGAGCCGCGGGAGCCACGCCAAGAGGGACAAGGGCGGGCACACCAGACAAGGAGGAGGGGCACAGCAAGGCAGGAGAGGCAACCAGAACAGCGGGAACAGGGAACCAGAATGGAGCGGATGGGAGAGCGTGCGCATGGGAGGCAGCGACAATAAAGGGGATGGCTTGGCTAGCCAGCCCCGTCGCTACCGGGTGCCAGGGCAACCCCTGCTCAACCGGCATCAGGTGGGGGGTGTCTCCCGCAGCCCAGATGGGCTGTTTGCGCAACAGGAGCGGGAGCCCATCAGGGGCAGACCAACTGTGAGGGGGAAAAGGACATATGGTGGACGGCCCGGACACCGCGTGGAGGAACAGGGCACCCGGGCCGCACAGAAACACAGCGAGGCAGGCTATGGACGGCCTGTGGACAGAGGTGTGTGGAAAGCAAAAACAGTTACGACTCCGGCAGCAACCGGCACATCTTCAGTACACCAATTATTGGGCGCCGCTGACACGCAAACGGCACACCATGCCACATTCAGCACAGCCCCGGCACACCAACTACTGGGCTCCGCGAACGCGGAAACGACACCAGCAGGAGCACCGGCCGCAGCGGCCGACAGAACGCTCGCCCTGACGCAACATGCGAAGGGAAGACCGGGTGACTGCCCAGGGCCCCGTAAAGGAACAACAACCAGACGGAATGTCACACGGGGGGGGCCGCACAGGCAAAGCCTGTTCCTTTTCATCGGGTGCGGATGTCCCCAAGTGCGGACGTAGGGGCGCGCGGCTTCGGCTTGACGAGCGCATGTGCGCACCGGTGCTGGGCTGTGCGGTGCCCGTGGCGGCGCATGGATTGAGGTGCGCGCGCGCATCCCGCCTCACAACCGTCAGGCACCCATGGAACATGTCCCAGTAACGAGCCGGTTCTCTGCGATCGGGTGCTGATGCCCCTCCCTTCAGTGCCTCCGCCGCCGTGCAGCGGTCCTGCGGGGTGCACAATGACCTCGGCTGCGAGTACGGCACCGCAGTGGTCCGGTTTGTTCAAGGCCTGGCCACCCAGGGACGGGGGGGGGGGGGGGGGCGGCTGTTTGAAAAACAAAGTGGAACGCCGCAGGTGCTGCAGGCAGAAGCAGACATGCCACTAGTGCCCGGCAGGGGAACCGAGTTCTGTTAGGAATTGGCCCCGTACCATGTGCCACTCAGTAATATCTGCTCCTGCAGCTCCCGCAGCTCAGCAGGAACCAGCTGTGTCCTGTGTCTGACTCGGTAGGACCCAGCGCCATCTGATCACGTGTGACCTGGCGGACACTATTGGCAAGTCTGGGCAGAAGCCACGGTGGAACGCCGTGGCGCTTTTCCGTCCACTCCTAAAACGGGGGACGGAACCGTCCACAACCGTCATCGGTGCGGTTTGGTGCGGTGCGGTCCGGTGCCCTGCGGTTGCCACTGGCCCCCGCATTCACAAGTCTCTCGCTCGGACGGGGCGCCGCGCACAAGCGAGCCCTCATCGACGGGGTTGTTGTTGCCCTCCTCGGGAAAACCCCGTGTCCTGCATTCCTCCTTCTTCTTGGTGCCGTGTCCTCTTGTGGGCAAGGCCAGACTGTCCCTCAATCCACCGTAGCCCCGCCGTAGCCCCGCAACACCACCGATGGGAACCGCAACCGGACCGACAGAGGCACGTCCTTCACAAATCAGCGATGCGTTGCACACTCGGCCCCAGAACTCCCGTACAAGACCTGTCGTGGGATGTCTCATATGTTTTGGGACGTGGACAGAGGTGTGGGGACAGCCAAAACCGTCAAACGACCCCGGCAACAACCAGCACAACCCCCAATACGCCAACTACTGGGCGCCGCTGACGCGCAAACGGCACACCATGCCACATTCAGCACAGCCCCAACACACCAACTAATGGGCTCCGCGAACGCGGAAACGACACCAGCAGGAGCACCGGCCGCAGCGGCCGACAGAACGCAGCGACCCGACGCAACATGCGAAGGGAAGAACGGGTGACTGTCCAGGGCCCCGTAAAGGAGCAACAACCGGACGGAATGTCACACGGGGGGTCGCGTGATTTGTTTCTCACGGCAGTGCCCTCCCATCGCCTCTCACTGCCTCGCGCTGTCCCTGCGTCGCACGGCCCCCTCCGTCCGTAGGCACGATCACCGTCGTGGCCGCGCATTACGGGGGGAACTGCGACGCGGCCAACGGAGTCGGCCTCGACGTGACGGAGGCGGCGGCGCAGTGCGACGGGCAGGCGACGTGCCGCTGGGCCATCGACGCCGATGAGTTCGGGGCGGACCCCTTTCCCGAGTGCGACAAGGGCCTCGCCGTCACGTTTGCGTGCGGAACGGGCAGTGGCCTGCGGCGCCTCACGGTCGCCGCGGAGGCAAGTGGGCGGACAGCCACTCTGGGCTGCGCAGGTCCGATGGCCCGCGGAGGGGGACGGGGAGAGGGAGGGCAGGCGCTCTGGCGGTGGGACGTGGGCCCGCCACGAAGCAGCGCCGGTGTATTGGCGTTGGTTGAAAGGCAGAGGGTGGGGGTGATCGGGGGGTCCGATGCTGCTGACGAAGAAGTTGTCGGCACAAGTGGGGCTGGGGAGGTGGCCCTGGGTGTGGGCCGCCCCCTGCCGCACCGGAACTCGGTAGGAACGTGCTGCGTCCAGCGTGTGGCTCAGTAGGACCTCCTGCAATGCAGAGACAGTGTTTGGCTGAAGCAGTTGCTGAACTGTCCCCTGTTGGCATTTGGTAATTGGTGGTTTCTTGCGGTTGCTCTGAAAACCATGTGTGGTAGTTCAATGGTCATACCCCCCCCGGGGTATTTTCCTGGCTACGTTTTGCTTCCCTATAAACAGGCCATAGATATTTGGCAGTGGAGGGTATCAGGCCCAATGCAAGGTTTCTGTCCTGCTCCATCGGATCATGTCTGAGCCGGCAGATGCTAGTGGCCAGTCTGGGCGCACCTCAGAACGCTCCGCGCGTTCGGGGGATCATTCCGAGTCGCATAACCCCCCCCCCGCCCGCCCTTCCAACCCCCTCCCAGGCCCTCGAGGCTGGTCCTGGCGCCCTGCGGGCCACCTCTTTGCCCCGACCCGACGCGCATACCTGTGGGGCTTGCCATCAGTCGGTCGCGGGCCGCGCAGTCGTTGCAGGTGGCCTCAGGTTGTGGAGGTGCAGGCAGCCACGCTTGTGGCGGTGCGTTGCCTGATCCCGACGGAGAGGCTGTGATTGCAGCGCGATTATGTACCGCGACGCTCGACGGCGTTTCGACACTGGGGCTCCCATCCAGAGCCTGCGCTCGAAGGAGAGAGAGGCCACGGGGCGACGCAGCGAACGCTTGTAAAACCGGCCGGCCACGGTCGGAACAGCGGTGGGGGGGGGGGGGGGGCTGAGTGTCTATTTTTTTTCGACTTTTTGCGAAAGGCGCCTAGGGCCGTCTCGGCTCTTGACAAGCTTTTTCTCTCCTTCTTGTGATCTGCATGTGCTGCCTGTTGTGCTGATTTCGTCTCAACCAACACACACGTGACAGCTCACACGTCACCATACGGGGGGGGGGGGGGCAGGAGGCGGCGGTTAGAACACCGTTGCAGCCGCCGATGGAGTTAGAAGGATCCGGTTGGAGCGTTACTGACAGTTACTGGGCGGGAGGGGGGGGGATACCCCCTCCTTCAAGCGCAGGCCTGTACCCACCTCGACAACCAACACACGTCTCCAGAATCCTCCACGCCTCCCCCCCACACTCCTCTCCACAACGCTACACAACACCACACACCCGTCCGCATCTCCCCGCAACCCTCCGCGGGCCATCCAGAGCGGCCCAGAGCCCCGTCGCACCGCTGCTCCGCCCTCGGACGTGCAGCCGTCGCATGGTCTCTTTGGGTGCAGGGTTCGGATCCAGCGACGCGTGCGCTCTGAAGTACTGCAACGCGTGGGTCGACTTGAAGAACGCCTTCTGCGACGGGACGGAGTGCTATTCGGCGGCGCAGGCGGGGGCCTGCCTGCATCACTACAATACGGTGGGTGAGGCGGAGGGGCGGACGCCGGACCCTACGGTGCTGTGCGCGGAAGCAGGTGTGGGCGAGGGTGTGAGGCGCGGTGAGATCCGGCGATTCAGTAACCCCCCCCCCCCCTACCCTTGTAATAGCCACGCCCGGCGGCGGGAGGGGGTGCCAGAGTATGCTGCAGTGGTGTTCCAGGAATGCACACACACATGTCCGTGATGTGTTATGGGCGGGCCAAGTCTGAGCGGGCATTTTGCATGTGTGCAGGTATGGGATCACCGCTGTACTTTGATTTCGTGCAGACTCCGGCGAAAGGCGCCTAGGACCGGTCATTCCGGTTCGTGATCAGCCTTGATCTCTTTTTGGCTGTGCATGCTGTTGCTGGCGCAATTCTCTTGAGCGCAATCACCACGTGACACACCCACGCGTCACCGCACGGGGGTGCAACACGCAAGGTTCCACTCACACATCCAAGGTTCCACCCTCAACACCAAAGGTACCACACACATACCGCACATGGCATCCCCGAAACACAAGGTTCCACGCTTTTGAGGAGGGAATCCTCCATTTGTGGATGGGTGGGGGGGGGTGCCCCCCTTTGGGTTGGGGGTGAAGAGGGTGGCCCCAAAAACAATTTCGAGGGGGGGGGGGGCGCACAGAAAGTGGGAGCCACACCACGAGGGACAAGGGCGAGCACAGCAAACAAGGAGGAGGGGCACAGCAAGGCAGGAGAGGCAACCAGAACAGCGGGAACAGGGAACCAGAATGGAGCGGATGGCAGAGCGTGCGCATGGGAGGCAGCGACAACAAAGGGGATGGCTTGGCCAGCCAGCCCCGTCGCTACCGGGTGCCAGGGCAACCCCTGCTCAACTGGCATCAGGTGGGGGGTGTCTCCCGCAGCCCAGATAGGCTGTTTGCGCAACAGGAGCGGGAGTCCATCAGGGGCAGACCAGCCGTGAGGGGGAAAAGGACATATGGTGGACGGCCGGGACAGCGCGTGGAGAAACAGGGCACCTGGGCCTCACGCACACAGAAACACAGCGAGGCAAGCCACGGACAGCCTGTGGACAGAGGCGCGTGGACGGCAAAAACAGTCAAACAACCCCGGCAGCAACCGGCACATCCTCAATACACCAATTATTGGGTGCGGCTGACACGCAAACGGCACACCATGCCACATTCAGCACAGCCCCAACACACCAAGTACTGGGCTCCGTGAACGCGGAAACGACACCAGCAAGAGCACCGGCCGCAGCATCCGACAGAACGCAGCGACCCGACGCAACATGCGAAGGGAAGAACGGGTGACTGCCCAGGGCCCCGTAAAGGAGCAACAACCAGACGGAATGTCACACAGGGGGGCTTGAACCACGTCAAGTAGGGCCCATGCAGGGCCAGAGCGCTTTTCCGCACAGTGCTGCCTGCGGACTCAGTCGACAGGGTACCCGCCCTCCAGCCCCCCACGGCGTGATCGAGGCATACTCAAGAGGGAGATGCGCAGGGGTCAGCAGCACACAATCGGGAGCAGCGGGCGCAGGGGCCGTTTTAATTTGATGACGTACAAATGTAGTGCAGTCACATAAGACATTGGTTTGGTGACGAATTTGCCAGTCACATGGTGTCATGGACACATTTGTTGTGAACTGAATTGAATTGAACCCACATAGCTCTGATTTTGGGGATATTTGTGCATTATATCCCCCTTGAACCAGCTCACCGTGCAATCTTCTCTTTTTGAACCCGGGCGTCCACGGCCCTGTCCAAGCTACAGTAGGCGCAGGGACCGTGTTAATCTGGCACTTCTGCGTAGCTATTACAAGGGGCGGGGGGGGGGGGGGGCAGAGTTGTCATGAGGGCCATAGGATCTGAACCGTGGATCCCCCGCTGTTGCACTTGTGCCGTGCCAGGCAACGGCTGTTTCCCAGTAGCCCCCGGGGTTCGAACCAGGTACCTCCGGTTCAGGGGCCGGGTGCATGACAGCTGAGCTACGGGACCTGTCTTGGGGTGGGTGAGGAGGTATGACGACCGTTGCTCCTGGACCTGGTTCTGCGAGGGGGGGCATTGATGGTGCTTTCCGTCTGCTCAGCTGCTGTCAAGCATGGCCCCGTCACACTGGGGGGTTGTGCGTGACGGTGTCCCTCCCCACGGGAAACCTCGGGCGGTGCATGGTGCAGGGTTGTGCCAGTCCTGGCTCTCCCTCATATCCGGGTATTGGGGAAGGACTGACTTTTGTCTCCTTTTGCTGCAGGCCTCTGGCTCAGCGTAGCTGCCGGAGGCTGTACCCAAGTACTGCGGGCGACAGGATGTTGACATCCTTCCCTGCTCTTTGCACTACAGGAAGGCGCCTAGTGCCATGTTTGAGCATGTCTTTGGTTTGACACTGCACCTGACGAGATTTAGTATATTTGCCTGCTTAATGCCCTGTTTGTCGTGTCTACCGTGTGTGTGTGCACGTGCGGTTCGGTGGTTGCACCTAAACATTGGTTGTCTTGGGCTGTCATGAACACGGACTCCTCCGTGGATTAGTTTTTAGGTCTGTTGATGAGTGCACGACTACTGCGAACGGGTGAGGGCCCAGGGGAAGATGTGGATCACACCGCACTTGCTGTCCCGGACTGCACTTCTTCATCAACAGACCGGAACACGTCCAGGGCTGCCCCGCGGCTCCGGAGGAGTGTTCTTTCACCGCTTTTCTTGCTCTGTTCTTGTTTCGCAGTTCTCAACGTGTGTGTGGAATGGTGTGTGTGTGTGTGTGTGTGTGTGTGTGTGTGCAGTTGGGCACATCTTCTGCCTGTCTTCTCTTCGGCAGCAGGGCCATGCGGGCAGCGGGAATCGAACCGGCGCCTTCACCGCACGAGCCCGGTGACTCAACCACTAGGACAGCACCCACCACAACGGAATATAGGGGACATGCACGTACAGCACATCCGAGTACCCGGAATGTCCCTCTGGCCTTGGCGGCTGTTGACGGGGCAGGACAGGTACGAGGGTACAGCACACACGAGTGAGCAACACACAGTACTACGCGACCTCGGGACTCACTACGCCTGCAGCCACCCTATATGTGTGTGTGTGTGGAGTCCCGGTTCCTGCCTTCCATATGCTCTGTCTCTAGAGTGCTGCCATTGGTATTGAGAGGCGCGGGGGCCTGGTAGCTAAAGCGACAGGGTAGTCTAACTAGAAGCGAACGCTGTTGGTCTATCGTCCGGGTTCCTAGTGAGGGAGGACAGTAGGCAGGGACAGGGACCAACCCACCCCTGAGTTAAATTTGCAGAGCCTTACGCTCTGTCTGCTATGCAGGCGTGGCCGCGGGCTTGCCCAAGGCTGCCGCTGAGCTACTGGCCCTGTTTCTCCTCACACAGAAAGGCGCCTAGTGCAGGCGGGACATGCTACTGTTTTTGTTCTGCTTTGCACCTGATGAGATCTAGTACATCCAGACCAGTCTTCTCTGTGCTCTGTTTGTCGCCGGAGAGTGTGTGTGTGTGTGTGTGTGCGCGCGCGCGTGCGTGCGTGCGTGCGTGCCTGTGTGCGGGCGTGCGTGCGTGCATGCGTGCGTGCGTGCGTGTCCTGACTGTCCACTGTTATCCCGGCCCTGATAAGCATCCCACGCGTTTTGTCCTTGCCTGCCGGCCTCTGGTTCAGCGACGCTGCCAGAGGCTGTGCTGGTGGGAGTACTGGTGGGACACAGGATGTTCACCTCTTTGTCTGTCCTTTGCACTGCAGAAAGGCGCCTCGTGCCGTGTTTAAACATTCCTTTGTTTTGACACTGCACCTGGCCAGATCTAGCACATTGAGGCGGCCTTCACCAGTGCCCTGTTGTTGCGTCGACCGTGTGTGTGTGTGTGTGTGTGTGTGTGTGTGTGTGTTTTCTGTCATCTGAAACTAAATCTGTTGGTCGAAACTCAGTGCACCACATTCCTCAGGGGGCTGAAGTAGGAGCAAAGGAGGTGCTGTGCGGCGGGCCTGAGCCGGGCAGGGCTGGGCTGGGCTGGGCAGAGCCGGGCTGGGCTGGTCTGGGCTGGACGGGGCGAGACTGGGCTGGGCTGGTCTGACCTTATCCATTGTGGCACTGCTGTCAGCAAGGCAGTGCTGCTTTCTCCGTCTCCACAGCTGACGCTGAGGCGGGCTCCAGCCGGACATGTTCCTCTTCCTGCACCTACAGAAAGGCGCCTGTTGGCGTCGGACATGCTCTGTTTGTGTTGTCTGATGACCAACTGACGAGGATTTTGCACTCAGCCAACAACGCTTTGTGCTGTGCTTTCGCAAATTGTGTGTGTGTGTGTGCGTGCGTGTGTGTGTGTGTGTGCGCGCGTGTGCGTGTGTGTGTGCGTGCGTGCGTGCGTGTGTGTGTGTGTGTGTGCGCGCGTGTGCGTGTGTGCGTGCGTGCGTGCGTGTGTGAGTGTGTGCGTGCGTGTGTGCGTGCAGGTTTGCGTGGTGTGAGCCCCCCTCGCTGTGCCTTCCCCCGCAGGGAGCCAACCATCCGTGGCGGAGTGGCAGTGCCTCCCGGGGATCGCGTTCCCCGTCCGGCTCAACGCCAACGGCGACCCCGAGTGCAGCTCGGCGGACGGGGTGCACTGCTACGACGGCAGCACCGACTGCCTGGCCACTCTCGCCAGCCTGCCTCAGTCCTGTTTGGCCTGCGGGCCCCAGCACGCCATCCACTTGGGGGTCACGGGCTACGAGCAGCGCAGCCATTGGTGCTTCCGGACGCGGGAGATGCTCACAGGTCCCGCCGGGCGGGCTCAACCCGGGGGGAAAGGGGGAGGGGATGAGGTCCGCATTTTTTTTCGCAATTTCCTGCAATTTGTCGCAATTTCCGGCAATTTCCTGCAGTTTTCCCGCAATTTTTCTGATTTCCCCATCTGATGTGCCTTACGTGCCAGAACTGTTGCTCCCCGAGGGTTAAGGAGGGTTGCTTCCGGTATCGCAAGTTTCCCGCAATTTCCCGCAATTTTCCGCGATTTCCCCGCAATTTTCCCGCCTTTTTTCGCAGTTGGATTCGAACCCCCCCAAACCGCCGGCTCGACATGGCGCCGCGGTCAGTGTGCGTCGCGTGTGCGTGTGCCGTGTGGTCTTCGACCGGGAAACGCCGCAGTGCACTGGCGCGCGGTGCATGGGGCCTCAATCCCCCTCCACGTGACCAGGGGTGCGGGGCCCCCGCAGCGGTGGTCTGCGCGTGCCCAGGGGCACACTGGCCAATGTCACCCGGGGTATTCACGTGTCGGGCCTGGCCCCCACGGGCCCTCCACTCCAGACCCCCCACCCCCCCACCAAAATGAAGCCTCCATAAATGCGGAGGAAGCAGCGTGTTCATGGGTGGATGAGCCGCCTCAGCGATCCAGGGGTCGACTGGGTGTCATTGTCACACAGGGGGGGACCGGGGGGTGCTGGGCCCTGGCCCCGCGCCAGGGCCTCGTAGGGGACGCTGGCCTCTTCCCCATCATCATCGTTCGGTCCTTAAGGAACCCAATTTTTTTTTCTGCTACCGCCCTTAAGGACCGCCCCCAGGGACCACCAACCGCCAACCGCGAACCGCTGCCACCCGCCAACCGCCACCATTCACCAACCAGCAACCGCCGCCAACTACCACCAACCGCCACCAACCGCCAACCGCGAACCGCTCCCACCCGCCAACCGCCACCACTCACCAACCAGCAACCGCCGCCAACTACCACCAACCGCCACCAACCGCCAACCGCGAACCGCCGCCACCCGCCAACCGCCACCTATCACCAACCACCAACCGCCACCAACTACCACCAACCGCCACCAACCGTCAACCGCCAACCACTGCCAACCGCCACCAACCACCAATGACCAACCACCAACCGCCGCCAACTACCACCAACCGCCACCAACTGCCACCCGCCAACCGCCAACCGCCAACCGCCACCAACCGCCAACCACCAACCGCAACCAACCGCCAACCGCCAATCGCCAGCAACCATGGTTGAACATATGAGCTACACGCGGTCTTTTTGCAAAACTGCCCTTCCGGAACACTTTTTTCCCCCCTTAAGGACCTCCCTGTCGTTCGCCGGCGGTGCTCAGGGCTGCCGCCCCGGCGGTTCGTCGGGGCACATTGCTGTGCCGGTGCTGCCCCCAGCGTGCCACCCCGCACCGCAGCCAGAGGACGACCGCGGGATGCGGACCCCTGGGCGCTGGCACATGCAGCTCTCGCAGCCCCTCACGGCGCGGGGGCCGCGTGCGCAGCGCGCCGCCGTGTGGACGGCGTCCGGTCCAGCGGCTTTGCCGACGGAGCCAAGGGAACCGGAGGGGCCACGGAGGGGGCCCAGGCTCGCCCATGGCTTTTTGGGGCCGGGGGCCGGGATCATAAAACTGCCGCTGCCCGTCAGGACCCGCCCCGCTATTTGCTGCGCGTTCCGCGTGCGCAGAGGTGGCCGGGGACTCCAGGAATGCCCCTCAACCCGGAAAATACTTGTCACCCCCGCCCCCCCCACCTCCTCCTCCGAACCACCGACTCGTGCGGCCGGTCTTGGGGTCTTAAACTGAACTGCCCCCCCCCCCCCCCTCCCCCTGCGGGAGGTGGAGCACACGGCACACGGACCTGCAGACAGCGCAGCTCAGCCCCGGCGCAGTGACCGAGAGCTGCAGCCCCCCCACCCCGTCCCACTGCCCCACCACCGCAGCGGATGGTCCTCCGCTGCCCGGGACGGGCCCCACCCGGTGGTCGCCGGGCAGGCCCTGCCACGGAGCGCCCCACTGCCCCGGCACCGCGGGGCTCCGGCCCCCGCGCGCGCGCCCCGTCTCTGAACAGCGCAGTGCCCATGACCCTCGTGTTCCGGGCAGGCCACTTCTCGGGGACCCACAGACCCCCTCGGGGGGGGGGGGTGTCTCCCGCAGCCCAGATGGGCTGTTTGTGCAACAGGAGCGGAAGCCCATCAGGGGCAGACCAGCCGTGAGGGGGAAAAGGACATATGGTGGACGGTCGGGACAACGCATGGACAAACAGGGCACCTGGGCCTCACGCACACACAAACACAGCGAGGCAGGCTACGGACGGCCTGTGGACAGAGGCGCGTGGACAGCAAAAACAGTCAAACGACCCCAGCAACAACCAGCACATCCTCAATACGCCAATTATTGGGCGCCGCTAACACGCAAACGGCACATCCCGCCACATTCAGCACAGCCTCAACACACCAAGTACTGGGCTCCGCGAACGCGGAAACGACACCAGCAGGAGCACCGGCCGCAGCGGCCGACAGAACGCAGCGACCCGACGCAACATGCGAAGGGAAGAACGGGTGACTGTCCAGGGCCCCGTAAAGGAACAACAACCCGACGGAATGTCACACAGGGGGGGCGGAATGTGAAGAACGAGTCTCAAGGATGTGTCTGATGTACTGTAGAAACGTCTGCTTGGTGCTATCTGTAGGAGCCCTTTGGGACACTTTGGACAGGGTACTGCTCTCAATCACAGCGACAGGGGCAACGTCACTGAAGAGCTGTTTGGTCTGACTGTGTTGCTCTGCAGCCGTGTGCCTGTGTGGTAAGGGTTGGCATGCAACATCCGCATCCCACGAAGAGCCAACCACCAAGGCCTTGTGCCAACCCCCCCTCCCCCACACACACACCACACACACACCCCACACCCCCCTGCACATCCACACCCACGCACCCCCACCCCCCCGCACCCCCCACCCACCCCCCGCCACACACACACACACACACACACACACACACACCACCGACTGCCTGATTCCGCACGGCGACAACACCGTCCCCATCTCGCCGCAGGCTGGACGGAGTACGGCACTACGCAGTGCTACGCCAGCGCCGCCGAAGTGGCGGCCCACGTCGCGGAGTTCGGCGACAGCGACGGCGACCGGGCGGACAACCCCCTGTTCGCCGGGGAGTGGGGCGACCTGACGCTGGAGGCGTGCCAGCAGACGTGCGCCGACACGCGGGGCTGCGTGGCCGTCGAGTGGCGGTCGCACAGCCCCGAGGGGACGGCGCACTGCGCGGGGGCCTGGGCCTGCTCGGACACCAGCCATTCCTGGAGCGCCGGCACTGTGTACCGGCGGGAGAAAGTGAACGGTGTGTGGCAGCGGCGGAGGGGGGGGCACTGCGCGTTTGGGACTGAGGGTCGCAGTGGGGGCACGGCGCACGGGCGGCGGCCAACAGACCAGCGGTGGATGTAGTAGTGACCGATTCATTTCGGTGGCCCTGGGGCAGGCCTTTGCTTTGTAGAGGGGGGGGGGCAGCAGGGCGGGTTCCTAGTGAGGGGCCTTGTGGATGGTACTGGGTCCTACTCATGTGCCCACAGGGCGGGGCTCCTTCTTACTGAGCTGACTGGCATGTGGGGCTGGATCCTACTGAGATCCCCTCACCAGGGCAGGGGGTCACCCCCAGCCCCCGCCCTCACTAATCAAAGGCCTGCCCTGGGGGGGGGGGCTCCGAGGGGTCTGAGATGACGAAATGACGATTCCGAAACTCCTTCGTCCCTCCGATGGTGACGGGTAGACTGTGGCGCTGAAGCGGCCAATTGTTTTTCTGCGGCGCCAGACGTGTTGGGGGGGCACAAGGAGCTCCTGAAGTGCGGGCACCCAATTCGCAGATCCCGTGCGGCATTTGCCTTGGGGCAAGAGGTCCCACGCGCCGGGGACGTGCCGCGCCGCCGTCCGGCACCGACGCCGGACCAAGAGACGCCCCCCCCCCCCCCCTCCGCCGCCCAACGAGGGCCATCCAGTGCACCGCACCGGCTCCGGGCGCTCGGGGCGAGTGGACGCGCACTTCACGTGATCACTGTGTCACGGGGGTCCGTTTGAGTCAGATACGTTGGGCGCACCCCCTCCTGCCCTGGCGGCGAGTTCAGGGCCTCGGTCATGGGAGCGCTTTGAGGTGGGGCTCTGCGCTTCTGAGCCCCCGGGCTCGAAGCCCCTCCCCCTCCCCCTCCCCTCGTGACTGGTTCCCACCCGCAGACCCGACGTAGCCATTGGGAGGGATTGTGCCCCCCCCCCCCCCCCCCCCTCTCCCCCCCGCACGCCGGAGTACGTGGTCTGTCTGTTCGGTTGCTGACGACTGAAGGCACGCCTCTTTGACTGCGGGGCGGAGGGGGAGGGGCAGAGGATGCACTTTGCCTCGTGTTGCGGGGCCTTTCGTCTGGTTTGGATTCGGCTGGTGAGCGTGGGTGATTGCCGTGTCGGTGATGGCGACTCTCTCCATGCGGACTCTCTCTCCAAGAGCTCACAGTGGGTAACCACAAAGGCTGTGCAATAGCAAACACTCTTTGGGTAACAGTCACGTGGCGGGGGGGGGTTTGCCACAAAGGCACAATCACTGGGGCGGAGTGGGAAAGGGGGATCAAGCTGCAGGGTTGCAACAGCCCCTTTGTCGCCCTTGTTGAGGCGGGGCCCCGCCTACTTCTCCCCCGTGCCCCCCCTTCCCCCCCCTCCAACCCGAAAACCTCCACATGCTCTCCCCCGCATCCTGCGCGCAGGCGACAACCCGGCACGGCTGCATGCCTCCCGCACCTCCAACACCGTCGTGGCCGACGGCTCCCCCCCGGACTTCCCCGACGCCGTCCGCGACGGCCCCGACCGGCGCGCGGACGCAGCCTGGCAGTCCTCCCGGCACCGGCTCACCGCCACGTGGGCGGTGGCCCGCGACCCCGAGAGCGGCCTGGCGGCCCCGCACGTCTGCTTTGGCACGTCCCCGGGCGCGTGCGACACCCGCGCGTTCGCCCCGGCCCTCCTCCCGCACACGGCCGCGTTCGAGGCCGCGGCCCCGCTCGGCGCCGGGCCCTACTACGCCACGGTCCGGCAGCACAACGGCGCCGGGCTGCACACCGACCGCCACAGCGACGGCGTTCGGATCGACGCCGAGCCCCCGGCGTTCGCGCCCGGGGCCGGCGTGCGCCTCGCCGGGGGGGGCGGCGCCGCCGCGGCGCGCGCGCTGACGGCGGAGTGGGACGCGGCCGCCGACGCCGGCTCCGGCGTCGTGGAGTACCGCGTGGCCGTGGGCCTGGCCCCCGGGGCCTCCGGCCTCGTGGAGTATTTCGCCGTGGGGCTGGCCACGCACGCAGCATTTACGCTGCCGCCGCACGCGCCCGCGTTCGACTTCTACGTGACGGTGCAGGCGCGCGACGCGGCGGGCCAGACTGCGCACCTGCGCTCCGCCGCGTTCGCCTACGACGCGACGCCCCCGGCGCTGGACCGCGTCCGTGTGGGGCTGACCGCCGCGCCCACCGACGCGTTCGCGCCGCAGGTCCAGCCCCGCGTGCCCGCGGGTGACTTCCACGTGTCCCTCGCGGGCGCGGCGGACCCCGAGACTGGGATTGCGCGCGTGCGCTGGTGGCTCGAGAGCGCGGGCGCGGCCGCGCCGGTCACCGCCGCGGCGGTGGTGGCGGACTGGCGGGGCGGGTGGCGGGTGCAAGGCCTGGGCGTGGCCTCCGGCGCGTACCATCTGGTGGTGGAGCTGCGGAACGGGGCTGGCGTCACCGCGCGGTACGAGACCCCGATCGACGTGGCGGCGGCGGGGCCGACGATCGGGCGGGTCTGGGATGGCGTCGGGGCTGTGGACACGGGGTTCGTGCCCGTCGGGCAGCCCGTGGGGGTCACGTGGCGGGACGTCCACGACGCTGATGCCATCATCACCGGTGCGTCGCCCTCGCCCTTGTGTGTGTCGCGGTCGCGCGCGCGTCCGCCTGGGCCCGGGGGGCGGTCTGCGGCCGCGGGGGTTTGTGTTGTGTTGCGCCGATGGCTGCTGCTGCGGGGCTGACCAGACCTCTGGGCCGCCATGGTGTTCGTGCGCCGGCGGTGGACCGCTTATCGCCGGCGGTTGAGTGCCAATTGCCAGCATCTGCATTAGCCGCCGTGGCGGTGAGTGTCGGCGAGTGGCGAAAATTCCCATTTTTCCGTCGGTGAGTGCGGTGAGCTGGTTTTACAAAGGGAACTGTGGGGAAGATCTTCGACCTCCGGAAACAGGGGGAAAATGGGGCTGTGAAAAATGGGTATTTCGTCCCATTTTTTGCCCAAGTTTCCCCAGACAAATCCCGCCACAGCCCTCCACAACCCGCATCCCATGTGCTGTGCCCGCTACTTCCCCAGTCCCCACCCATTTTACCCCATTTTTCTCCATTTTGCCCATTTTCCCCACGCGTTTTTGCCCGTCCCTGCCCGTGCCTTCATTGAGTACCGACTGCGGGTGACGGGCTCACATGTGCTCTGGGTCCCGCTGAATACCGCGGGGGAGGGGAGGGGGATTAGGAACGGGCGGCATTCCTAACGGCAAACTTGGGCACAACAAAAGGGTGCCAAATTATGCCGCCGTATTTGAGGGTCCCAACCCATTTTCTGTGTGTCTTTTGCAGCGCTCGTGGCATGCACACTTCCATTGTGCCCCACAGCCTCCAGGAAATATGAGCAACCATCCCAGGGACCATCCAGAGGCCTCCAAGAAATATCGGCAACCAACCAAAGACCCATGGGAACTACCATCCGCCATTCACGGTCTGTGCTTGTTCTTGTGCAACAATTTGATGCCGATCCACACAGTTCAGTCATCCGCGCACGGGGTCTACGCCACATCCGGGGGGTACAGGTTATGGACGGCCTGTGGACAGAGGCGCGTGGGGGCAGCAAAAACAGTCAAACGACTCCGGCAACAACCAGCACATCCTCAATACGCCAACTACTGGGCGCCGCTGACGCGTACACGGCACACCAACCACTGGGCTCCGCGAACGCGGAAACGGCACCAGCAAGAGCACCGGCCGCAGCGGCCGACAGAACGCAGCGACCCGACGCAACATGCGAAGGGAAGAAGGGGTGACTGTCCAGGGCCCCGTAAATGAGCAACAACCGGACGGAATGTCACACAGGGGGGGGGGGTGCCCCCTCAGCCTGGCGGGGGGTAGGGTCCTGCATTGTCGATGGGTTTGTGGGGGAAACGGGTGACCACGCAACCACCCACCCACCCACAGGGGCTTCTTGGTTGGGGGGCGGCTTTTTGTTGGGGGCAGGAGGGGGGGCAGGTCATGGCCCTGAGGGTAGACCTCATGCCTCCGTGCGCTTGACAGACGGGGGCGCTGGAGGGCGGGTTTCGAGAGCGGTTGCAACAGCGGGTACTGGCGGCTGGAAGGCGGTTGCGGCGGTCGCGAAGGCGGTTGCAAAGCGGTTGGAGGGCAGTGGGGAGTAGACGGAAGCAGCGTCGGGGGGGTCTGACAGTCATTCGCGAAAGGATGGGGGGGGGGGGGGGGGCAACGCCCCATTCAAGCGCAGGGCCGCCGCACATGCCAACCCAACCAGGCCTACACCGGGGGAGGGGGGGGGTCAGAGGCCAAATAAAAACTTTGTGCACCTGAAATCACCTCCAATTTCGGGCCCCTTTGATAAATTTCATGTTTTTCCTGAGAAAACGTTTTCCGATGTGGGGGGATGGGTGGGTCTCGTGGAGGAGCCCAGGCCGCCATTCCGCCCTCCGGGTAACGCCAAGCCGTGGCCCGATCCCAGCCCCGTCCCACCACGCCCCCCACCCCCCCTGCAGATGTGCAGTGGCGGCTGCAGGAAAGGCTCGTGGGCGGGGCCGAGCAGACCGCCGTGCCCTGGCGCCGCGTGGCCGGGCTGGCGCACGAGCACGCGACGCCCCTCAGCGTCGGGGCCGAGTACTTCTCCGAGCTGCGGGTCACGAACCACCTGGGGCAGCGCACGACCGCCCGGACCGACGGCTTCCTCGTCGTCCCCACCGCCGCCGGCGCCTGGGCCCCGGGGCTGGTGGCGCCGTCGTACGCCGCGAGCGCCGTGTGGCCGCTGGACTGGGCCGCCCTCGCGCCCGGACCCGACCCGCAGGCGTTCCACGTGGCCATCGGCACCGGCGTCGCGGTCGACAACCTCCTGCGGTGGCGCGCCGTGGGCGCGGCCACGCGGTGGACGTGGGACGGCACCGGGGCCGCGCTGGTGGACGGGCACGCGTACTGGGCCACGGTGCTGACGCGCGCGGGGGTGCGCGCGACGGCCCGCGTGGTGCTGGACGCGAGCGCCCCCGTGGCGGTGCCGGGGGTCTCCCTCACGGTGACCGCGGACAACGGGCAGGTGGCGCTCCTGGAGCCCCCAGTGCCCCATCGCGCCCCAAACCGCAATCAATGCCTGCGAACCTGCGAATGCGGCCCCAAGGCCTGGGGCTGCGCCTCCGTCGGACTCTGCTGCGTCCGCCCGCGAATGCCCCTGCGCTGGCACCCGCACGGCACGACGCACACTCACACACGCACGCACACGCAAACGCACATCCCGCGGGGGGCGGGGGGCGGGGGCGGAGGTTCGTTCTTTCTGAGTGTCGTCTTTGTTGCTCTGCAGCCTGTGCCTGCGGCGCGTGGGTGGGCACTCGACATCTGCATCTGACCGAGTGTTTTGTGGTGGGGGATTTGGCGTTTCGATTGCGTGCGAAATCTCCGACACGATTTTGCGGCCGCTGCGCAAAACAAACTCATGTCGAAATTTCGCGACGTTGTCTGTTGAGCAGTGCGGAGCATGCGCTTGTAGATGGGGTACGGCCTCATTCTGTGGGTGCGAACCCTCTCGCCATTGATCATCCCCCTCGTGGCGCACGCACTGTGCAGTGTCGTACACGCCATCCTTCGTTTTGTGGCTCCGATGACCGCCGGCGACACATTGTGCGGCGGTTCCGCACCCCCAAAGCCACTGCTGGAGCGCGCCGCGAAACTGCGCGGCGGAATTCGACGGTGCAATCGTGGGACCTCCTGGAAATCACCCGGGCCCCTCCAGACCTTCTCAGTGCAGGCCTGGTAGCTCCCGGAATTGACCAGTGACTCCTGGAGCCCTCGGGGGGATTCACAGTGCGATCCTCAAGCCACTGGAGTTGTTACAGCGCAGGTCTCGATTCTCCGAAGGCAGGGGCACAACCAAGCCCCAACGGCAAGGAGCATCCCGCGGCCGCTGCCAATAGGAGTCCGTTGGGGGGGTGGGGGGGGATGCCGCATGCCGCAGCAGGTGAGTTTTGTGTTGCCAGTGATGTTGGTACCCTCTGGCACCGTGCATCCCCAAACCGATGTCCCAGATGACGCTTTGCCTTCCAGCCTCCGCTTTTTCGCGGACGTGTCAAATGCTGAGAATGCCGAGCCGAAGCGCAGCACGGAAACCACACGGAGCACTTCAGACTGTCTACAGTGGGCCATCTCAGAACGCACCGGTGAACACTTGCGACTCGCTGATGCACAAAATCAGGAGCGGCGGCTGGGGCTCAACCGACGGCGGTTTGAGGGTGAGACCGACGGCGGGTGCAGCGTAGCCGTGGGCATTACCATTTGTCAGCGTGACGGAGGGCTCCCCCCCCCCCCCTTTCTTTCGCCCGCGGTCGGCCCCGCATGCCACCGGCCCCCCTTGCCCCCGCACCCACAGGCCTCCCACACGCACATCACGAGCGCCACGGCGGAGCTCTGCTGGACCGGCATGTTCTCCGACCCGCACACCGGCGTCGCCGCCTACGCCGTGACCGTCACCGCGGACGCCGCGCCGGTCGCGCAGTTCGCGGACCTCCGCGCGGAGTGCGTGCGACTCACCCACGGCCTGGCCTCCGGGGCCCGCGTGGACGTCGCGGTCGTCGCCACAAACCCCGCGGGCCTCTCCACCACTGCCACCGCGGCCCTCCAAGTGGACCTCAGCGCCCCGCAGCCCCCCGCCCACTTCTACTACGGCACGGCCTCGGCCCCCGTCGCCGCCCAGACGTCCGCCCGCTCCTTCAGCGCCGAGTGGACGCCCTTCCGCGAGCCCGAGTCCGCCCCCGTCGCCACCGCCGTGTGCCTGGGCACGGCCCCGGGGCAGTGCGACCTCCGGCGGGACCGCGTGGGCAACGCGACGGCGGTGCGCTACGACGCGCTCCCGGCGGCCGCGGGCGCGCGGGTGTACCTGGCGCTCGAGACGTGCAACACCGTCGGGCTGTGTCTGTCGTGGGCGCCCGCCGCGCCCCTCATCATCGACGACGCCGCGCCGACCGTGACCGTGCGCGTCGCAGGTCCGCGACCCCCTCGTCGTCGTGTCTGAGGGAGTTGCACGCACTGTGCGCGCCCCGCGCAAAGTTTCGATATATGCGTTTTTCATGGGCACTGTTTTTGGGCGCTTCCAAGTAACTGCGAAAACCCACCCGGAAGTAACGAACCCCCCCCCCCCCCCTGCAAGGCAGAAAGAAACACCAGGTATCATCATCCAAAGGCCTCTGGCGACCATCCACAAGCATTTGGGAACACCCGCCATAGTGGTTTGCAGTGGGCCTCTTCGCCCGCTGAAATCTCCAGAAGCATCAGAAAGGTGCCGCACCGTGCGCGCACCGTGCAACAACACCCTCTCTGTGTCTGAGCTCCGGTTCACGGGCATTTGTGGGCGTGGGCGCCGACCCCCTCCCCCCTCCCGGGGCATGAACGCGGCGCGGAAGGCGCCGGAAACCACTGCCTTCGAACGTACCCCGTGCCATATGGGGCCTCCCGGTCCGCTTCTGCATCGACACCCTCCATAACGTCACTGCCACTGTCATGTCTGAGGGTGGCAGTGATGATATGGACAGTCTTGTGTGAAGAGTCTCCCCCCCTCCCTCCGCAAGCAGAACTGCACTCAGTCTGGGGTCGTTGATGTTGTCTCCTGCGCGCGCTGCTGCTCTCTCCGGTTTGTCGGGTTCAGTGTTGCTGTTATTTGGGTGTTGCTTAGACCGGACCCTCGCTTCTTTTCTTTTTTTGGGGGGGGGAAGAAGGGCCGTAGCAAGGGATGCATTGGAAGGGGGGGGGGGGCGCCCAGCCTATGCCCAGCCAATGCCCCTGATGGCAAGTGCCGGCTTCAATGGCATTTGTAACCGACGGTAACCGCCCCCAACCGCTTTGGCAACCCCCTCCAACGGCCTGCCGAACCGCCTCTGGGGCCGCCTCTGAGGTCCCTTCCGTTCTACTGCATCCCTGGCCGTAGCCCACCTGCAACTTGCACACTGCTGCATTGCGTTGCTTGGGAGACCTCATGTCGATGAGGGCCCACCAAAGCAACGCAACGCAGACGCGCAGGGCCGTGAGCGACAAAGGGGCCGCACAGCACCCGGAGACAGGCAGCCCCAATGAGACGCGGCATCCCCAGGGACCTGATCCGGTCCCCCGTGCCTGTATTTGGTGCGTCCAAGATGGGGCCCGAGATGACGGAATGACGATTACGAACCTCCTTCGTCCCTCTGATGGTGAAGGGTAAATTTTGCTGCCGAAGGCGCCGAATTTTTTTCTGAGGGGCCAACAGTGATCCACAATCTCGAAAAATTTTCAAAAAATGTCATGAGGCCCATCAAATCGGTCACAGGAATGTGTTGAACACGAAGATGTATGGGGGGGGGGGGGGGCAGAATTCTTTGTTTTGAAGGGTCGAAAGTGGTCAAAATTGGGGGCGGCCGAATTACGTCGTCGTTATTTCATCATCTGATGGGGCGGCTCTGGGGGGGGGGGGGGGCTCTCTCCATCCCTCTGGTGGGCTGAGGTGTGTGGACAGCAAAAACAGTCAAACGACCCCCGCAACAACCAACACAACCCCCAATACGCCAACTACTGGGCGCCGCTGACGCACAAACGGTACATCCCGCCACATTCAGCACAGCCCCAACACACCAACGACTGGGCTCCGCGAACGCGGAAACGACACCAGCAAGAGCACCGGCCGCAGCGGCCGACAGAACGCAGCGACCCGACGCAACATGCGAAGGGAAGAACGGGTGACCGTCCAGGGCCCCGTAAAGGAGCAACAACCCGACGGAATGTCACACAGGGGGGCTCTCTCCATCCCTCTGGTGGGCTCGGTGGTCCCGCGGGCCAGAAGGACACACACCGGTCGGCTGGTGCCTGGGGGGTCGCCGGCATGTTCTTCCTCGACCTCTGCCTCCACCACCGCCCCTTCGCTCCGGCAGGTCCCACGCAGCGCGTCGACCCCCACTTCCCCGCCGACACCGTGTGGCTGGCGGACGGCGGGGGCGTCACCGCGACCCTCGAGGTCCAGGACGCGGCGTCGGGGCTGGACGCGTGCTCGTGGGGCATTGGGGCGGCGCCGGGGGGGGACACCCACCTGCCCTTCCGAGTCGCCGTGCAGGGCACCGGGCAGGGCTCCCTCAGCACGACCCTCGGGGCCACGGGGCTCGCGCTCCCGGAGGGCGTCCCGCTCTTCCTGACCGTGCGGTGCCACGACCGCGCGGGGCTGGGCGCGGCGCAGACCCTCCCCCTCGCGGTGCTGGCGCACGCCCCCGGGGCCGACGCGGCGGCGGTGGCGGTGACGCCCGACGTGACGCGATCCGCCGGGGCGGTGGCGGTGACGTGGTCCGGCTTCCACGTCCTGAGCCCCGCCCTCGTGCGGTACGCCCTGGCCGTCGGGAGCGCGCCGGACTTGCAGGACGTGTACCCCTGGACGCCCGCGCACGACCACAGCCACGCCGTCGACGTCGGGGGCTTTGCGCAGGGCGTCTTGTGGGTGCAGGTGCGGGCGCAGTACCCGACGTCGCAGTCCGGCGTGGCCCGCCGCCGCCTCGTGATCGACGACGGGGCCCCGGCGCCGGGGACCGTGCGGCACGTCGCGCGCGCGCGGAACGCGAGCGGCAACGTGACGTGCATCCCGAACGTGAGCCGCGTGGACCTCCAGTGGTCGGGCTTCGCGGATGCGCTGTCGGAGATCGCGCTCTACGAGTGGGCGATGGTGCCGCCGGGCGAGGGCGGCGCGCCGCTGTGGCGCGCCCGGGGCCGCCGCACGTACGCCAGCGTCCCCGAGACAGAGCGGGACCCGGGCGACTACGCTGTGTGGGTGCGCGCGACGGATGCCGCCGGCAATGCGGCTCTGAGCAGCCTCGTGCTGCGCGTGGACAGCAGCCCCCCGACGCTGGGCCCCGTCTCCGCGTATGGGGCCGCCGGCAGCAGCACCATCGCCTCCACGAGCGAAGTTTGGGTGAACTGGCGTACCGCGCTGGACGTCGAATGCGGCGTCGTGGACTACCTCGTGGCCATCGGGAGCGACCCGGACAGCACCACCGCGCTGGCGTACGCGAGCGTGGGCCCCGCCGGGCCCGTGCGCCTCTCCGGCCTCGGCCTCGTGCACGGCCGCTGCTACGTGCTGACCCTCGTGGCGGTGAACGGGGCTGGGCTCGGGGGGCGCGCGTACGCGACCTTCTGCGTAGACGCCACCCCCCCGGCGCCGGGCGCGGTATACGTGCAGAGCCCCCGCGCCAACAGCACGTGCCAGAGCCCGGATGCCGCACCGGTGACCTGGGTCGCCTCCTCGTCACGCGTGACCGTGTGCGCCGATGGCCTCCTCGACCCGGAATCGGACACGACGTGGGACGCGACCCTCGTGTTTGGGGCCGGGGCGGAGGCGGTGCAGGTCGCGGCGGCGCCCTCCGTCGCGCCGGCCCCGCTGGCCCCGGGCGGTGCGGGGCACACCTTCGACCTGGGCCCGCTCGGCCTCACCTTCGCGGCCGGGGCCCCGTACGTCGTCCGGCTCCGCAGCACCAACGCCGCGGGGCTGACGCGCCTCGCGGCGACCCCCGCGTTCTACCGGGACGCCTCGCCCCCGGCGCTGGCCTGGTTCCTGTTCGGTGACAGCGGCGCGCAGGTGTGGGGCCCGTGACGACGGGGAGACGAGGCCGGGACCCGGTGCGTGGGCCGGGCAGTGGCACGGGGCTGTTGTCTGCGGCAGTGCGTTGCACCCATTTTCTTTGCTCTTGATCCCGGTCTGGCTCCTCTTTTCGTCGCGGTGGTGGAGAGCCCCCCCCCCCCCCTCACCTCCTCACAAAAAACCGCACGCCAGGCCCCGGACATTCCAGTGCCCACGGGGGATTTGTCAAACCCAGGGACCCGGAATCGAGCCAGAGGCCCGTGGCAGGGGCCGGCCCGGGTGACTCCTAACGACCCATACCCGGCCCGGCCCACCCCAATAAACACATGAATGAAGAGCAGTGACTCAGAACGACGTGCATCTCGGAGCACACTCTCCGACCCTCCACGCGCGGCGCGGAATGTGCGCCACGCAATCAACGAACATAATCCGAGCGGCACAGCGAACCCCCAAAGGCAAATCCTTCCCCCCGGTAGCGGAGGTGAGGGAGCCGAACGATGGACCCTTTTGAAGGCCACCCCAAACTGGGCGGATCCGTCGGTGGCACCTTCGGGAGGCTCACCTTCCGTCGCATGGCCGTCCACAAGCGCTCGTGCTTTGGGCCTCAAAAGGTGAGGTACGGAATCGCACCGCTCCCCTTGAGCCCACCTTCACACGGCCTTCGCTGTGATCTCAGTTTGAGCCACGGGGTCCCTGCCCGCCGGACATGTCCGGCTGCACTTTCGTTGCCAAAAGTGCAGGAACGACACGTGGCATTGTTTGGACACTGCCGGTACAAGCACGAGTCCAGAACAAGGGCATCGTAGAACACCAACGGATAACTTCGGGGCAGCAAACCAACGCTCTTCTTGCCCGGCAAATCAGGCCACAGCACAAGGCCCTCGGTCAACTCACACCTGTGCAAAACGTTGGTGTTGTCCGCTGTTGACGGTAGTGGAGTGAGAGCTCATAAGGATCAAGTGACCTCAATGAGATGGGTCAAGCCAAGGTAGAGGCGAGACTGTTCGTCGCCAAAAGTGCAGAAACGACACTTGGGATGGTTTGGACACTGCCGGTACAAGCACGAGCCCAGAACAAGGGCATCGTAGAATACCAACGGATAACTTCGGGGCAGCAAACCAATGCTCTTCTTGGAAATGGGTCTTGTGGGTGCACTTTGCGCTGCCTGTGTGGACCGGCTTCCCTGTGCCTTGGTGGATGGTCCCCGCGCGACAGGGACCCATTGGCCGTTGCCCGCCCTGCACCCATTGGCAGAGGGTCGTGGTCGACGCACCGCAGTTTGTGGCTCCCCGGAGGGAACGGCGCGCGTGACCCGCGTAGTAACTGCCGGCAGTGGGTCGACGACATGCGTCTTGCCTGGGGAAATGCAAATGTTGGAAGACACGCAGCACTTTTCTGATGCAGTTTTGAGAAAGTGAGGCGTTGGGTGGCGTTGGGGTTCAGTGCATGTCGGAGGGGCTTTGGATGCAGCACCGTTCTCCACACACGCACTTGCTTGCCTCGCATCGGCAAGCCAAGGCATGTCTGGCATGGCGTGGCATGGTTTTGTATGGTGTGCTCGCGGGTTATCATCCATGCCGTCGTTTTGGAAGCCATGTTCTTCAGATTGGCACGCAACGGTTGCATCAAAACTTGTGTCCGCGTGCATCGTGCCCACCAAAATGCGAACGTTGGAAGACAAGCAGCGATTTTCTGATTCAGTTTTGAAAAAGTTTGGATGGCGTTGGGGGGCAGTGCATGTCTGTTTGGATGCAGCACCCTCTCGACACACGCGCGCATTTTTGCCGGTGGCTGGGCGTGAAGTGCTGGGAGGGTCAGCAGACCCATATAGTGTAGTGTTGGTGGACCGATCACATACGCTCGCTCCTCAACAGTGCTTTATTGTGGTGGCAGACTACCTGAAAAAAACGGGGAACAATATCCAAATCAAACCGGCGTATATGCTTTGGTTATCGTCGGTCCAGGAGTGTTTGTAGGTGGGGGGCGGGGGGTTGGCACAAGGCTTTGGTGGTTGGCTCTGTTAGCCTGTGGCGGCGCCTATTGGCCTCTCGCCCTTGAACCTTCTGCTATGACATGCAGGCATCTGCACTACTGCGGGCATCCACCTGCCTGGATGGGAATTCAGAATGCAACTTCTGCCCATGGCGTCCTCCCCTGACGGCCTGATCAGTGCCCGGTATGCGGTCATCACGAAGACCCCAGGCTGGGAGGTGCTCACCACAACCAGCAACGTGAATGTCACACAAGGCCATGGGTGCTAGCTCACCAATGTGTGATTTGCTGGTAGTGCGTTGCAGGTGGGGGTTGCAGGTGGGGGGGAAGGGGGGGCACAGTCATTGTGCGGCGCGGGCATCAGGTGCAGTGGTGCACCTGAGCCAGAGGGCAGGCCCCGTGTTGCGCCATCTGTTCAGGTCAAGTGCACGCTCCCGGCGGCCGAGCTGCGCGCACAGTGGGCCGTCATGGACCCCGAGAGCGGCGTGGACCAGATGGAGTGGGCGGTGGGGACCGCCGCCGGGGCGCAGGACGTGATGCCCTACACGGCCACCGGCCACGAGGGCGGCTACGTCCTGGGCGCTCGCGCCGCCGTTGCGCTGGAGGCGGGCCGGCAGTACTTCGTCTCGGTGCGCGCGACCAACATGGCCGGGCTGGGGGCCGAGCACCCCGTGGAGGTGCCCTTGTCCGTGGTGGCGTGCGCCGATGGGCCGAACTGCCTGTCGGCCGCCCGGTGCCTTTAGGCGGGTGTGCTGTTGGAGGACTCTGGAGGGCCTTGTCCTGCCGGAGGACTCCGGAGCCGCCCCTGTTCTCGTTGGCGCGGCCCCACCGTTGTCTATCGACGCTTTTGTCACGCCGGCCTTTGGGTGGTGCTTGGAAGACGCCCACCCCGGCTCTGGTAACAGCGCCCGGCTGCAGCTTCCGGGGGGTATCCTGCACCTTCGCGGTAAATGCCGGGACTTCCCGGGCGTATCCCGGAGCCGGTGCTTTCCGTCATCTCCGCCTGCCCCATCGTCGCTGGGCGGCAATCATACGCCTCGTGCTCATCACCCCTCCTCTCTAACCCACACGCCTGCCGTCCCCTTCCCCCCGCCCATTACTGATAGACGCACACGACCCGCATCAAGGACAGCAGGTCGGGATGCGAAAGCTGCCGTGTGATTTGCACGGTGTCCACCGGCCTCCACACGGAACACCAAGTGTTCCGGCACGTTTGTGGTACCGCCCTGTTACCCCCCCTCTCGCGAAACATACGAATCCTGCAGGACAATACCGGGAAGACCCCCTTGCGCGACTTGATCCTGCCAGAACCTGCGCGACATCATCATACAGACGCCTGTTTCACACCTTTTCAAACTTCTGGTTCACCTCCCCCTTCCCCCACGCCACATCTTCTGGCTGCACCCGCAGCCAGTGAGTGCAGATACTCCACTGCCTACTCAGTGGCCCCGATCAGGACCCTGAATCGACATGTGTGTGTGTGCGCGCGCGCGCGTGTAGCATCCCGGGTACGGGGCGTTCAGCCTGTTGCATGATGAGACAAGATGCATTTTTGGTTTATCACTCGTCCGGGCACCGATGGGAGCCTGGGGAGGGATGATGGTGCGTGCCCGGACCTGAGGACCTGGTGAACACCCCTCCCTGAGGAAGGTTCAGGCCTGGGTTTGCCACTGTACCCGGGGACTTGGAGGGTGCTGACTGTTGCTTCGCTTTGCTGCAGGCCTCTGGTCCAGCGCTGCTGCCAGAGGCTGTACCGGTTCCTGGGATCGACATCGGGCTGGGCTCATCTCCTGTCCTTTGCACCGCAGAAAGGCGCCTAGTGCAGGCGGGACATGCTTCTGCTTTTGCTCTGCTTTGTTCTGCACCTGACGAGATCTGGTACACTCAGGCCGCCTTTTACAGTGCCCTGTTTGTCGCGTCTACCGTGTGCGTGTGTGTGCGCGCGTGTGTATGTGTATGCGATCAAAACCGGCTATTCTGATGCCTCTCTGGCAGACCCACCCCCTTCCAGCCCCCGGTGTCTTCGCCTCAATGCTCCGAGGACACCCGGGAACGGCTCGGCCACACCATTTCGCAGTAGCGGCCCAGTTCGCGGTAGCGGACTGCAGGGGGCTCAACGAAATGCTGCGACGGGCCATGGGGGCCTCGAGCCGGCAAGCCCCCATCACTGCCCACGCCCCCCGCGCAGTGCGGCAGTGTACTGCAGAAGCCGCACTAGTGTTCTGGGCCGGCAATATTTTTGTTGCTTGCGGTCTGACATGGCAATTCCGCTGCCGCCACTGCCCTGTGGCCGTGTCGCTCTGTGTGTCCGCTCCATGCACGTGTAAGTGGCGCAGACCAGGTACACGTGCAGGTGTCGGGCTTCAGTGTGCCCCGAGTCCATCGTGGGGAGACCCGGGGCACCCTGACAGGCCAGTGGCAGTACCTTCCGGTAAGGCATTCCGGGTGCTGTCAAGACCGGTCATGCCCCCCCAATACCATGCCATCCCCCCGCCGTTCTGCTCCCCAGGCGCTCCTGTATCACCCCGCGTTCACTTTATGGCCCCCAACAACGTTGTAACCGCCGTCGGCTACCCTCCAACCGCCGTCGGTTACCGTCCACCCTCCTGTCGGCTACCGACCAGCCGCCGCTGGCTACCACCTAAAACTATGCCGAAGCGTCTGGTCACGCACTCCCGCCCATCTTGTTTAATTAGGGGGCGCCCTGCTGCTCCTCCAAAGGAACCAGTCTGTGCGTCCTGGGAATGGCTGCACAAATTGCATATCCTCATGCCTCTCTGGCAGACCCACCCCCTTCCAGCCTCCGGTGTCTTCGCCTCAATGCTCTGAGGACACCCGGGAACGGCTCGGCCACACCATTTCGCAGTAGCGGCCCAGTTCGCGGTAGCGGACTGCAGGGGGCTCAACGAAATGCTGCGACGGGCCATGGGGGATCCGGGCCGGCAAGCCCCCATCACTGCCCGCGCAGGCATTGTACTGCAGAAGCGGCACCGCCCACTGCCCCCTGCAGTGCGGCGGCCAAGACTGATAGGTTACCGTCGGGACGTGGTGCCCCGGCACCCCATCCCGATGGTACACCCCATCCAGCACATGTGGCTGCCCCATCATGCCCACCAATGTGCCCATGCAGACACAAGTGTGCTGCATATACCGGGGGGATTACACGAGCTAGAATTTCTGCAATGGACATTCTGTACGAAATCTTTGTACGCAATTTGTTCGGTGTTTTTTTTAGGATTTGTGCAGGTATACGTTAGGCATTGCAAGCGCCCGCTGTTTCTCATGAGCAATTGTTGGGAACCATACATAATTTGTTCGCTCATTTTTAAGAAGTGGCACAGATTTTGTCGCGCCAGAATTTGTAGATTCATATTTTCCCCTGCACCGAATCCCCCCCCCCCCCGGGTACCCCAGCCATGAGCACACCGAAATTTACAACAGAGAAAATCTGATCGGGCCAGTTCTGGTACACATAATTTTGGGTCTCAGACCCCCCCCCCTCCCCTCACTCCCCAGTTTAAGCACAGCCCTGCTCTGGGTGGCTTGATGCAGCTGCTCCTGGTATGCCTGCTGCTTGGGCCACACCTCGCTCAACCAACAGGATCCTTGACAGCTTCATCACTTTTGCAGTTGCATCGGTTGTGGGCCCCTTTTGTACATGTTTTTCAAGGCGCAAGTGCACACAGTTCCGCACGCCAGCGTCCTATCAGGAGGTCAGCCCGTCACACAAGGGGTGCATCCACACCCCAACCGGGTCAGGGCTGCTCTGGGCAGGCGGTGGCTGCAGATCCGTGGTCCCATTGCACTGGTCAGACAGATGCATAAAACTTGGGCTTCATGTTGGACAACGCCCCCCTGCCATTTCCTGCCATTTCATTTTGGGGTCTTTTTCCACCGTGGATGGTCCGTGAAGGCACGGGCACCCATTCCAACGGGGAGCTGGGAGGGGCGGCAAGGCGCAGGACTTGTTCCACCCGCCACCTCGCCCACCCTGCTGAGGATCCCTGACCTCGTTCCCACACCAGGGTCTGACACAAACCCTGACACTGACACAAACAGTTCAATAAACGCAATAAAAGCTCATCAGAATTAGGCAATCTGAGAAAGAGGTTCGCATTGCAGTTCAATATTGAAACATTGAAACATAAAATGCAAACCAACTATTCACAGGCGCCTGCCTTTCGCTTACAACCATTGCGTGGTGCCAAGTGCACACGCATCGACAACCTGCTGTGCGGATGCTCGGCGGACACTTGGTGGAACGTCGGTCACGAGTTTGAAAACTTTTTGGTTTTTCTCCTGCTAAGGAGCGCCCTTACGGAGCGCCTCAAACAGCATTATAAGAGCCGTCGAACCGCTGGTTCCCGTCCAATCACCGTCGGCTACTACCCAACCGCCGTTGGTTACCGCAGGCAGATATTCTGCTCAACAGGATCCTTGATGCCTTCATCACTTTTTTGGTCGTATCGGTTGTGGGCCCATTCTGTACATTTTGTCTCTGTTGGGGCGTTCTGTCTCCAGCCCTGGTCTTGTCGAAGACAAAGACCTATGCAGAGCCACAGGCGCCAAGTAGGAGTCCTGGTCCCAACATTCATGGCCTCGTCAGGGCTACCAGGCCATACCTGGGCCCGCGCGCGTCAATAGACACCCCCTTCCCCCTCGCCCCTGTGCCTGTGAGTGCACCCTGCCACGCAAACAGGGGAGCAACGGTGGGAACCAGTGCCCTCAAGCCCAAGGCGCATGCTCCTAAATATATATGTACTGCACTGGTCCCAACATTGCAAAGGGCCAACCCGGCCATCCCTCCTTTCATCGTTCACGCCAGCCTCCTTCCATGTCCGACACGCATGGAGGGGTGTAGCTGTCAAGTCGTGCACTTCTTTCCCTTGGCCCTGCAGTCCCACTGCAGGAGCCACGCGAATGCCAGGAGATAACCTGCACAGCACAGTGCTTCACTGCGGTGCAGGGGTCCCTGCAAATTGACCTGTTGCTGTTTGCTTCATACTCAGTTTCGTTGTGTCCTCCCCAGAGTTTTGCTTAACAACTCAGCATCTCCTGGGGTTGGGTGGGGGGGATGGGGGTGTGGAGTGGGGGTCTGACACTACCCAGCCACCCCCAGCGGACCCCCCCCCCCCTTTTTCAGTGATTGGCCAAATTTGTCTCCGGGTTTTTGGCCAATCAGAAATTTTCTCTGGCACCTTCGGCGCAAGTTCAGGCAAAAATTTCTTCGGTGCCTTCGGCGCTTCCACCAACTCAGGGTCTCCTGCCCCCCCCCCCCCCCCTTTAAGGAAAACTCTGGTCCTCCCTCCTTTGGATTTTATTACCAGGGAAGGGGGATAGCATCTCGGGCTCTCTCCCCTGCACCTGATCCCGCAGCCAGTAACACTGCAATAAGAACAAGGTGGGTTTTTGGTCCAAAAACAGTTGGGTGCCAAATGTATTAAGAGGCCCGCCGGCAGTCGGCACAAATTGGAGCACAAAGGCATCATGGTGACGGATGGCATGAGTAGTCAGATTGTCAATCTGAAAGTGTGGCGGGCAATATTTCAAATGCCAGATTTTCTGGTAAAATAATTCACGTTGAAAAATAGTCAGTGTCCACAAAGAGCGGCAGCCTGCATAAAATGTAGGTGTCAGTGTAGCATTGAAGGGAATGGCAGTGCGCTTGAAACGTTGTTGTGATGGGCGAAGTGCACAGGTGGGTTCTGCACACCTTTGGCTTGTCTGTGCAGCATTATTCTTCACAGGCAACAGTCACTGTTCAACCCAGCGAGCAAACAAACAAATAGGACATCTTGGCAAACACCCAGCAAATAGATCAGAGTATCAATACAATGCAGAGATGTAGCGCAATAGATGTACGGCGATAAATTAAAACTGACCCCAAAAAGTAGACCGGAACATGAGCCAATATACACAGTACAAAAGCTGCTATTTTGTAGACACATGTGTTTGCGCACCTGGTGCCTGCGCTCGTGCATCTGGCAATCCTGGAGCAGTTGATGATGTGTAACACATATCATCGGTGGCCCGTACAGTTTCAGGATCTACATGAAACGTAGATTTTACTCAGAAAGCAAGAAGCTCAGAACAGGTGTGTCTTTGATTTGGGAAAGCAAAATCACACTCCGGGGCAGTGCTTTTGATTTGGAATGCTGTTATTTTGGGCACTCTTCTGTACGCACGCACCATGATACTCTCTTCGAAGGGTCGGATTGAGGATGTTGTAATAGCCGACCTGGTCTCGCCTTCTTTGCCCTTAGCCGATGGACTCTTGTTGTGTTGCTACCTACGTAATTGTTTGCCCGTTTGCCACCATCACATTCTAACACAAAGATAGACTCTTCTTTTGGCCCCAAAAAGAAGAAAGATCCCCGTTTTTTCCTAAACTAGATGAAGAAAAAGCCACAAAGAAAAAACGTTCAAGTGCAGAGCCAATTGGCCATTTGAAAGTTTTTCTTTTCTGGAGGGGGCTCTTTCTTCATTTTTTTTGTAAAAGAAGCGCTATCAAGGTTAATGGGTGTATAGATGAAGCACAAACAGCTTTAGGTCTACGTTTACAGTGTAATGTGGTTAGTACATTTAAAAGTGGATGATAGAGTTGGTTGGTAATTTTGGAGAGTATACAGCTTGAGTGGTCATCAAATTGTAGCCCATTTGGCAGAGATTATTTATATCTTCAGTTTGGGGCAATCATTAGGTGTCGATCTTAAGTGGAGGTCACTGCTTCGCTCCACGGTCTTTGAGTCGGCCGATGTTTGCAGGATTCGATCGGGGCGGTAGTTGAAATGGTCTCGTTGGAGGTGATCAGAAAGGTAGAGGGCGAAAGTGCCTTCAAGGGTCAAAGGAGTAGAGCGCCGATGACCCCAACGCAACGGCAAAGAAAGGAGAGTGCCCCAAAGGGCACATTCAATGTTAACACGAAGGAGATAGAGGGGAAAATGCTGACACTTCGATCGAACGGTGTAGAAGGAGCTAGCCTATGAGTGCTGACGTCGGCAAAGTCGTGGTACACGAAAAGGCTAGTACCCAACGCCTCAGAGCGGGGGACAAAATCACAAGTGGCCCACAAGTGGGCGGATTGGCCACATAAAGGCTGGCGTAGCCAATTTGCCCGCTTGTGGACCACTGTTGATTTTGTATCCCGCGATGAGGCGTTGGGGACCTCTTGGTGGGTAGCGGTGACATAGCCAATCTGCACACTTGTGGGCCACTTCTGATTTTATCACCCGCTCTTAGGCGTCGGGGAGCCCCCGGACGTAGCCCAAGCCCCTAACCCCCCCCCCCCCCCATTGTGTTGCATGGATTGTGGGGCTATCGCGTGGGTTCCGCAGCCCATTGGCGGTGGGGGTTTGGTGTAGCCGCTGGCAGGTGGGGGATGACAGGTGATCAGTGGCGGGGGCCGGGCGGGGGGGGCGCCTGTCCCTCCACGCTCAGGGGAATCTGCACCTAGTGGGCCACCACTGGGGACCGTGATGCGTTCCATGCAGCCACCAGTGCGCGCAGGGGATCAGGCACCCAGGGAACCAACCTTGGGGCCCCTGCGGCACAGCGCCGTTGTTCGTCTGCGCCCAGGGGATCCCGCGCCCAGTGGGCCACCGCTGGGGCCCGTGCGGAGCAGGGCACCTGGGGCTCAGGCACACGGAAACACAGCAAGGCAGGTTGTGGACGGCCTGAGGACGGAGGTGTGGGGATAGCAAAAACAGGCAAACGACCCCTGCAACAACGAAAACCACCTCAATATGTCAACTACTGGGCGCCGCTGACACGCAAACGGCACATCCTGCCACATTCAGCACAGCCCCGGCACACCAACCATTGGGCTCCGCGAACGCGGAAACGACACCAGCAGGAGCACTGGCAGCAGCAGCCACCAGACTGCAGCGACCCGACGCAACATACGAAGGGAAGAACGGGTGACTGTCCAGGGCCCTGTAAAGAAACAACAATCCAACGGAATGTCACGCAGGGGGGGGGGGGGGGGCATCCACCGACCCCCTGCGCTGGGGGACCACCCTACCCGCGGTGTGCTGGCCCATGCCCATGTGCCCCTCACTTCCCCTCTCCCGCCCTCGCAGTGGATGGAAGAAGGCATGCAGATCCTGCCCCCCGCCAGTGGCCCCCCGCCCCCTCTGGCACAAGCCCCGGCGCTCTTGCCGTCCGACATCCGACCCCCAGCGGTCCTCCCCCCAGGGCCCCTCCCCCGGCCACCCCCACGCCTCCGCTGCCGCAAGGCCCGGCCGTGCCCCCCACAGCGCCCCCGGCCGCGGTGCCCACGGTGCTGGCCCCCGAGAAGAAGAAGGAGCCCCCCGCACCCACCAAGACCCTCTACGTCCCCCCGCACAGGCGGGCGAGGGTGATTGGGATGAAGGCCGCACAGAAGGTGAGGGGACTGAAGGGGGGCGTGGGGGGCGCACTCCTGCTCTAGCCTCCACCCGACTTGCACATGGCCGCCGCCAACCGCCACCAACCGCCACCAACCGCCGACTACCAATCGCCCACCGCCAAGACATGTTGTGCCCGCGGGCTTTTTTGGGAAAACTGTGTAACGGAACACCTTTTTTTATCCCGTTGAGGACCGCCTTGGAGGGGGGGGGGGGTTGGTTGGGGGCATCCCACGGCCAGTCTACTGCAGGGGACATCCGAGCAAGGCTGCATCACGTCCCACGTGCATGTGCCCATCCAAGCGATCCACACAGCCCATCCCTCTGTGTCCATGTGTCCATCGATTTGCTTTTGCATTGCCGAGTCTATCACTCGATCGCGTCTGCTTTCCGTGCCTCTCAGTCGCTGCGCGGCAATCCCGAGGGGAGGGGGGGCAATCTGATGTCCCCTGTGCTGTACGCCCAGAGTGTTGCTTAACAACTCAGCGTCTCTTGGGGAGGGGGGGGGGGGGCGGGGCTAGACCCCCCCCCGCCCTCGGACCCGGATTTCATTGTGGGAAAAAATGAAATTTTACAAAAGGAAATGTTGATTGGGGCTGCTTTTGGTACACCAACTTTTGGACTTTTGGGTTCCAGACCCCCCCCCCTCACCCCCCCTTTAAGGAGAACTCGGGGGGGGGGAGGCTTTGGCAAGGACAAGGCGGGCCCGGGGCAGGGCCCGGGGCGGCAGAGGACGAGGGGCTGGGGCATAGGAGGTGCCCCAGGGTGGCCGCCACACGATCAGGCCCTCGGGGGGGCCGCGGGGGGGGGGGGACAAGACTGCCAGTGGCAGAGAGGGGGAGGCGGGGGTTGTACGCATTCGCCGGTGGGGCATCCCGAAGTGCCCGTCGTGGCGGGGGGGGGGGGGGGCAGTGAAGGCGCTCTCCTGGCACAACGTGTGGGACGGGGGGGTGCCCCACGGCAGAGGGCCCCTGTGCCATCCTCCGCTGGGGCACGGGACACACCCGGGGCAGGGGCCTCGGTTTGGGTGGCCGCGTGCGCACCCCCCGCACATCGGGCGTGACCGGTACGCCCCCCCCCCCACCGCAGGGGCCGCCCGATTGGTTCACTGCGGCCCCACATTGCGTCGATGAGGGGGCCTCCGCCCGTCCCCCACTGCCTGGCACAGGGGGGGGAGGGGGCGTAAGAGTGGACTGTGGAATGGGTGTGCGGGTGTGGGCGGTCAGAACACGACCTCCTCCGTGGAGTCTTGTATGGTCCGTTGGGAGGTGCAGAAGCAGAACGACGCTGAGGGTAGGGGATATTCTCATCGTGTGCGTGCGTGTGTGCGTGCGTGTGTGCGTGTGTGTGCGTGCACGCGTGTGCGTGTGTGTGTGTGCGCGCGCGTTTGCGTGCGTGCGTGCGTGCGTCCATGCGTGTGTTGGTGTGTGTGTATGTGTGTGTTCGCCAACTTCTCAGACGGCGCAGCAGGGCCAGCAGCCCAGCCCGCAGCAACAAGCGGCGCCTCCAGCACCTCAGGGGTACCCGGCCTGCCCGCCGCAACAAGCGGCGCCTCCGGCACCTCAGGGGCACCCGGCCTGCCCGCCACAACAAGCGGCGCCTCCGGCTCTTCAGGGGCACCCGGGACCCCCCCCCGCTGCCAGGGCCGCCACCAGGAAATGCGTGGGACAAGATTGCGCCCACCCTGCCCGCAGCCTTGTCACCTGCTGGGCTCACACCGATGTTTGGCTTCCCACCAGGTGTGCTTTTTGTGGCATGTTTCGGGGATTTTATGGCTTGTTGACCGCGGATTGTTCGTGGATCGATCCATCAGCGTGAATGTGCGCTAGTGCTGCCTTCGTGCTCAATGCCACCTTCAGCCCGACTTTGTTGTTCCGTCCGACTGTGTGAGTGGGCCTTGAGAAACGTCATTTCGTGAAATCCATGTTGTTGCTCCAGGTGTTCCAGGTTTCCCGCCACTGGGGTTGTCAGTGATGCCCGCCGCAGTGCCGCCCCAGCCAATGGGTGTCCCACCCAATGCGCTGCTGCCTGGCGTCCCAGCTAATCCTCTGACGGCAGCGGGAGTGGACCAGGCTGCACTGATGGTGGGCCCAACGTTTCTCTTCCACGCAATGCCTCACATGCATGCCCATATGTTCATGCAGCTGCAGCAGATGCAGCAGGCTGCCCAGCCGCAAGGCCAGCAGAAGCAGCAAGGGAGCCATCAATCTGGAAAGCGCCCGCGAACTGGTCCCCGGGGCCCGCGAACTGGTCCCCGGGGCCGGCGAACTGGTCCCTGGGGCCCGCGAACTGGTTTCCTGGGCCAACGTGGCTTTTTGTTCGAAGATTTGGACAGTGTGATCATCTCCTTCCTCCCACTGGACCATTTTCCGGTTTCTGCTGCCGTCTGCAAGTGTTGGGCTAAGTTGACAAGGTGCCAAAAGAAACTCAACCAAATGGCTGCGGAGGAGTTGCTGACAGAAGCGCTGCTCTCTATGAAGCGAGGCGACTGTCCGTCGCACACCTCGCAGCTTTTGAACAGAGCCCTGGCCCTCTTTCCCAGAAAGGCAGAGGCCTCCTATTGGCACGCGATGTTATTGGAACAGATGTGTGAGGACAAGCAGGCTCTTGAGTGCTTGAAGCAAGCACTCGCTTTGCGACCCACGAGAAGTTGGCGAAGAAAGCTCATGGCAATGAAACTGGGCGTGCTTGGACAAAAAGCAGAGTCGCGTGCCCGGTTGTATGGGTGTTGTGGCGGGCCGGGGAATTCATTTGACCTTCGCATGATGTTCCACCTGGGCTGTGACTCCCTCCGTGACGGAGAGTACGAAGAAGCCGTCACTACTTTTACCTCGGCTTTGAGATCTGACTATCCGCAGGCATACGCGTTGCTCATAATCCGTGCCAAAGCCCATCTCGGGCAAGGTGAAACTGAGTTGGCGCAGTTGGACATGGACCATGCCCTCCAAATCTGTCCAACGTTTGCACTTCCATTCACTGTTAACATGAACAACCAGCTGGGCAACCATGGCCAAGCGAACCGCATGGCCATTGAACATGCAGGATTTGCAAAAGAGAAAGTCCGGGTCTTCTCGTGCCTTCTGCCTCAACCTGCAGAATCCGGATGAGTGTGACATAGAACAAGCAAGAGCCATTGACCCGGAATGCGGCCTTCTCGCGGTGTTCAAAAAGGTTGCCTTGTCTGCAACAGCAGAGGAAGCCATTGCCCATTTCACCAAGGGGATCAAAACAATCCCTGAGGGGGAGGGCACGGTAGCGGACCTATATGCTGGTTGGGCTGAATTCCATCTTCAGAACGGTCATTGGCTTGCAGCACTCGAGGACCACGAAAGGGCCTTTTCGGTCTTCCTGGGCACCGGTTAAGGGGTGGTAGACGCCTTTGCTGGTCCCTTCTTCATGTACGATTTTATGTGGTAGCTTGCCCTTTTGGAAATAGTCAGTGTGTGTGGGGGGGGGGGGGGGTGAAGAAGGGGAGGGGGAATTGGTTGAGATCCCCACTATCCGCGATGTCAATGTACTCCCCCATCCAGAAAGAAGAATCATTGCTCCCGCTGGGCACACACAGGTGAATGACCACAAATATCGAGCTTTACCACCATTACAAAGATGCAAGAGGTACAAAGCAGGCGTCCAAACGATGGAAACAGTAAGCATGCCCTCTCCCCCCTGAGAGGTAAGAATCATGGCCCTGGCCCATTGACAGAGCGGGCGGGGGGGGGGGGTACAGAGTGGTCTGGTGGATAGTGCCATCAGTCTGGTCACTGATTCCCCTGTCTCCTCCCCAGACAGGAGTCGCCCATCATGACCAGCCCTCCAACACCTCCCTAACAAGCTGCCTTGGGTAGCCGTCAAGTGTTCCCAGGTGGGTATCCAGACGCACATGGTGGGGGTTCCTCCCAAGCGGAAGAGAGGATTCCAAGGGAGCTTCCCTTCCCCATGATGAGCCTATCAGCTGCAGTGTGCCACCTATGAGGGCTTAGGGCGCTGTCACAACGAGAAGCCTGAGAGGGTGCTCGTGCACAGTGCTCGCGGTGCCACTTCAGCCCGGTTGGCGTAGAACGGCGGTACTATGCAATGTTGCCCAAAAGCGGTCATAGGGGCCTTAGCATCACAAATGGGTGACCAATTGTTGTGTTTGGGTGGAATTATCAATATCGGGGTCTAAGAGTGGGCAGTAGGGCACCTTGTGCATTCGAAAATATCGCCGTGACTATGCTTTGCCTCCTTTGCTTTCCACGTTTACAGGTTGTAGGCTGCTGCAACCATCGACTCCCTAGGGATGAGGTCCTTGGAGTGGGGTGGAGTGTTGTTGCATGCAAACCATTTAGGCCTACCACGTCCCTGCCTGAAAAGGTTGTGCAGTACACCCGTAAGTGACACGTCTACTAAAGCGCGTGGTGCTCGCAGTGCGGGTGCACGGTGTGCTGAGGCACCCTCTCAAGCCCAATGCACTGGAGTCCATGTGACAAAGGTCTTGCAGAAGTAGCCTGGACCATGCGCGTTGTTGTATTGCCCTTTGACCCCAGAAAAATTCCTCCGGCGCCCTCAATATGTTAGATTTTGGCAGATCTTCGATGCTTCTCTCCACAGGGTGGCTTCCGGTGCTTAATTCGAACGGTCCAAACCGAAGCTGTCAGTGCAAGCTGCAACTGCATTGCGCACTGGGCCTATCAGTGCCAGGGTCCAGGACCAAATTAAGTGGGGTGTGACAAAAACCCTGTTGCAACCCCCCACCCACCCACCCCCTACTCCCCCAGCAAATTATGTGCCTCTGAGTGTTTGCAATCCAGTAGCTCTTGAGAGGTGGCTGTGTTAAGCCCATGTTTATGAAACAGTAGTGACCGGTCGTCCGTGTCTTAGCCTCAGTGAGTTTTTGAGTGGCCGTGGCTCACCGAACCCAAATATGATTTGTCCGAAGGACACATTCTGCTTGCTTGGGATGTGGGTCCACATGACAATTGTCAAACAAGGTTGGTCTACAAAGGTCCCACCTACACTTTCGCTTAGCTTACATTCATCAGCCCTCCCATGCCCCCCCCAATCAACTCCAAAACACCCGTATCCAATGTTGGTTTTTTCATTCCAAGCCACTTGAAGCCAAGGCTGCGATCACAACCAGCTCGGTTGACCCTTGACTACCCCGTAACCTACCCAACCCAACCATGTCGACGAGCCTCTTCAATATGAAGCGTATTGTTCTGCTGCACAATTGTTCCTGCTTCTTTGTCCTCCCTGAATCCGGTCATGACGCAGTACTGAAATTGTGCATCCCATTTCATGAACGCATTTCTCCGACAGATCTGCACAACAATCCCCCCCCCCCTTGCAAACCCCCCCACCACCCCCGGGGGGGGGGGGGGGTCAGTTGGCCCAGAAAGCATAAGGACCAGGTGCTGAAGGTGCCGAAGCTGAGTTACCATGTGATACTATGGTACAGATTTGTGGTGCAATCCCCCCCCCCCACCGCCATTTCTCCACTTGGGGGGGAACCGGCCTGACAAAAGGGGGCAGATTGCAAGGGGGGGGGGGGTACCAGCCAGGTAGCAAGAAGCGTAACAAAGTCAAGCATTCTTTCTCCGGAAGGTAATACAATACGAAGGACTACACTTCTCATGCAGCCTCATGACACACATTACACCAAAGTGAAAGCAATCAATTACCTTGATACCACATAGCTGGGGGGGGGGGGGGGGCTGAGTGCTCGCTCCCAATCAGCCGGCCCTGCATAGCCCCTAGATGCGGGGGGCTGCTTCAGTTATCCCCTGGTTGTCTCGATCAGCCGCCCCCAGATATATATGTACAGCAGCTATTGGCGACATGAGCTTCTCTCGCTCCGTCGACCCCAGATATATATGTACAGCTATTGGCGGCGTGATTTCTGGCGTGATTTCTGTTCTCTCCCTCTCCCCCTCTTTTGTGCATCTTCCCCCGTAGCTCCCACATATATATGGGCTCCTGCTATTAGCGATGTGGGCTACGGTGTTTGCCTGGCCGGCTGGGAGTGCTGCAATTTGGGTTTTTTCCCATGCGGGGGCAGCAAGAAACAGTGACAGTGACAGTGACAGTGTTCCCAGACCTCTTGTTTGCCTGTGGGTTGGGTTCAGCAGGGGACTAGGGACCAGGACCGGCCGGGGGGGGGGGGTCCAGGGGCCCCCCAAAACAAAACTTGAGGGATACCAAAGGACAGTATGCAGATTGTCTGCGCCCCGGGTCAGGCATCAAGTAGCTAAGTTAATGCAGGCTGCATAGGGTGTACACAGGTATAAGTACCAGGACATCCTGAAGGCGCGGCATTGCAATGGTATGTGGTACGGGAGGCTAGGCAAAAGGCTCCAGTATATGGAGCAGGTGTAGAGAGAGTGGTGCATAAAATTGACTATGCGTATCATGTGCTAGGATTACGGCAGGCACTGATCATAAAAAATCTACAGAGGCACGAAGACACCCTTGTCTACGACGGATGCCCGTCCCCGAGAGCAAAGCGTCAGTGTATAGCTAGGAAGGTGACAGGGCAACTGCTAATATCTCCGTCCACACCGGACAAGCTCACCCTGAAAAAGAGAGTTTGCAAAAGGTAAGGTGATGTGGCCCACACAACGGCTTGGCGATTAGCAATCGTACTAAGGGTATACTCTAGCTAGGAATGTAAGTAGCTCTTTCAACATCTACCACGACCCCTGTCTTAGGCAAGGGAAGATTCTATGGTATATTCTGTGAGTGTGAGGGGTCCTTAAGAAGCCTGGCATTTTTCCCCTTAGTTTTGTGAAGGACCGCCCTTGCTTATCGTTCTCAAGCTGGTGGGCAGGAGCAGTCCCTCGGGATGATAGATCCCAGTTTTCTGAAAGCTGGGTGAGGGCAATCGAGAGTTTTGACTCAAACGGGACTGGGCAGCTGCAATTCAAGAGCGTTGAAGCCCATGTGCAGTCCGTCCATATGTTGAAATTGCTTTTTACTTTTGACAAAGCTGCAACAGTTCTGCAGCATCGCGAGACAATCTCGGTACAACATGGACAGGGGAACCCATGTCCCGTCATGAGCTCGATCTTGTGTGGCTACCCTGGCTGCTCTACCAAAACTGAACTTAGCTTGGCATTGTCCCGTTGGGGCTATTTGACTTTTGCCAAAAAACAAAGAGCAAGAGATGCAAGTTTTAAATCACTTTTGGGCCATAGCAATCAGTCTCATTGCAAACTTGGAGTGTACTCCCTTTGATGTACCCCGCACATAAATTGTCCTTCATCTTTCACCAGATTTGTAAATGATGTATTCCCATCGAAACAAAAAATTGCTAATGCAACAAAGCAGGGTGTGAAGGCCAAGGCAATCAAAACCAAGATTTTGTAGTCCCTCATGCTCCTATTTGTCCTCAACATTTGTTTTGTAAATCTTTGGGTGTAAATTAATCAAACTAGAAATCAAGGAATTCAAAACATTAGCAGAGATACAAATGTCCAGGCAGCACTGCATTTACGTCCAGGCAGCACTGCATGAGCTGAGAGTGCCATGATTTGTGCTGTGAGGGGGTTGCTGAACGCTCTGGTGCCAGATTCCTGTCGTCATTGTCTGAGGGCCCAAAAGGAGTTTGTATCTGCTGGGACTCCCCCGAAAATCAGGCAGCTCAGGACCCCAGCCCAGTGCACTGCACCATGGTGTACAGCATAGAAACCCTCACTGCGGGTGATGCTGTGCAATGGGCATCATGGATGGCCATGGGCAAGCAACGTGTCAGCAAACCTGACGGATGCAGGGGAGGCTCTTGCTCTGCCGGTGTGGTGGTTACCTTCATCGCCTGGGAATCTGTAATGGACAGCCAAGAAGGGGTCAACGGGGCACCCAGCCCATGGACTATGCTCCTTATTATGATTTCGTTCCAAAAGGACTTTAAGGCCACAAGCACCGTCAAAGGGTATAAACTGTGAATACGGACGGTCTCTGCATTACTACACCTATGTGTCCTGTAAAGCATGCTTGGTTCCCTGTTGACCAGAGGCGGCGGTGGCTGTTAGTGACGGATCTGATGGTGACATGGCACTCTTTGTGTGCTTGCTGTTTTGTGGAGATGTTGTGCACACTCCCCGGGCTTCTGCGAGAACACAGGGTTTGCACGCAGCTACTGTGGGATGGGGGGTAGGTTTTAGGGAAAAGGCTGAGACGACGGCATGGCACTGGTGCTGTTGGGCACCACTTCTGTCACTCGCTCCTGCTAGCCACCCCTTTTGTTCCTTGTTCTGTTCGCAACCAATGGAGAATCAACGGGCTGCCTGTGCCGATCTGTTCACCTGGCGCACTATCGTCGACCAGCCCAGCCACAACGCTAGGCGCAAGGCCAATTCGTCCTCCGAACACGTTACACCTGAGTCTGGGGACACACCTCCCGTCCTGCCTGGCCCAGGGAACCCTGTGGTACCCGCCCCGCCGCAACAGCCGGGACGCTACATTCATGCTTCAACGGGAATGTGTGACCACCGAATGCACTGGAGACACGTACGTGCCAAACGCAACCACTCATACTACGTTTGCGATTTGTGTGGTCTGCACTGGCGCCAAGAAAGACCCAAGAATGCTCAACGTAGAGCGAATCCACGGGGCATGTGAAAGCATGGCATTGCTGTTTGCCAGGCTGAGATGAACGATGCTCATGCATTTCATGAAGCTGCAGATCCTTCATTGACCTGCAGTCCATGCACCGGCAGGCAATTGTGGAGTATGCAGGTTGGAGGACCACAGTTCAGCCTCGCTTCATCCCACTTTCTTGAGATTGATGCTGGGCACAAGTGCCCCAGCACATGTGAGCCCTTGCGCAGCTTTCTTTCGTCAGTCTTCTTTACACAGTGTTGTGTGTGATTGTGGTGCCTATATTCAGATCAAGAAGTTGTAGTTGTGTGAGGCTACCCCTCAACCGACAGGGCGTTGGCATTACAGGGGGGAGGGGCATTTCGAGGTCAGTCAACTTTGTGTGGGAAACTTCGCGTTCCACAATGGTTATGAATTTCCCCACGCGAAATCTAGGGGCTTCTGCGAAATTTCCTGCACACTAGCCAGCCCTGTATGATGGCATGGTTGCTTGGGTTTGTGTTTTTTGGGTACAACAGGGTGGCTTCTCAGAGTTCACACCAGCTGTCCATGGCTGTGGAGGACCTGACCCCAGCCCCCACGCGCCCAAACCCATCCCCACCATCACCCAGCACCAACATACAGTGACTCGCCCTCAAAGGCCTCCGGTAGTATTGATGGTGTGTACAAACATGTGCAACGCAATACATTCACCACGAAGTGACTTATTTTCGATATGTCGCCTCAAGGTACAAATGGTGCTTTGATTTTGTGTTTGTGAGTGTGGTCTTTGTGGCGTTGAAGGCTGTCTTGTGGGCTCTTTTACCCTGCAGAGCTTGTTGCTTAGTTTTCTACTTTTTGGGCATAACAGGGTGGCTTCTCAGAGTACACAGCAGCTGTCCATGGCTGTGGAGGACCTGAACCCAGCCCCCACACGCCCAAACCCATCCCCGCCATTACCCAACACCAACATACAGTTACCTCATGCCCGTGCACCCCTCAGGCCAATGCACTTCTCATGCCAATGCACCTCTCATGCCACTGCACCCCTCATGCCAGTGCACCCCTCATGCCAATGCTCGCCCTCAAAGGCCTCCGGCAGTATTGTTGGTGTGTACATGTGCAACGCAATACATTCACCACGAAGTGACCTATGTCCGATATGTCGCCTGAAGGTACCCCCCCCCTCCCCTTGTCCTGCCCCACCCCTTGTCCTTCCCCATGGGGGTGGGGGTGTCACTTGGTCAACACAAATTTTTTTGTTACGGCTCACTGTGTTGTTGTGTGGGTGACTGTGTTGTGGGGCACTGCCACTTGTATCCCTTGTACTCTTTCCAGGACATTTTGCTCATTTTCGCTGAAATAGAACTTGACAGCACAACCATGTTTCCCCCTGGGACGAATGCAATGTTCATCCGCTCCACGGGGGAACCTGTTTTGGCGCAACAAGTTGTATTTTACAAGGGACATTCCTGAAGGGAAATGGGTTCCCAAAGATCTGCTTGCGCCTGCCAAGCCTCCTACTAAAAGGGCAAAACCACCACCCAAGAGTGCTGTCCAAAGCATTCCAGTGGAAAGTGGAGAGCATGTGCCAGAGTTCAAGGTCCAGTGGTGCGGGATCAAGATTTTACACCGAGCCGGTCAAGGAGTAGGCATCCGTACATTGGCAGCCCTTTGAACGCATCTTATGCTGAATTCTTTCGTTTTATGCTGCAATTTCCGTGCCTGAAAATGTGCATTTACGGTGGTAGTGCGGTTCCCCAGAGGGATGTGGGGCACTGTCACTTGGCAACCGTCCACCAGGGGGTGGTGGGGGACCGTCTTCCCTGGGGTGGGTCAGGACGCGGGGGGGGGGGGTTACAAATGGTACGTTGATTTTGTGTTTGTGAGTGTGGTCTTCCGGCATTGGAGGCTGTCTTGTGGGCTCTTTTACCCCCTAGAGCTCCGCATCCACGTACTTCAAGGGCAAGGAAGAAGAGACGCAAGCAACACCCACGAACCCTTGTCAGCCCACATACCACTCTCCCAGAAGCGTCAGTAGAGGCTGCTAGGAGGGCAGGGGCGTCGGAAATTTGCGGCGGCCTTCCTCCTTTGGTGGGTGGAGGCGCACATGGCGTCCGTCCCGGAGCACGTGGATTTGCGAGGCGTACCCTGTACCCCCTCGGTACCCTCATCTTTCATGTCCGCTTAACCCTTTCCCCCCCAATGGGTCTGGCTTTCCAGCGATCGACAGCGGGACCCCACACCATCCCTGGGATGCGGAGTGGCCTTACTCTGGTGCCACAGTGCCAAGCCCATGCAACGTGCTTCATGTTCATGAATCAGGCGTACAGTTATTGCGGATGCCAAGCGTCGCTGTATCTCCGCTAATGGCCAACAGGGGCCTTGGACTCTTCTTCAGGGACATGTACAAACATCTCCGTCTCTTGAAGTCAATGTCAATGCTCCAATGCTCATGTTACAAAGAGCCAAACGAAGTGTCAAAAACATTGAAGTGGAATACACTACCACGAGGGACCTCGGCTTTCTTGGCAACAAAATCACTTCGGTGCCAACTCTAGGAGCCACGTATTTGTGCAGTCCTCCGTTGGGCTGCGCATGAGTCTCCCCGGCTACATCCCCTGCAGGGGCCCTAAGGCGGGGATCTGGGCATAGCTTGGGCAATGGGAGCGGGCAGTGGCAAAACGCAATTGCCTGGCAGCCAATTGCCGGAGGTTCGTGGGCAACCAAACCGCCGCCAACTGCCAGGGTCGCATTGGTGGTGTCGATGTGTTTTTGATTTGTTGCTGTTTTGCACAAGTCTGTTTGTTTTCGTGGGGCTTGGGGCTCGTGTGGGCGCATGGAGTTTATATTCCAATGTGATGGGGTACCCCCCAGTTTGGCATGGGTGATGTTGAACAGTAATGGGGGGACTCCTTGAAGACCACGCCATGTTTTACACAAGCACATGCTTCATACTGCTGGAGTACTGTGTTGTGGGGTCGTGGTGAGGAACCACATCAGTGGACGTGGCTGCAGCTTCCGAAGTTCTGTTAGGCAGCTTTGGCCCTATATATAGTTCGTAGGTGGTCTTGCATGACTCAGCATTCATCCTACTGCGATCCCTTGATCCAACAGGGCAGAATGTAAAGTGGCACTGCTGTTCTCACTAATGGGGAATGGTGAACAGGAGGACTATGTTGGAGAAGCACAGCATGTGGTCCCCTCGCCCTCGTCACCTTCCTTTCTGTTCTGCAAAGAGGGAACAACAACCGGCCCAATCCGCATCAGCCTATACCTCTGTTGGTTTGCTGGTGAAGGGAAGGAGGGTTGCACTGTATTTGTGCATTCTTTTGTCCCCCCAAAGCGAAACACGACACACCTTCTCTTGGTAGGGTAGGCTCTAGATGTGGTGACAATGTCAACGTCCATTGCAGAGCTGAGAAGATGGAGACCACACTTCATGTTTTCGAAGTGCATATGAAGTGCATACCTCACAAGAAGCTACTTGGTGTCACGTTGCGTGGCACACCAAGCTGTAGGCGTGTCAATTTGCGTGGCATTTGTACTTTTACAAGGGCCCATTGGGATCCTATGTAAATTTGATTCCGAGCATTGTTGGTGCTCGGCAGTGCTGGGGGGTTAGGACGAAGAAGTGCCATGCTTTGCAGCTGTTTAACAATGTGCATAGTAGTGGAAGTGCCATGAAGTGTTTTCAAGAGCCCAGAAGTCCCAAGCAAAACCGACCATTGAGCCCCAACCTACCAGCGTAGGCGATGCAGGTATTGGAACTGATCAGCTGCCAGTATGCACTTATGAAGCATAGCAGACCCCACTCCAGTATCTTATACTTGCGTCCGTGGCACATGCTTACCAAAAGAGGAGGACTGTATTGGAGAAGCACAGCATGTGGTCCCCTCGCCCTCGTTGCCTTCCTTTCTGTTCTTCAAACAGGGAACGACAACCGGCCCAATCCACATCAGCCTATACCTCTGTTGGTTTGCTGGTGAAGGGAAGGAGGGTTGCACTGTATTTGTGCATTCTTTTGTCCCCCCAAAGCGAAACACGACACACCTTCTCTTGGTAGGGTAGGCTCTAGATGTGGTGACGATGTCAACGTCCATTGCAGAGCTGAGAAGATGGAGACCACACTTCATGTTTTCGAAGTGCATATGAAGTGCATACCTCACAAGAAGCTACTTGATGTCACTTTGCGTGGCACACCATGCTGTTTCGGGGAGGCGTGTCAATTTGCCTGGCATTTAAAGGTTTCGAAGGGCCCATTGGGATCCTTTCCATGTAAATCACCTTGAGGAGAGGTTGTTCGATCAAGCGCAGGCGCGGGCGTCGTATACCCCCTTTTTTGGCGTCGTTCGCGTAGCATACCCCAGCGTATGGTTTCTGACGTCTAACCCCTTGTAAAATCATCATTTTCGTACCAGAAATGGTCCCCCAATTAATATTCTGATTTTGACCCCCGTACCCCCCTCGAACCTGGGTACCCTTTTTTGGGGGTGGGGGGCTGGGGGGGTCAAAACTTCTTTGCGTATTGTGGCCGCTGTGTGTGTATTTGGACCTGGGTCTTGAAGAACTTTTTTCTCGTATATGGGACCCCTTACCCATGGCGGGGGTCCCGGGTCCCAACTCCAGTGTTTTGGACCCTCTATATGTGTTTTTCACCGTATTTGGGTGTTGGAGGGGGGACGGGGGGCTTCTGAATGACTTTGTGACTGGCCAAGTGATTGATTGACTGGGCCCCCTCCCTCTTCGAGGTGTCTTGCCGATAGGCAATAGAATTTGATTCCGGGCATTTTTGGTGCTCGGTGCCATTACTGTTCAGTTTTTGTTTTGTTGCAACAAAATTGAAAGATTGTGTGTCCCACTATCATTTCAAAGCCTGAACAACCAACCTGCCTCGGAACTTGGCTGGTACCTGTGCACGGGCAACAAGGTGAAGCGTGTTGTCAGCATCAGTCTCGTCACCTGTGAGCTCAACACTGGAGCCATATATTGTGGAAATGACAGGCATCAAAGCACGTGTCTTCGAACTACTGTACACCATGGGCGCATGGAGTTTATATTCCAATGTGATGGGGTCCCCCCCAGTTTAGCATGGGTGATCTTGAACAGTAATCGGGGGACTCCTTGAAGACCACGCCATGTTTTACACAAGCACATGCTTCATACTGCTCGAACACTGTGTTGTGGGGTAGTGGTGAGGAACCACATCAGTGGACGTGGCTGCAGCTTCCGAAGTTCTGTTAGGCAGCTTTGGCCCTATATATAGTTCGTAGGTGGTCTTGCATGACTCAGCATTCATCCTACTGCGATCCCTTGATCCAACAGGGCAGAATGTAAAGTGGCACTGCTGTTCTCACTAATGGGGAATGGCGAACAGGTTGTTGCTCCCCACTTGTGTATATTCAAAGTGCTCAGACTGCACCTCACAAAACCAAAATCCCGACCCTTCAGGGCTCCGCAAACCCTTGCAACAGTTTGCCCTTGGGACAATGCAACACTTCGAGTTGGCGACGAATTGGTCGGCGCTATTGATATCTGCCCCAAAGAAAAGGTCACCAGAGAAGGCAAGCCACGTGGCAGGGTCTGCTGCAAGGAAACGTTGGGCATGTGGATTCTTTATTTTATGGACAAGGAGTTGTGCACATTTTGTTCCTGCACCAAGCCTACCAGTGGTGTGTGCATGAGCAGCTAGAACCCCGCGACATTTGCAGTTCGCAATGATATTGGGACCCGTTTCCCTTCATTGCCATCATGTCATTGACCACCAAAATGGCAGTCACAAAGACTGCGGGTTCACGGGGCTGTCTGCTGTGTGCAAACCGTGCCTGACATTTGAAGTTTGAGAGTGGTCCCCCCCAGTTTAGCATGGGTGATCTTGAACAGTAATCGGGGGACTCCTTGAAGACCACGCCATGTTTTACACAAGCACATGCTTCATACTGCTCGAACACTGTGTTGTGGGGTAGTGGTGAGGAACCACATCAGTGGACGTGGCTGCAGCTTCCGAAGTTCTGTTAGGCAGCTTTGGCCCTATATATAGTTCGTAGGTGGTCTTGCATGACTCAGCATTCATCCTACTGCGATCCCTTGATCCAACAGGGCAGAATGTAAAGTGGCACTGCTGTTCTCACTAATGGGGAATGGCGAACAGGTTGTTGCTCCCCACTTGTGTATATTCAAAGTGCTCAGACTGCACCTCACAAAACCAAAATCCCGACCCTTCAGGGCTCCGCAAACCCTTGCAACAGTTTGCCCTTGGGACAATGCAACACTTCGAGTTGGCGACGAATTGGTCGGCGCTATTGATATCTGCCCCAAAGAAAAGGTCACCAGAGAAGGCAAGCCACGTGGCAGGGTCTGCTGCAAGGAAACGTTGGGCATGTGGATTCTTTATTTTATGGACAAGGAGTTGTGCACATTTTGTTCCTGCACCAAGCCTACCAGTGGTGTGTGCATGAGCAGCTAGAACCCCGCGACATTTGCAGTTCGCAATGATATTGGGACCCGTTTCCCTTCATTGCCATCATGTCATTGACCACCAAAATGGCAGTCACAAAGACTGCGGGTTCACGGGGCTGTCTGCTGTGTGCAAACCGTGCCTGACATTTGAAGTTTGAGAGTGGTCCCCCCCAGTTTAGCATGGGTGATCTTGAACAGTAATCGGGGGACTCCTTGAAGACCACGCCATGTTTTACACAAGCACATGCTTCATACTGCTCGAACACTGTGTTGTGGGGTAGTGGTGAGGAACCACATCAGTGGACGTGGCTGCAGCTTCCGAAGTTCTGTTAGGCAGCTTTGGCCCTATATATAGTTCGTAGGTGGTCTTGCATGACTCAGCATTCATCCTACTGCGATCCCTTGATCCAACAGGGCAGAATGTAAAGTGGCACTGCTGTTCTCACTAATGGGGAATGGCGAACAGGTTGTTGCTCCCCACTTGTGTATATTCAAAGTGCTCAGACTGCACCTCACAAAACCAAAATCCCGACCCTTCAGGGCTCCGCAAACCCTTGCAACAGTTTGCCCTTGGGACAATGCAACACTTCGAGTTGGCGACGAATTGGTCGGCGCTATTGATATCTGCCCCAAAGAAAAGGTCACCAGAGAAGGCAAGCCACGTGGCAGGGTCTGCTGCAAGGAAACATTGGGCATGTGGATTCTTTATTTTATGGACAAGGAGTTGTGAACATTTTGTTCCTGCACCAAGCCTACCAGTGGTGTGTGCATGAGCAGCTAGAACCCCGCGACATTTGCAGTTCGCAATGATATTGGGACCCGTTTCCCTTCATTGCCATCATGTCATTGACCACCAAAATGGCAGTCACAAAGACTGCGGGTTCACGGGGCTGTCTGCTGTGTGCAAACCGTGCCTGACATTTGAAGTTTGAGAGTGGTCCCCCCCAGTTTAGCATGGGTGATCTTGAACAGTAATCGGGGGACTCCTTGAAGACCACGCCATGTTTTACACAAGCACATGCTTCATACTGCTCGAACACTGTGTTGTGGGGTAGTGGTGAGGAACCACATCAGTGGACGTGGCTGCAGCTTCCGAAGTTCTGTTAGGCAGCTTTGGCCCTATATATAGTTCGTAGGTGGTCTTGCATGACTCAGCATTCATCCTACTGCGATCCCTTGATCCAACAGGGCAGAATGTAAAGTGGCACTGCTGTTCTCACTAATGGGGAATGGCGAACAGGTTGTTGCTCCCCACTTGTGTATATTCAAAGTGCTCAGACTGCACCTCACAAAACCAAAATCCCGACCCTTCAGGGCTCCGCAAACCCTTGCAACAGTTTGCCCTTGGGACAATGCAACACTTCGAGTTGGCGACGAATTGGTCGGCGCTATTGATATCTGCCCCAAAGAAAAGGTCACCAGAGAAGGCAAGCCACGTGGCAGGGTCTGCTGCAAGGAAACGTTGGGCATGTGGATTCTTTATTTTATGGACAAGGAGTTGTGCACATTTTGTTCCTGCACCAAGCCTACCAGTGGTGTGTGCATGAGCAGCTAGAACCCCGCGACATTTGCAGTTCGCAATGATATTGGGACCCGTTTCCCTTCATTGCCATCATGTCATTGACCACCAAAATGGCAGTCACAAAGACTGCGGGTTCACGGGGCTGTCTGCTGTGTGCAAACCGTGCCTGACATTTGAAGTTTGAGAGTGGTCCCCCCCAGTTTAGCATGGGTGATCTTGAACAGTAATCGGGGGACTCCTTGAAGACCACGCCATGTTTTACACAAGCACATGCTTCATACTGCTCGAACACTGTGTTGTGGGGTAGTGGTGAGGAACCACATCAGTGGACGTGGCTGCAGCTTCCGAAGTTCTGTTAGGCAGCTTTGGCCCTATATATAGTTCGTAGGTGGTCTTGCATGACTCAGCATTCATCCTACTGCGATCCCTTGATCCAACAGGGCAGAATGTAAAGTGGCACTGCTGTTCTCACTAATGGGGAATGGCGAACAGGTTGTTGCTCCCCACTTGTGTATATTCAAAGTGCTCAGACTGCACCTCACAAAACCAAAATCCCGACCCTTCAGGGCTCCGCAAACCCTTGCAACAGTTTGCCCTTGGGACAATGCAACACTTCGAGTTGGCGACGAATTGGTCGGCGCTATTGATATCTGCCCCAAAGAAAAGGTCACCAGAGAAGGCAAGCCACGTGGCAGGGTCTGCTGCAAGGAAACGTTGGGCATGTGGATTCTTTATTTTATGGACAAGGAGTTGTGAACATTTTGTTCCTGCACCAAGCCTACCAGTGGTGTGTGCATGAGCAGCTAGAACCCCGCGACATTTGCAGTTCGCAATGATATTGGGACCCGTTTCCCTTCATTGCCATCATGTCATTGACCACCAAAATGGCAGTCACAAAGACTGCGGGTTCACGGGGCTGTCTGCTGTGTGCAAACCGTGCCTGACATTTGAAGTTTGAGAGTGGTCCCCCCCAGTTTAGCATGGGTGATCTTGAACAGTAATCGGGGGACTCCTTGAAGACCACGCCATGTTTTACACAAGCACATGCTTCATACTGCTCGAACACTGTGTTGTGGGGTAGTGGTGAGGAACCACATCAGTGGACGTGGCTGCAGCTTCCGAAGTTCTGTTAGGCAGCTTTGGCCCTATATATAGTTCGTAGGTGGTCTTGCATGACTCAGCATTCATCCTACTGCGATCCCTTGATCCAACAGGGCAGAATGTAAAGTGGCACTGCTGTTCTCACTAATGGGGAATGGCGAACAGGTTGTTGCTCCCCACTTGTGTATATTCAAAGTGCTCAGACTGCACCTCACAAAACCAAAATCCCGACCCTTCAGGGCTCCGCAAACCCTTGCAACAGTTTGCCCTTGGGACAATGCAACACTTCGAGTTGGCGACGAATTGGTCGGCGCTATTGATATCTGCCCCAAAGAAAAGGTCACCAGAGAAGGCAAGCCACGTGGCAGGGTCTGCTGCAAGGAAACGTTGGGCATGTGGATTCTTTATTTTATGGACAAGGAGTTGTGCACATTTTGTTCCTGCACCAAGCCTACCAGTGGTGTGTGCATGAGCAGCTAGAACCCCGCGACATTTGCAGTTCGCAATGATATTGGGACCCGTTTCCCTTCATTGCCATCATGTCATTGACCACCAAAATGGCAGTCACAAAGACTGCGGGTTCACGGGGCTGTCTGCTGTGTGCAAACCGTGCCTGACATTTGAAGTTTGAGAGTGGTCCCCCCCAGTTTAGCATGGGTGATCTTGAACAGTAATCGGGGGACTCCTTGAAGACCACGCCATGTTTTACACAAGCACATGCTTCATACTGCTCGAACACTGTGTTGTGGGGTAGTGGTGAGGAACCACATCAGTGGACGTGGCTGCAGCTTCCGAAGTTCTGTTAGGCAGCTTTGGCCCTATATATAGTTCGTAGGTGGTCTTGCATGACTCAGCATTCATCCTACTGCGATCCCTTGATCCAACAGGGCAGAATGTAAAGTGGCACTGCTGTTCTCACTAATGGGGAATGGCGAACAGGTTGTTGCTCCCCACTTGTGTATATTCAAAGTGCTCAGACTGCACCTCACAAAACCAAAATCCCGACCCTTCAGGGCTCCGCAAACCCTTGCAACAGTTTGCCCTTGGGACAATGCAACACTTCGAGTTGGCGACGAATTGGTCGGCGCTATTGATATCTGCCCCAAAGAAAAGGTCACCAGAGAAGGCAAGCCACGTGGCAGGGTCTGCTGCAAGGAAACGTTGGGCATGTGGATTCTTTATTTTATGGACAAGGAGTTGTGCACATTTTGTTCCTGCACCAAGCCTACCAGTGGTGTGTGCATGAGCAGCTAGAACCCCGCGACATTTGCAGTTCGCAATGATATTGGGACCCGTTTCCCTTCATTGCCATCATGTCATTGACCACCAAAATGGCAGTCACAAAGACTGCGGGTTCACGGGGCTGTCTGCTGTGTGCAAACCGTGCCTGACATTTGAAGTTTGAGAGTGGTCCCCCCCAGTTTAGCATGGGTGATCTTGAACAGTAATCGGGGGACTCCTTGAAGACCACGCCATGTTTTACACAAGCACATGCTTCATACTGCTCGAACACTGTGTTGTGGGGTAGTGGTGAGGAACCACATCAGTGGACGTGGCTGCAGCTTCCGAAGTTCTGTTAGGCAGCTTTGGCCCTATATATAGTTCGTAGGTGGTCTTGCATGACTCAGCATTCATCCTACTGCGATCCCTTGATCCAACAGGGCAGAATGTAAAGTGGCACTGCTGTTCTCACTAATGGGGAATGGCGAACAGGTTGTTGCTCCCCACTTGTGTATATTCAAAGTGCTCAGACTGCACCTCACAAAACCAAAATCCCGACCCTTCAGGGATCCGCAAACCCTTGCAACAGTTTGCCCTTGGGACAATGCAACACTTCGAGTTGGCGACGAATTGGTCGGCGCTATTGATATCTGCCCCAAAGAAAAGGTCACCAGAGAAGGCAAGCCACGTGGCAGGGTCTGCTGCAAGGAAACGTTGGGCATGTGGATTCTTTATTTTATGGACAAGGAGTTGTGAACATTTTGTTCCTGCACCAAGCCTACCAGTGGTGTGTGCATGAGCAGCTAGAACCCCGCGACATTTGCAGTTCGCAATGATATTGGGACCCGTTTCCCTTCATTGCCATCATGTCATTGACCACCAAAATGGCAGTCACAAAGACTGCGGGTTCACGGGGCTGTCTGCTGTGTGCAAACCGTGCCTGACATTTGAAGTTTGAGAGTGGTCCCCCCCAGTTTAGCATGGGTGATCCTGAACAACGTGATCTTGAAGGGAACCACGGCCCAACGAGCGGACTTCACGCACCGCCGTCCTGCCCCCCGGCCCTCCGATGGGGTTCAACGTAACCAACACCCCGTCTCCGCGGGTGCTGAGCAGGCCAGGGCAATTCTCGCCATCTCCGGCATGGTCGCCGGCGGTGACTTCCAGTTGGCACTCCGTGCGGCACGTGACCCCGGAGCATTGGTCGCCCGCATGCACACCAGGGGGGGGGTCTAACCGACAGCAGGATTCACCTCACCTGCCCCCTGTCCTGCTAGCGCCCCTATTTGAGAGCGCAATGTCTACCCCGCGAAGGGACAGCACTCAGAGTGCGTCTGATGAGGACGTGCAACAGTATGCCGTCCGGTGTTCTACCCCCCCCGATCTGCCCCCCACCCTGCTGGCTCCACTTTTTGAGAGCGTGATGTCTGCCTCGCGAGCGGGCAGCACTCATCGTGATTGCGATGAAGACATGGGTCAGTATGAAGTCCAGTACTCTACCCCACCCTCCGTGGGGGAGTGGCCCCCTAACCCTTTTACCTTCCCCTCTCTTCGCGGAGCACAGCGTCTCTGCACGGAATTGCCTGGCATGGCCCGACAGGGCCAGGGATGGGTTCGTGACCCCCATGCACAACACTCCACCATGCTGTACAGCATGCAGGAAGGTGCTCTGTCTTCCAGCAGCGCGGAGGGGCTCATGAAGCATGGACGGGCCTCACGTGAGGCAACCTAAAGGACGGAGGGGGGAGCCTCTTGTCATACAGGGCGGCAGCTCTCCAGAAACCCGCGCGACTTGCCCCTTGGGTGAGTCTGGGGGCTGGAATGGGTAGAAGCCCCATGGACTATTGCTCCTTAATATGATTTCCTTCCATGGGTGATCTTGAACAGTAATCGGGGGACTCCTTGAAGACCACGCCATGTTTTACACAAGCACATGCTTCATACTGCTCGAACACTGTGTTGTGGGGTAGTGGTGAGGAACCACATCAGTGGACGTGGCTGCAGCTTCCGAAGTTCTGTTAGGCAGCTTTGGCCCTATATATAGTTCGTAGGTGGTCTTGCATGACTCAGCATTCATCCTACTGCGATCCCTTGATCCAACAGGGCAGAATGTAAAGTGGCACTGCTGTTCTCACTAATGGGGAATGGCGAACAGGTTGTTGCTCCCCACTTGTGTATATTCAAAGTGCTCAGACTGCACCTCACAAAACCAAAATCCCGACCCTTCAGGGCTCCGCAAACCCTTGCAACAGTTTGCCCTTGGGACAATGCAACACTTCGAGTTGGCAACGAATTGGTCGGCGCTATTGATATCTGCCCCAAAGAAAAGGTCACCAGAGAAGGCAAGCCACGTGGCAGGGTCTGCTGCAAGGAAACGTTGGGCATGTGGATTCTTTATTTTATGGACAAGGAGTTGTGCACATTTTGTTCCTGCACCAAGCCTACCAGTGGTGTGTGCATGAGCAGCTAGAACCCCGCGACATTTGCAGTTCGCAATGATATTGGGACCCGTTTCCCTTCATTGCCATCATGTCATTGACCACCAAAATGGCAGTCACAAAGACTGCGGGTTCACGGGGCTGTCTGCTGTGTGCAAACCGTGCCTGACATTTGAAGTTTGAGAGTGGTCCCCCCCAGTTTAGCATGGGTGATCTTGAACAGTAATCGGGGGACTCCTTGAAGACCACGCCATGTTTTACACAAGCACATGCTTCATACTGCTCGAACACTGTGTTGTGGGGTAGTGGTGAGGAACCACATCAGTGGACGTGGCTGCAGCTTCCGAAGTTCTGTTAGGCAGCTTTGGCCCTATATATAGTTCGTAGGTGGTCTTGCATGACTCAGCATTCATCCTACTGCGATCCCTTGATCCAACAGGGCAGAATGTAAAGTGGCACTGCTGTTCTCACTAATGGGGAATGGCGAACAGGTTGTTGCTCCCCACTTGTGTATATTCAAAGTGCTCAGACTGCACCTCACAAAACCAAAATCCCGACCCTTCAGGGCTCCGCAAACCCTTGCAACAGTTTGCCCTTGGGACAATGCAACACTTCGAGTTGGCGACGAATTGGTCGGCGCTATTGATATCTGCCCCAAAGAAAAGGTCACCAGAGAAGGCAAGCCACGTGGCAGGGTCTGCTGCAAGGAAACGTTGGGCATGTGGATTCTTTATTTTATGGACAAGGAGTTGTGCACATTTTGTTCCTGCACCAAGCCTACCAGTGGTGTGTGCATGAGCAGCTAGAACCCCGCGACATTTGCAGTTCGCAATGATATTGGGACCCGTTTCCCTTCATTGCCATCATGTCATTGACCACCAAAATGGCAGTCACAAAGACTGCGGGTTCACGGGGCTGTCTGCTGTGTGCAAACCGTGCCTGACATTTGAAGTTTGAGAGTGGTCCCCCCCAGTTTAGCATGGGTGATCTTGAACAGTAATCGGGGGACTCCTTGAAGACCACGCCATGTTTTACACAAGCACATGCTTCATACTGCTCGAACACTGTGTTGTGGGGTAGTGGTGAGGAACCACATCAGTGGACGTGGCTGCAGCTTCCGAAGTTCTGTTAGGCAGCTTTGGCCCTATATATAGTTCGTAGGTGGTCTTGCATGACTCAGCATTCATCCTACTGCGATCCCTTGATCCAACAGGGCAGAATGTAAAGTGGCACTGCTGTTCTCACTAATGGGGAATGGCGAACAGGTTGTTGCTCCCCACTTGTGTATATTCAAAGTGCTCAGACTGCACCTCACAAAACCAAAATCCCGACCCTTCAGGGCTCCGCAAACCCTTGCAACAGTTTGCCCTTGGGACAATGCAACACTTCGAGTTGGCGACGAATTGGTCGGCGCTATTGATATCTGCCCCAAAGAAAAGGTCACCAGAGAAGGCAAGCCACGTGGCAGGGTCTGCTGCAAGGAAACGTTGGGCATGTGGATTCTTTATTTTATGGACAAGGAGTTGTGCACATTTTGTTCCTGCACCAAGCCTACCAGTGGTGTGTGCATGAGCAGCTAGAACCCCGCGACATTTGCAGTTCGCAATGATATTGGGACCCGTTTCCCTTCATTGCCATCATGTCATTGACCACCAAAATGGCAGTCACAAAGACTGCGGGTTCACGGGGCTGTCTGCTGTGTGCAAACCGTGCCTGACATTTGAAGTTTGAGAGTGGTCCCCCCCAGTTTAGCATGGGTGATCTTGAACAGTAATCGGGGGACTCCTTGAAGACCACGCCATGTTTTACACAAGCACATGCTTCATACTGCTCGAACACTGTGTTGTGGGGTAGTGGTGAGGAACCACATCAGTGGACGTGGCTGCAGCTTCCGAAGTTCTGTTAGGCAGCTTTGGCCCTATATATAGTTCGTAGGTGGTCTTGCATGACTCAGCATTCATCCTACTGCGATCCCTTGATCCAACAGGGCAGAATGTAAAGTGGCACTGCTGTTCTCACTAATGGGGAATGGTGAACAGGTTGTTGCTCCCCACTTGCGTATAATTGCGCAAAGTGCTCAGACTGCACCTCACAAAACCAAAATCCCGACCCTTCAGGGCTCCGCAAACCCTTGCAACAGTTTGCCCTTGGGACAATGCAACACTTCGAGTTGGCGACGAATTGGTCGGTGCTATTGATTTCTGCCACAAAGGGGGAATGTTAGCGCGCCGGGCGCGCGCCAGGCATCTTTTTGGACCCGTGCCCCTCCGGTGGCCTTTCAGGGGGTGCACTAAGGGGGCGCACTTAGCGCAGTGCAGCTATTTGGGCGTCTGGCTGTACTAGAGACCCACGCATCATGGTGACCCCTAGCGTAGTTTTTGACTTCTGATTTTGTCCCTTTTGTTGGGGACTCCCGAGAATGCAGGGGTGACATACCATTTCCGCCCTCCTTTGGGCCCCAACCTTCCGGTGCTATTGAGGAAACGGGGACAATCTTTGAATCCACGCTTTGATACTAGGAGCAGTGAGGAGCAATGAGTGGCACCAGTCAGTCCGCATTTTGTTGCATTTTTCACAGTTTTGCATCCGGAGGCAAGTCCGTCACCCCCCCTACGGACCATGGGAGCATGTCCCGCCTCATGTTTGGACTGACCAAAGGAACTCGGCCGCCACGCAAGATGAGGCAGAGGATGAGGCAGAAGTGTGTGTGTTGTGTTGCCAAAGGCGCTTCACCGTCGCAGTTTGTGATGGGTGTAAGGAGCACTATTGTAATGAATGTATTGACACCCACACTTGTGGGACCAATGTTGTTTCTTAAGTACACCACAAATGACAGTTGGAGTGGGTGAATTCACAGATATTGCTTTATTATGCAACGTGCTTTGGGCCTTTGTAGGGAAGGTGTGCAGTGCAATGTGGTCTACTTGGGGGGCTTCTCCATGAGAGGGTAAATCTGGGGCTGAAGTCGGGATAGTTAATAGAAAAGTAGCACGCCGGGTCGAGTCGGCGACGAATTGGTCGGCGCTATTGATATCTGCCCCAAAGAAAAGGTCACCAGAGAAGGCAAGCCACGTGGCAGGGTCTGCTGCAAGGAAACGTTAGGCATGTGGATTCTTTATTTTATGGACAAGGAGTTGTGCACATTTTGTTCCTGCACCAAGCCTACCAGTGGTGTGTGCATGAGCAGCTAGAACCCCGCGACATTTGCAGTTCGCAATGATATTGGGACCCGTTTCCCTTCATTGCCATCATGTCATTGACCACCAAAATGGCAGTCACAAAGACTGCGGGTTCACGGGGCTGTCTGCTGTGTGCAAACCGTGCCTGACATTTGAAGTTTGAGAGTGGGCACACCTGGTCCAGAGTGCAGCCGTACCTCAACCCTTCCCTGTGTTCCCTTCTCTATATGTTCCCTCTTTTTGTATTGGTGAAGCACGGCATGTGCTGCTCTGGCCCTCTGTTATGAACAGAAGGCCCTCTGATCTTCTGTTCGTTCTGTTTGTATGTGCCACAAAGAGACACCAGATGGGCAGTGCCGGGGGGTTAGGACGAAGAAGTGCCATGCTTTGCAGCTGTCCAACGATGGAAGTACTATCAAGTGTTTTCAAGAGCCTAGAAGTTCCAAGTAGAAACGACCATTGAGCCCCGACCTATCAGGGTAGGCGATGCAGGTATTGGAACTGATCAGCTGCCAGTATGCACTTATGAAGCATCGCAGACCCCACTCCAGTATCTTATACTTGCGTCCGTGGCACATGCTTACCAAAAGAGGAGGACTATGTTGGAGAAGCACAGCATGTGGTCCCCTCGCTCTCGTCGCCTTCCTTTCTGTTCTGCAAAGAGGGAACAACAACCGGCCCAATCCACATCAGCCTATACCTCTGTTGGTTTGCTGGTGAAGGGAAGGAGGGTTGCACTGTATTTGTGCATTCTTTTGTCCCCCCAAAGCGAAACACGACACACCTTCTCTTGGTAGGGTAGGCTCTAGATGTGGTGACGATGTCAACGTCCATTGCAGAGCTGAGAAGATGGAGACCACACTTCATGTTTTCGAAGTGCATATGAAGTGCATACCTCACAAGAAGCTACTTGGTGTCACGTTGCGTGGCACACCAAGCTGCAGGCGTGTCAATTTGCGCGGCATTTGTAGATTTTCAAGGGCCCAATGGGATCCTTTCCGTGTAAATTTGATTCCGAGCATTATTCGTGCTGGCCGCTATTTCTGTTCAGTCTTTTTTTTGTTGCAATGAAATTGCAAGATTGTGTGTCCCACTATCATGTGAAAGCCTGAACAACCAACCTGCCTCGGAACTTGGCTGGTACCTGTGCATGGACATCAAGGTGACGCGTGTTGTCAGCATCAGTCTCGTCACTTGTGAGCTTAACAGTGGAGCTATATATTGTGGAAATGACAGGCATCAAAGCACATGACTTCGACGAACTGTGCTCCATATTGTCATCCCTTGTGCATCCATTGCACCCCTTTGATACACGCGCTTGACCAGTGCTGGTGCGATGTGTGTCCCACCCTCAAACAACGTCACTTACTCACACACTGGGGAGCCAGACTGAGGACCTACATACGGCGGTGCCACAAGATCTACGAAAATTCTTCCAATGCCACCCTCCAACTGTGCACACGGGCGACACACACCATCTCTTTTTTTGATAATTGGTCCGCCTCTGCTATCGTGCCAGAGTATTTTTTTCCTGCTTTCTTCAGGTTCGTCAGCGCTTGGATGCATGACCCAAAGGCGAAGATGTAGAATTAAACCTAGGATTGAGCCCATCGGAATTGGTTGGCCAACACAACCGTTCCACAACACACCCAATACTGCATCTAGGCTAGCAAGTGATACCCAACCCACACGGACAGGGACATGCCTGAGTTTCGGGGGGGGGGGGGGCACTTGACATAACGCGCACGCTTCGCGGAGATTTTGCAACAATAGATTAAATGGTGGCTAGGCCGTAAGGGGGTGCACTTGGCGCCGTGCGCGTGCACACCGCGGCTATTTGGGTGTTTGGCCGTACTAGAGGCCCTTACTTTGTGATACTAGGGTCATCATTGTTGTTGCACAGTAGGATTTGATGCTTCTTTCGCGTTGGGGATATGGCATTTTTGGATTTTCAGCCAGTTTCACGCTTTTCCACCCTTTTTCACACGTTGGGGGAGTATTAGCGCACCGGGCATCCTTTTTTTACCATTCCCCACTCGTGCCTAGTTTTGCCCCCCCCCCCCCCCCCCCCCCAACCAAACTATGTGCCCCCAAGAACGTAGGGATGATGTAGCCCCCCGAGAAGGCAGGGGTTATGTAGCCAATCCCCCATTTTTGGGCCCTCGAGAAGGCGGGGGTGATGTAGCCACTTCTGACCTTGTCCCCTTTTATTGGGGACCTCCGAGAAGGCAAGGGTGATGTGGGCATTCCGCCCACATGTGGGCCCCGGAGACGGCAGAGGTTACGCGGCCACTCCCCAGTGACAAAAGGAAGCCGAAGTACGTTCGCCGTGCGCTTCTAGGCACAAGTGATCAGGAAGTACCTTCGGCGAACCCAAGGCCGTCCTAACGACCATTTGTAAGGGTGTGACAGACAGCTGTGGGGGGGGCATGACAGACCATTTGTGTGGGCGTGACTGACTATTGTGTGGGGGCGTGACACACCATTTGTAAGGGTTGTTGTGTATGCTTCGGTGGTTTCAGTACCTATGGGGAACCTAACCGTCCTCTGTCTTCGATTCAACCTTTTGATGCTATTGAGGTAGCTTTGTCATGTAATACGGCTAGTAGGTAATGATGTGTGCTTTTGCAACTGTGCTTGGCTTGACATTTGTGAAATGGACTCCTTGGTTTTGGTGCATGGTGAAACAACTTCCCAAGGTGAGGATAAATTTGGGGCTACAGCCAAGATACTTAACACAAAGGTAGCGCGCCAGGCGCACACCGGGCAAATGTTCCCCACTTTTGGCTCATTTCAACCACATCCACTCTTTTTTGGGTTGATTTCTCTCCACCACAGGGACCCCAAGAAGGCAGAGGTTCAGTGGCACACACTCGTTTCTGTGGCCTACGTTGTATCTATGTAGATTGGTGAAGAACCACTTCGACTTCGTAGGACAAGCACACATCGCGCGGCGAAGTATTCCGTTGGGAAATGGACACATTGAAGCACGTCCCATGATTCGATACAAGGACGCTATTAAGGCTCGCGTGAGTCCCACGTATGTCAAGGAAAGGGCGTTCATGGATCAGATAACATGCAAATTAGCCCCATCTCAACCTCCATTGCTGAAAATGGTGCCAAAAGGGTCCCATTGCGCATGATGTTCTTTGTAAAGGAAAGGTCATTTGCAACTGTCTTGAACTCGGGTAGTTTGGATCACTATCACTTCCTTCCATTTTTTGGCGACTCACCTTTCATGCATACAAAGAACTTTCTAGTTCTCAGCCTCCCTAGGTAGCTCCGATATGGGCAACAGACACGGGCAACAGACACGGAAGCTCTCTAAGGTTTGGAAATCCCTTGGCCAGGCAGCTCCAACATGGGCAATATGCAATATGCAACATTTTTCAATCGAAGAAATCAAGCACTTCCGTCCATGCTATACTTCCCTTTCGTGACCAAAATAATCTTGTATGTCCCACTGGCAACACCACAAAACAAGCCAAAACATTGGATTCTTCAATAAAGAAAACCCTCCGGGGGCCAAGGGGGAGCGTTAGCGCGCCGGGCACGCGCCGCGCATCTTTTTTTGACCATTCCCCACCCGTGGCTGTTTTTGCCCCCACCTCACCAAACCATTTGGAGTACCTTCTCACCGTGTCTAAGAATTTGGCCCATCCTTTGCACCCAGTTTATGACGATGGCAAGGGTGGTGGTTGGAAGTGGTGGGTGTGTCATTTTGTGTTGTTGAAACCTCATATTTCGGTTGATGCAAGGTGCCTTGCAGGGAAGGTTTGCGGTCTGTGCGGTCGACTTGGAGGACTTCCCAAGGTGAGGATAAACCTGGGGCTAGAGATAAGATACTTAGTACAAAGGTAGCGCGCCGGGCATGCGCCGGGCAAGCATTCCCCCCAAGATTCTTCGTTCCCGAAAGGGGGGCCATTGAAAGGGCGGACCATGATTCTTCAATTCAGGGGGGGGGGGGGGGTCAGCCCAGAGTTCCTACGTGGGGCATTGGCACGGGGGGGAGGGATGGGCAAGGGGGTAGGGGATGTTAAGATCAAGGGAGCAAGGTTTAATCACGCTAGTTTGTGGTTTGCCTGCTGGATTGATGATTTTCGTACCCTTGTCCGAATCGCGAAAGGGAAATATGGCCCTTAGGGGGCGTCCTTGTACTGCACGTGCACCGTGCGCTACTTTTAGACCATATTCCCCCCAAAGAGCCCCCAATTGCACCTACAACCATTCAAAAGATGTGCGCCCCAGAAGGGATGCATCCAAACAATGCCTCAACAAGATGCACTGGCGAGAAAATGCTCACACGCCGGTTTTCTGCAATTTTTTGCTACTACGTCTATTTTTGATCTTGCAACGATAGCAGTAGCGATGAGAAGCACAAAAGATCCAAAAAATCGTCCGACCCGGCGTTGAGGAGGTCAAGACCACTAGTTGAGTCTCGCCTCAACTTTTGTTTGCACTTCCCCATTTAGGCAATTTTTCTGTCCATTTTTCATAATGAATGGCATGGATTGGCATGACATGCAGCCACCTTCCGACTCCCATGAGCCTCACGCCTCAGCAGAGGAGAGGCTCGCAGAACAAGCCAGAGAACTCCAACAACTACGTGAACAAGTGGCCAAGGCGTCAGTCAACGAAGGTCCGAGCCTCCCTCCCCTATCCGTGCCGGAGCTGAACAAAGCCCTCGAGAGACCTGAGCTAACCCATTGGACGAGTCTTCTGTCCAATTTGAAAGCCTCCGTCAGGGTGAGGGCTGGAGAAGTCGGCGAAGTTCCACGACCGGTCAAATTCAAAGGCCAAGTCGCCAAGGACATGATGGGCCCGGGTGAGCAGCCGTTGTCGCTCACCTAGGACTGCGTTGGCCAGTCCCAGTCGGCATATGCCAGGAGGTACGCGGGATTGACTAGCAACGCTACGCCGGAGGAAGCCCGAGAGGCCCTTGGGGACAGCTTCGTGTGGCGAAGCATCAAGTTCAGGGTGGTTGGGGGCGTGCTGCAATGGCAGACGCGCCAAGGGAAGTGGATCCCTTTTGACCCACCACCGAGTGCAGACTGCTAGTGCTGCACTCATCGTGGCTCCTGAGGGGGGCGCCACTAGCACTTCCAGTGCCCCGACTGGTCCTTACCACAGGACCCCCCCCCCCCCCCCGCGGGCCTGAGTTAGGGACTAACCGGCACTGTGGGAGGGTGGTGGGTGCGAGCTGACCTGGATATGTAGGCAGCCAACGCACAAACGCAAACCGCCTGGAGTGGTACTGAACAGGTCAGCGCTGCAGTACAGCAAGGCACCTGTTGAAGCATTGAGCTGAATAGTTTGATGGTGAAACATCGGGACGCCTTTGCGCCCCCAGAGTTCGAACATGACACGTCTTTACGTGTCAGAGAGCAAGAGCAAAACAGGGGCAGCAAGAGCAATACCCGCAGAGCAAGGGTTAGAGACTAACTGGCACTGTGGGAGTGTGGTGGGTGCGAGCTGACCTCACTGTACAGATGGCCAAGGCCAAAGCACAATCAGCAGCCACTTGGAGTGGTACAGAATTGGTCTGCGCTGCAGTGCAGCAAGGAAAAACACTGAACTATGTGGTGATGACCATGCGCCTGTGACACGGGGGCGTATGCGAGCCTAGTATCCGTTGCCTCATGGCCCAGGCCTGAGGCCCCCCGGGAGTGGGGGGGGGTGTCATCGCACGGGGGGGGGGGCGTGTCAGCGCACGGGTGGGGGGGGGGGCACAAGCGACGCAGCCACCCTGCTCGCGGACCTCGCCAACCAGTGGGCTCTAGCATCCAGCGTCGATGAGCCCGGTAAGCCAGATGAAAGCACCATCCCATCGTGGCGTCCCCATACCAGGGCGCAATACGGTTCCCGGCTTCGCGTGGTGGCATCTTACGCGGCGCAAACGGGCCCGCCTTCTATCGCGCAGCCACTGGCAGGCGTCCTCACGGAGCGGGCACGCATGGGGGCGGCCGTACCTTCCGCTGGCCGGGTTGGTCACCCTCGTTGAGAACGAGTCCAACTCCAGCTACGGATCCAACCTCGGGGCCCTCGCAACCCTTGCTTGGGTATGCTTTGTGCGCGTCGGGGAGGTGGCCACTGTCCAAGTCGCGGATATCGCGCTTCCGGGGGCTATCCAGTTTTGGAAGAGCAAAACTGGGGAAGAGAGGTACACCACCAGACCCTTGTCCAGGGCCGCGGACCAAGTACGCGAGTGCGCCTAGATCTTCGTGGTCGGATGTGGCAGGAAGTCTGACATGCTGGCCTAGCAAGCAGGTGAAGCATGCCTGGAGTCGGGCATGGCCAACTGCCTGGCTGGACCTGGAAGAGCCGGAAGGGATGAAACCGATCCAATTCCTTAGCACTAAAGGCTGGGTAACAATGTGGGATACAAAAGAATCCTACGCAAGTAAACACCACCAAAAAATCGAAAGAACGCGAGGAGCATGCTCGGGATCGCAAGGATCTAGGCCGAGGAAAAATCATACCCTGCCGGTTGAGCAGATGTTGGACAGGGGAGGAAGAAAGTACCGCGAAAAAACCAAAGCGGGGTGCTTTTGGTTTGTGGAGTATGACGGGGACAAGTTCTGCATGACGAAAGGAGGCGACGCATACAATGTGCAGAATTACCCGCCGGAGAAGTGCAAAGAATGCGGCAAAGGAACAATTCTGCGTTGTTGCAGGATGCCCCCCACAACCGATGCTGCTGTGCGGTATGTTGGCCATGACTATGGGAATCCGCACTGATTTTCTTCTTCTGCCTGGTCGCACTCATCGCTCCCCTCCCCTCCGGCATCTTCCGTGGTGCGCCATGCGGTCTGCATAACGGACTGGGTTCTCTTTGGCTCAGTTCCAGCGACATGACGCCGAGACATTTCGCTCCCCTTGCGGCGGGACTTAGGGGATTTTCCTTCCAAGCTCCAAGTCTCTTTGGGATCCGTCATTGTGACAGATATTGACCGCGGGCTCCCTCCATCGCCTGGGATCTCGCCTCGTCAAACCAGGTCGAACCTCCGAACAAGAGAACCCTGCTGGCCCTCGCTTCGAAGACATCATCGCTGGGAACATTTGCGTCCGGACTACGAAAAGCCGGCAGGCGGCATACAGCGGCCCCATACGAGCTATAGTGGAAGATACTTGAAGAGCAACTTCAAGCGGAGTTTCCCCTGGGGAGAAGCTTGAGCACCATCAACACGGTCCTCTCATTAGCAACATGGGCGGTGTCCATGGGCATCGCAACAAATGGGGTACCCAGAATTATGTGGCAGTATGTCAAGGGGGCGGAGAACGTTTGGGGCGACAGGAAGGTCTTATGGGGATCGATAGAGGCCCTGTAGACAATGGCTTCCCAGGCTCAACACCCTACCGAGTGGGCGGGGGTGCAGCAGCGGTACTCTCGACGGTCGACTGGTGGGGCTACGCGTCGGGGAGATGGCGGGAATCAAAGACCGAGGACTGGATGGAATCCGAGACACGATCACGTTTTGGGACGAGAAGGTGAACCGCAGAGCATACTCACGGAGAGTGGGACACGAGGATAAAAACAGGGCGATAATTGATACTCGGAAGGCTGAAACCCAAATTTTGCAGAAACTGTAGCTGGAGGACGCATACGTTGTGGTCCACTCAAACCCCTCAAACAGACAGGACCCTCCCGAGGGCTTCACTTTTGGGTTTGGAGTGGGGGACAAAGTGTGCTCCAATGCATACGATGACGATGAGATGGTCCAGTTGCCCAGGAACCTGCGCCGCATTGACCCTGTGCATGTCACGTGAGCACTCAAGGAGTGCCTGTCGTCTGCATATACCGCGTTTGTGGCCAAAGCGGATCACAAGGCAGTGAATGTGTCTTGCCATCCGCCAGTGTTTGATGATTCACTCCCGAGGTTTAGGTGCCATGAAGAGTCTTTAGAGGACGAGGATTGTGTTGCTCCGGTCCTCCGTGTTATTTCTGCCATTGAAGCCCCACCGAAATAAGTGGTGGGACGTCGCTATACATGTAATCCGCACTGAAGCGACAGCCTACCACAAGGAGGTTGCCCCGCCACAGGCGTTCAACATGATGGGCCTGGTTCTCACTTCCACTAAACATAGGGTCTGTCCACAGGCGTGGACATACCTCAGATCCAAGGGGTACGAGCCCCCTTCTAAAGCTGCAGCGTATTCGATCCTCGTGACCCTTTTTGAAAAGGACCGCAATAATAAAGCAGGCACCATCCTATTGGGGAAGTTAAAAGGGATTTTGGGAGGTGAGGAGATGAATGTACAGTCAGGCACAAACGGACAGAAGCAGATCCATAAACTTATGTCCGAACTCCAGTGCAGGGGGAAGCTTGGGGCAGTCAGAGACAAGACAGGCGCCCACCTCACTCAACCGCTGAAAATAGCCACAGCACTGAGGGAGCACTGGGAAGGGGTCTCCAAGCAAGGGCTCATGTCCGTCGATGCATGCACGAACTTTCTCCAGTCCCTGCCTTTACCTGCAATTTTCAAGACCATAGCACGAGCCCTGTTCAGGCCTCTCACGCAGGAAATAGTAAATGAGGTCCTAGACAGACTACACAGCAACGTCTCACCAGGAGACGATGGTGTGCGGGCAAAAATATATCAGCGGTTTGCGGAAGTTTTTGCGCCTGCCATGTTGCAGGTGGCGAAGCATTGTTTTCACATAGGCATCTTTTATGATGACTGGGGGATGGGAATTATTAACAGCATCCCCAAAGTAGCAGGCACGTGTATGATCACAAAGCTGCGCCCTATCACACTACAAGAGGTAAAAAAGAAATGGCTCATGACCATCCTCTGCATCCAAGTGGAGCAGATGTTCCAGCAGTTGACTCACAGCCGCCAGGTGGGCTGTGTAAAAGGCAGGCAAATGATCAACCACATCTGGGGTGTTTGGAGCACTTTTGAGCCGGTAGACCGCTGTGTGATGGTGAGCTTTGACTTTTCTAACGCTTTTCCCACCCTCAGTCATGCATGCATTCAGGCAGTCTTGCGGCTCATTCAACGGACGGCAGGGTACGTGCTGGTCGTGCTGGCTATTGTGCGTATGCCATACCAATTTTGCGTGGGGAGAGGAGTGGTTAGGGAAGTGAACTACATGCCGAAGGCAGGCATAGGACAGGGGGACCCGTTTTCTCCGGTCCTCTTCTCCTTTTGCGTGGCCTTTGTGCTGCATCTCCTCTCTGAGATTACAAACATGGATTCCTTCATGTACCTAGATGACCTCTGCGCCATAGTAGAAGGCCCACAACTGGGCCGCACCCTTGGCACGGTGCAGGAAGCTATGAGTGTCTTTGCTAAGTTCCCAGGACAGGTTCTCCACCTGATCAAATGTGGAGTAGTAATCAAAGGGGATTTGACCCCAGCTGAGCGCAGCCAGGTAGAATTGTCCAATGGGCAACAACTCCTGTGTGGCATCCCTGTGGTAGACTCTGTAAAATACCTCAGAGTGCACATGGGGAATTTAACGTCGGACGCCGCCTTTGCCTTCCCACTTGGGGAAGCACAAAGGAGGGCCAGGTGCATGACCGCATATGGACTGTCAATCAAGGAAAAACTCCTGCTTCTCAAAACCTGGATCCTCCCATGTGTACTTCTGACTGCCAGGGCCTGGTCTCCCTCAGAAATTGCCATCAGGGCACTCAGACACGTGTATCACACGGCGCTGGGGACAGATAGCTGGGGTGTCACGCTGGACAACCTAGCTCAACCAAGGGAACTGGGGGATACTCCCTCCCCCCCCAAAATTTGGTTACATGCCCAATCCGGCCTGCCCTTTCACAAGCTACTGCAGTCGCCAGACATTTCTCCCGAACGACTAGTGAAGGGATTTCGTGTATTGTGTACCACATATGGGGTGTGCCTGAATGCATGGGCCCTCCCGTATCTCCAGATGGGCCAATCCCATATAAAACCTTTGGGTTTATGCAATACAGCTTCAAGTCCTTTTCTATATCCAGAAGGTACGTCATTGATGGGCTGGGGGACCAGTCGGCAGTGGGGGGTCTGCCCCTGTGGCACTCAGCCATCTTCCCAAATGACAAGCAACTTAGCTACTATTGTCCGGCCTTGATCCGTCAAGGAGTCATGCAAGTCAAGCATATGTTCCTTCATGAGTCCCCAGTGGAGGACCTGCTCAATAAGGAAGGACGGACATGGAGGCAGGTGTATCACAATGGCCTGACCAACTTTCTCAAGGTCCAGCCCTCGGACTAGTCTAGGCCGTCTGTTTGGTTAGCGGCTTGGGGCAAGTTGGACTCACTGGCGAGACTAGCCGCGAATCCACACACAGAAACATGACAGTCCCCGAAAGTGTGGGGCATCTTTTGGAGAGCAAAATTCTTTCCTTCACTCCATGACTTTGTTTATCATGTTCTATGGCGTAAGCTCCGTGTGGCAGAGCGACTAAGCTCGTGGACCTAGGACCCCACATGCCCCCTTTGCCGGTCCGTTGAGACCCTGGATCATGCCCTGGGTGACTGTTTGTTCCACAAAGTGTCTTCGCGGTTTTGAGAAAAGTGTGGGAGCCCCTAAGGGTGAAGGGACAACAGTACGAATGTGGTAACATCCCGATGGAACACTCGTTCCACACACCCCAAGGCATTGCACAGTGGACAGCCCTAGCGGCACACTGGACACTGCGCAACACATATCGGAAGGCGCCAGTAGCCTCAGTTGAAGCACTGCTCACCATCTGGATCAAGCTCGCAGCACTCTTGGTCGGCTGGGAACCCTTGTCCGCATTCTCACACGTTTTCCAGACCTTCCATGATCGATTAATCCATCTCAAAAATGAGGGAGTGGTCACAGGACCTAGTATTGCCTATGTGGAGTCCAGTGACGAGGAGGAGGCTAGGCAGCTCAAGCAGCAGCCCAAGGATGACCGCAAGCAAGAGTTGGCTGCCATAGCGATAGAACAATTGCAACAAGCCCAGGCCAGAGGACTCCTCACTGTGTACACTGATGGCTCAGCCGAGCTCATGGCAGGGGTAAGCTGGATAGCAGGGTATGGCTGTCATGAGCGAGGGCGATGGGAAGAGGCTAACCAACTGCCATTGCATAAAAAAAAAACAAAGCATTAACAGGGCGGAGCTTTCTGCTGTCATTGTGGCGGTTCGGCGCACAGTCACACACAGAGCCACTTTTGAAGTGGCCGCCGATTCTTCCTATGTTTTTGGCGGTGTCTAGGGCTCTGCGGTACGTCAGAGAGCCTGGCACTGGGTCACCAGCAAGGGGCCTGTACTGAATGTCGATCTCTAGATCGAATTACTTGAATTGCTGGACACAGCTGTAGCCAGCTACGAGTGGATACCAGTGCCCAGCCATGTCTAGCTTGAGGGCAATGAAAGGGCAGATGCCCTGGCTGAGATAGGGAGGAAATCATCCCCCTTGTACGCTAAGGCGGGTCGCCACCCCCAGACTCTACTAACCCCCGTAGCGGCGTTGCCTCCGCACGGAATATTGAGGTCCCCTCTACCAGACACAGGATCAATTGTTAAGTATAGCATTGAAATGACGCCAGTCACATGCGATGCAGATCTGGCATTCTCCCAGGTCACCCTGGCGTCGCACGGGGGGGAGCTGTCGTCCCCTCCAGACAGCTTGAGTTTGAATCAGCCTTGGACTTCTATACTCCCTCCGGAGCCTCAGGGGCTCTCTGGTCCCTGGGACTTCAGTTGCTGGAGTCACCAACAACGGAAGTATCTTCAGATCAGAGCCAGTCGCTAGCCTGCGAGTTAGTCTTCATGGACGATGATTTGGTCACATCAGCGGATGAGACCGTCTCAATGGGCAGCACAGATTCACATATGTCCTCATGATTAACCTGACCTAGGGAGGGACAGGTAGGGTTAGACCAGACACCAACACCCAGGGACTAGTCCAGAGGTTGGCCAAATGGGTGCCAGCGACCAGCAAGACCTCCAGATACGTCCAGGTGCCTTCCCCAGTAAGTCCATGCACGCCAACAGGCAGACAAAACACAAAAAAGGAGCGACACAACACGGAGTAAGAGAGGGAGGAGTCAATAACAGACCGATCATAGAAGCAATGTATGTATAGACGAGCTCGGTGTACATAGCAATGTCATTGGGAGCCAAGACTCTAACGGGACTGAGCATCTACGGTTCGACAACGCTATTGCCCTGCTGTAGACCCGCTCTATGCTGTTGAATGTGTTTGCGGCCCCACGGATACTTGTGTCACGGGGGTGTATGCGAGTCCTGTATCCGTTGCTCATGGCCCCGGGGTACCTGTGTCACGGGGGTGTATGCGAGTCCAGTATCCGTTGCTCATCGCCCGGGGTCAGGGTACCCTGCCCCCCCCTTGCAATCTCCCACCCCTTGCAATCTCCCACCCCCGACCGGGGAGATGCATATATAATAGCCGTGCATGGTCCACCAACAGTGAACAGACCAGACCATTTAGATGCAAGTCCGTACGGACCAAATCAAATTTTCCTGAAGAAACATTTTGGGGCGATTTTGGTGCATCAACCTTTGGGCCTCAGATCCTCGCCCCCCATTTCAGTTCCAAAAGGGGCAGGGGCAGGGGCAGAGGCATGGAACAGCCGCATGGTGCATGCGCGACAGCATGGACTGCGTTGACTTCACTGCAGTCCACACTGCTGCTGAATTGGCGCGTTTCACGTGTTAATTGTGCAATTTCTCGTCAAGGGCACCGTCTGCACACTGTGCGTGCACCATGCACCCGCTCCCGCGCTTACTGTTGGGCACGTTCACACGGGATGATACCTAATGGCTGGCCTGTTACGGGCAGACGTGTCCAAGGATGCTTTTTCGCTTCCAAACCAAGATTTTTCGCATGCAATGTGGTGTCAGGTTTTCATTTTCGATACACAATGTGTTGAGGAATAACAGCAAACAACAACCCATGACAGTGAACAATGGTGGATCAATGTTATGACCCTCTCCCACGAATCTCCTCATGAGGATGGGAACGCTTCACTTTCCCATAACCTCTGACGGTGGGGAGGGGGATAGGGATCGGGACAGGGCTGGGGGTGGGGAAATGCCACTAGAGGTGTGACATCCTTGCATCCATCAACATCCGGCACCCTTGGGAGGTGGGGAGGTGGGAAGGGGAATGGGGAGGAGATGGAGATGAGATGGGACTGGATATGCATCTTTGATCATCAAAGCATCCAACACAGATTTCGTTGAATGACCAGTTTTGCCAATGCACACGTGGCTTTTGTTGCTTCACAGACATCAATGGCATCTTTGGGAGGTTCGGAGGGTCCCAAGCGGGCGCACGATTGGACATTCTGGACATCCAGCATGCGTGGTGTGCAGTTCAATCGCCATGAGCAGTTTGGCAGCATCAAGGTGTTTTGCAGTGCCCAAGTGCAAAGGTTCAAACACAGCTGTTGCATGTCTCAACGTATCTAAACATCGACATTTCCGTCGGGCCGTTTTATGAATTTAAAATGGCGAGTTTTTTTGCTGTCAGGATGATGTCAGGAACAGAATAAGAATGAGTGCATGAGTGCAGCCGGCGACTTTGAGTCTTATACTCCAAATCAAACCACATCAGGAACTGACTCTATGTTCGGTACGCACATGATGATAGTAATGGAGAAAGGCGTTTCAAAATCAGCCATCTGGGCTGCCAGAGAAATTCGTTTGGGTGTTTCCAGGCCGCCGAACAAATCCGGCGCAGAAAATTAATCGCAAGTCGGTAATAATATGTTCCCAAGTCTTGCGAGGCTTCGGACTTTCTTTGGTGGCCAGGATGCCCCCCAAATAATTTTGTAGACGCCATCATAATTTAGCCGTGATTTTAGCACAGAGTACAACAGATGCCTTCGACCCGTGCGTGTGGTACTGGTGTTCCAGTGTTGTACAGTCACACTGTCAGAAGGGTCCACCCCCCGCCCTCTTTATCACCTTGCAGCGCGACCTCAGATCACATGGTCTCTCGGTATATGTCCTGACGTTGAGGATTCACGGGCAATTCAAGCACCACGGCGCGGCCACAGCAACATGTACATGTTTGAGTGTACATACTATAGTGGAGCACCCCAACCAAGAAGGGGACACATTGCTGAAACTCGTTGCACTGATTGGACTAACGGCTGAAAGTGTCTATGGCGGGGACATTCAGTCAATCATTACCGACCATTGATCCCCCCTCTTTGTCACCTTGCAGTGCAGCATTTGCAGTGCTAGGCCTATTCAACCAGTGGGAATCTGGGGCATCTTTGATTGTGCATTGGTTTCTAATGCATTCTGCCTGTGGAGCCTTGCTCTTCTCGCCTGGGCCTTTACAAACACACAGCTTTGCAGCTGGATTTATGACTCTGCTCGTGTCTGGGACACATGATGCATGTGGAACCCTCGTTTGCACTATGTGCACTACTTCTTGCCCAGGCTGTTGCCTGAGAGCTCATAATGTACTCAGTGGAACTGTTGAACCTGTTGAGCGGGACGGAAAAAAAAAGATTTATGACTGTGCTCGTGTCATTCCTGCTTCAGGCATTCCAGGAACTGACTCCGAAGCATCCCCTCAGCGATCTGCCGGACCAGACCTCGCTCCATGTGTTCAAGGGTGACATCCAACCGACCACCAAGTCAGGCTTAGGGAACTCTTGCTCAATGAGGCAGCCCACCACTTGAAACCGCAGACTTTCGGTACTTTCCTGCATCCTGGCAGTGATCACGAAGTGTCCACCGTTTAGGTTCTTGGCATCCTCCCAAATTCTCTTGTGCATGCCACTGTGCATATGATGCGTTTGTGTTTTGGTGCTTCTGATGTGTGCATGTCCACAAAACATAGGCACACAGCGATGCGTGGCAAGTTCGACTTTCTGATGGTTGGCGCCGAGTGCCAACGGGTATCGTGGTGTTGCTGTGTGGCATATGGCAGGGGCAATCAGCCCATCGGTTGAAGTATTGCTGCACAGAGCTTTGTGCAGTGTTCGTGCATTGTTCCTTGTTTGTGCATCGGGACATGATGTATGATGGCATGGGACTGTGTCCCCTCCGCCCGTTCCAAAAGGCCCCCACAACAGACCCCCGAGCTCACAACACCAGCGGTGCGGTATTTGCGTAAAGCTCTCACAGCCCCAATTTTTTTCCCCGCTGATTTGTGTAAACCGTATGCACAGCGTTCGTAGTTTTGTGTAAAGTGACAAGGTCTGCAGGTCAACATACAACTCTTACCCATACAACTGCACTCCATTCGGTGCATGCGGTGCCGGATTTCACAGTCAGTGATCAACACCTGCGTCAATTGGGCCCCTTTCTGAACCCCCCTTTCGGCCTCCCAGTTGAGGGCTCTAGTAACCCCAGCCCCAGACATTGAAAACCCAGAGCCTTTGCGGTGTGGTGCGTGCATTGTGGTGTGGTGTGGTGCAGCGCAGTGCCGTGCAAGGCGATGTGGAGTGAGCCTGCGGTGTGGGATTGCCTCATCTGCATCTGTCAAATCTTTGAGCGTAACACAAGAAACATCTTCTTCGGCTGCTTGGAGGCGTGGAGGCCGAGAGAATCGCGAAGCTTCGCAGCTTTGCTAATGACAAGGCTCACCGCCGTGTGGCTTCTCAGAATGGTTGCAGCATCATGGCGTACAGATCGGGCTACAACGTAGTCAAGGTCTGGATTTCCGTCACCAAGAAGCGTGTGAAGAAGGAACTGCGACGCTCCTTTCCGACGCTTCTGAACGAGGCCGACTATTTTGCAGATGATGTCCGATTCTTCATTACGGTCTCCAGCAGTGGAACCAACGGTATGCATGTCCCTCTGCATCATCGTGCCGTGCATAAAATGTGTGTATCTTGCTGTGCATCAACCTGCATGATGTGTGTGTATGTGTATGCATCTCCCTGTGCATCAACTGCATCATCCATGTGTATGTCCCTGTGTATCGGCTCGCATAAGGTGTGTGCATGGCCCTGCATATCAAAGCGCATGATGTATGAGTATGGGGGCGTATTAACCGTGTGTGTGCAGTGCAATTGTTTGTACTTTTGTCCAGACGAAACACCTACTTGTAGGGCAAAGTAAAGGGGGCGGGGGGATTTCGCGGCGGGAATATTTCGTTGTGGGAAATTTCGTACGTCAAATGTGTGCAAAATTTCCCGCTCAATTCTCAGGCCGCTGTGCGAAACAACTAGCGTCGAAATTCAGCCATCTTGGCGCGTCACCACCCCGCCTTGATTTGGCTCGTCATGCCCTCCCTCCCTCCCTCCCTCCTTCCCTCCCTCCCTCCTTCCCTCCCTCCTTCCCTCCCTCCCTCCTTCCCTCCCTCCTTCCCTCCCTCCCTCCTTCCCTCCCTCCCTCCTTCCCTCCCTCCTTCCCTCCCTCCCTCCTTCCCTCTCTTCTTCCCTCCATCTCTCCCTCCCTCCATCTCTCCCTCCCCCCCTCACCCGGTCCCTCCCTCCCTCCCTCCCTTCCTCCCCCTCCCTCTCCGCCAGGGTGGGCTACAGACAGTGGGACCGTCTGTAGGGGGTATAGAGAAGGAGCTACGCCCACCTGCAGACACTGAGGATGGCACGCGGCTGACCGCTCCTGGTGCATCCATTTGGGGCTTCAAGAAGCTGTTGATCAAGGACCAACCCGGACAGCCACGGGCCTGATCCACCCTGATGCGCTGCTCAAGAACAGGCAGATCATTGGGGACAGCACGTGACTGAGCATCTCAGCTGCGTCCCAAGCCACGTAGAGCAAGGGAACGAGCTGGTGGGAGGGCAACACGGGTCTGATTTACCCTGAGGCACCCTATGTACAGTAGCACGGGCCTGGTCCGTTCAGATGCCCTTGTCTTTCGCGACAGGACATTTGGGACTGACCATCTCAGGTGCATCAGTAGACGAGTGTGTGGCCATCACGGATACGTGGGCAGGTGCAGCAGCATGAGCTTGGTCAGCTCTACTGTGCGGGCTTGTGTGCTTTGAGAACGCCATGGATGTGGTTATGGATTGTGTCGCCCAACTACCGGTGGCAAGGACAGGGAAGGAGACAATAACCAATCTGCACCTCCCTTCCCCCCTCCCTCCCTCCCTCCATCTCTCCCTCCCTCGCTCCCTCCCTCTGGCCAGCCGATATGCAGAATTATCGGGGACAGCATCGCGCACCCCCCGGGTGGCCTGTGAGCCTTAACACCGACCTTCAAATCCAAATCGACATCCCACCCTCCCGCCCTCCCTCCCTCCCCCCCTCCCCTCCCCTCCCCTCCCGCCCTCCCTCCCCTCCCCCTCATATGTGTTTCTTGTCACAGACCAAGTGGGGTCAGGAGGAGGGCGAGATGGATTTCTCTGCTCCACTGCCGGTGTGCCTCTGCGGTGGACGCTGCTCACCGTCCCCTCTGTCTCCATGTTGCCAGCCCTCTCCTTCCTGTTGCCCCCCCCGGGGCGGATGTGGCGAGGGGGGGCCCTCCTGTGTGCGGCGCCCGTGCTGATGTGGTCCGGTGGCTCAGCAATGGGACCACTCTGTGCACACGGCACGCGGGCCCCCAATCTGAAACTCCGGCCATGGGCTGTGGGCCATGGCATTGCTTGGGCCCCTCAAAGCCATTCCCCGACCCGTTGCATGCCCCCCCCCCCCACCGCATGGATCCTGCACCGGGGGCGAGTCTGCCCCGATTGGACGGATGCCGCTGCCACGGGTGCATTGGAGGGAGGGGGAGGTACCCCCCCTCCCCCTTCCAGGCGCCCAGCCTGCGCCTGGACGCTGTCCCCGTGACGGCAAGTAGCCGCTTCCATGGCATTTGTAACCGCCCCCAACCGATGCACCATCCCCCGGGCGCACGGAGTCCAGCCCCCACGCCCCTGCGCTCGCAGACCCCCGTGCCCCCACCTCAACCGGGGCACAACGCCCGTGCCCTGGGCCGCAGCGTCCCATGCCCCACACACGGACCGTCCCCCAGGCCCACGGCCTCCCCCGCAGCCCCAGACCTGCAGTCCCCAGCCCATGGCCATGCGCTGTGCAGCCCTGGGGCCCCGATCGGGCGGGGGTAGGGGGGGGGGCAGGCGGTAGCGGGGGTCCGACGGTCTCTCGCATGGCCTGCGGGCGATTGCCCGCACTCCGCCGACGGCGGTTGGAGGATGGCCGACGGCGGTTTGGTGATCACCGCCGGCGGTTGGGCAGTAACTGACGGCCGTTGAATGGTAACCGACGGCGGTTGAGTATTAACCGACGGCGGTTGCGGGGTGGCCGGCCGCGGGTGGTAGGGAACTGTGAGGTGCACCGCGGGGGACGGGAGTCGCGGGGGGCCATCGCGTGGGGGTGGGGGGTGCTGAAGGTGCCCAGAGCCCCGCAATGCGGTGGAGGGGTGGAGGGGGGGGGGCGGGGCTACGTCATGGGAGGCCATCGCCGTGGGGCACGGCCGAACTACCGCCGTGTTCAGTAGCTGTTTGATGTGCCAATCCCTCTGCCTCTGAACGGGGGCATGGGCCTGCACGTGACGGGGTGCGAGGGGGGCACTGGGGGCTGGCGGATTGCCAAGGCCGGCGACCCCCCCCCCCGCCCCGAAGTAATACCCATCCGAACCAGCCTCCGGCAGAAGTTTGGTCCACATCCGGCACCCTCCGGCAAGGCAAACACCACTCTCCCGGAAGCGTAAATAGAAGTTTCTGGAAGGGCAGCGTGGCACACCTGGAGAACGTCGCCGCTGACGAAGACGGGTGTGGAGTTGTGAGCGCGCCACACAATCAATTAAAACCCGACCGCACAACAACACTCACACCCGGCATCCTCTGGCACAGGATTGGGCCACATCCGGCAGCCTCAGGCAAGAGGTTGCCTTCACATCCGGCGGCCATCGGCATGCCAGAGACTAGGGTCAAGTATGCCCCCCCTCCCCCCCGGGGCGGGGGTTCGGTTGGAGGGCAAAACAAAAAAATTGTGTACCACCCCTGAAATCGGCCTCCAATTTCCAGCCCCGTTGATGAATTTCATTTTCGCCGGAGGAAAGTGTTTCTGATGTTTGGGGGGGGGGGGGATCGACCGGGGCTGGCCACTGCCCCAAACATTCCACGCCCCCCCCCCCCGCCCCCCCGGGGGGTCCTTAAGCAATGGCCTGATACAAACCCCTCCCCCCCCCATTGTGTTGCATGGATTGTGGGGCTATCGCGTGGGTTCCGCGGCCCATTGGCAGTGGGGGTTTGGTGTAGCCGCCGGCAGGTGGGGGATGACAGGTGATCAGTGGCGGGGAGCGGGGGGGGGGGGGGCGGGGCGCCTGTCCGTCCACGCTCAGGCACCCAGTGGGCCACCACTGGGGGCCCCTGATGCGTTCCGTGCAGCCACCAGTGCGTGCAGGGGATCAGGCACCCAGGGAACCAACCCTGGGGCCCCTGCGGCACAGCGCCGTTGTTCGTCTGCGCCCAGGGGATCCTGTGCCCAGTGGGCGACCGCTGGGGCCCGTGCGGAGCAAGGCACCTGGGGCTCAGGCACACAGAAACACAGAGAGGCAGGTTGTGGACGGCCTGAGGACGGAGGTGTGGGGACAGCAAGAACAGTCAAACGACCCCTGCAACAACCAGCACAACCCCCAATATGTCAACTACTGGGCGCTGCTGACGCGCAAACGGCACATCCTGCCACATCGAGCACAGCCCCGGCACACCAACGACGGGGTTCCGCGAACGCGGAAACAACACCAGCAGGAGTCCTGGCAGCAGCGGCCGACAGAAAGCAGCGACCCGACGCAATATGCGAAGGGAAGAACGGGTGACTGTCCAGGGCCCCGTAAAGAAACAACAACCCGACGGAATGTCACACACGGGGGGCGGGGCATCCACCGACCCCTTGCGCTGGGGGACCGCCCTGCCCGCAGTGCGCCAGCCCATGTCCTGTGCCCCCCTCCCCCCTCTCCCGCCCTCGCAGTGGATGGAAGAAGGCATGCACATCCCGCCCCCCGCCAGTGGCCCCCCGCCCCCTATGGCACAAGCCCCAGCGCCCCTGCCGTCCGACGCCCGGCCCCCCAGCGGTCCTCCCCCCATGGCCCCTCCCCCGGCCACCCCCACGCCTCCGCTGCCGCAAGGCCCGGCCGTGCCCCACACAGCGCCCCCGGCGGCGGTGCCCCCGGCGCCGGCCCCCGAGAAGAAGAAGAAGGAGCCCCCCGCGCCGATCCTCTACGTCCCCCCGCACAGGCGGGCGAGGGTGAAGGCTGCACAGAAGGTGAGGGGACTAAAGGGGGGCGTGGGGGGTGCACTCCTGCTCCAGCCTCCACCTGACCTGCACACGGCCCACGGGTGGGCCTTGTGCTAGCGTGTGGGCTGCTCTACTTGAGTGGGGGGCATGGGGGGCGTGGGGGGGGTGTTGACAATGGGGGGGGACAGGCACGGGGACTCAAGCTGAGGGCGGCTATGGGGGCACCGCTCAGCCCGCGTACTGCCATGGCCCTCAAATGTGTCCAAAGGTGGCGGGCATCGCATGGTCCATGTGGTGGTGGTGATGGGGGAGCCAAGGCCGGGCATGCCACGCAGCCCCAACGTCCATCGAGGCCAGGTTGTGCAGACCGCCTCTTGTGCGCACGTGCCACGGCCGTTCCTCCGGGAGGAGGAGGGTGGCGGTTGGTGGCGGTTGGCGGCGGTTGGCGATTGGTCGCCGCTGGCGGTTGGCGGTTGGTGGCGGTTGGCGGCGGTTGGTGGTTGGTGGTTGATGGTCCATTGGGGCGGTCCCTAAGGGCGGCCTTAACAAAAAAAATGTTGCCCCTTAATGACCCCCCTGCTGGGACGTGATGCAGCCTTGCCCGGATGTACCCTGCAGTAGACCGGCCGTGGGATGCCCGGGGGCTGCCCCCAACCAAACCCCCCCCCCTCCAAGGCAAAACAGGAAAAAAAAGGTGTTCCGTTACACAGTTTTCCCAAAAAAAGCCCGCGGGCACTAAATGTCTTGGCGGTGGGCAGTTGGTGGTCGGCGGTTGGTGGCCACGTTCATGTGCCCATCCAAACGATCCACATAGCCCATCCCTATGTATCCATGTGTCCATCGCTCGCCTTTTGCATTGCCGAGTCTATCACTCGATCGCATCTGCTTTCCGTGCCTCTCAGTCGCTGCGCGGCAATCCTGAGGGGAGGGGGGGCAATCTGATGTGGACGGCACCCCGGACACAGCACCCCTGTGCTATACGCCCAGAGTGTTGCTTAACAACTCAGCGTCTCCTGGAGGGGGGGGGTAACCCCCCCCCCTCGGACCCGGATTTCATTGTGGGAAAAACTGAAATTTTACAAAAGGAAATGTTGATTGGGGCTGCTTCTGGTACACCAACTTTTGGACTTTTGGGTTCCAGACTCCCCCCCCTCACCCCCCCTTTAAGGAGAACTCGGGAGGGGGGGGGGGGGGGGGCAGGCTTGGGCAAGGACAAGGCGGGCCCGGGGCAGGGCCCGGGGCGGCAGAGGACGAGGGGCTGGGGCATAGGAGGTGCCCCAGGGTGGCCCCCACACAACCAGGCCCTCGGGGGGGCGGGGGGGGGGGGGGGCAAGACTGCCAGTGGCAGAGAGGGGGGGGCGGGGGTTGTACGCATTTGCTGGTGGGGCATCCCGAAGTGCCCGTCGTGGCGGGGGGGGGGGGGGCAGTGAAGGCGCTCTCCTGGCACAACGCGTGGGACACGGGGGTGCCCCACGGCAGAGGGCCCCGGTCCGGCATCCCCCGTGCCTTCCTCCGTAGGGGCACGGGACACACCGCAGGCGTTCCCCGGGGCAGGGGCCTTGGTTTGGGTGGCCGCGTGCGCACCCCCCGCACATCGGGCGTGACCGGTACGCCCCCCCCCCTCCACCGCAGGGGCCGCCCGATTGGTTCACTGCGGCCCCACATGGCATCGATGGGGGGGGGGGGGCTCCGCCTGTCCCCCACTGCCTGGCACAGGGGGGGGGGGGGGTAAGAGTGGACTGTGGAATGGGTGTGTGGGTGTGGGCGGTCAGAACACGACCTCCTCCGTGGAGTGTTGTATGGTCTGTTGGGAGGTGCAGAAGCAGAAGGACGCCGAGGGTAGGGGATATTCTTATTGTGTGCGTGCGTGTGTGCGTGCGTGCGTGCGTGCGTGCGTCCATACGTGTGTTGGTATCTGTGTATGTGTGTGTTCGCCAACCTCTCAGACGGCGCAGCAGGGCCAGCAGCCCAGCCCGCCGCAACAAGCGGCGCCTCCAGCACCTCAGGGGCAACCGGCCTGCCCGCCGCAACAAGCGGCGCCTCCGGCACCTCAGGGGCAACCGGGAACCCCGCCGCTGCCAGGGCCGCCACCAGGAAATGCGCGGGACAACAAGAAGCCGCAACAGAGCCAGCCAAGGCGAAGTACTGACCAGCAGCAGGATCCTCAAAGGATCTGGCTGGCTGGTTCGGTGACCGGCTGGTTGGCAGAAGCGCTAGCAGAAGGGAAGCAAGTGTGAGAGGCAGCAGTGGTCATTTCTGTGGATGCGTGATTGTGCAGGTGGACTTCGTGCAGCTCCGTCAGTGGTGCAAACCCTTCAGTGCTTCGTTCAGTGCTTTGCCATCTGTTTGCTCCACCTCTTTGTCGACCGCAAGTGGTCGATTCCTGCCCGTGTGCAGTATCAAATGTCGCATTACATTACCCGTTTGAGTCAGGGAGCACCCTGCACCTTAAGCCTGGCGTTCCCCCTGCATGTGTGCACGCATGTACACGCATGCACACAGTCAGATGTGGACTCAAAATGGCAATTTGTCACGTGGAACAAGTGGTCATCGCCCAAAAAGAGGGACAGCGGGAGGTCAAGCCCAAAACATTAGGAATAGTAGACGAATGCACACAAACAGCGCACACGCACGCGGATGTGTGTCCCATGCCCCCTCCGCTTATGCGCCTCCTGGCGTGTGTGGCCCGACCGTCCGTGGTGCAAACCCTTCAGTGCTTCGTTCAGTGCTATTTCATCTGTTTGCTCCACCTCTTTGTCGACCGCAAGTGGTCGATTCCTGCCCGTGTGCAGTATCAAATGTCACATTACAATGATCAATTGTCGCATTACACACCTCGTCCCTGGTCCTCCCTGCGCCCTTTTGTCTTCCGGTGTACTGTCCATGCCAGAGACAATCTTCAGGGGCCTTTGCCAAGTGCAGCTCCATGTGGCCCCACACTGCGGACTGTCCTTCTCAAGCAACACGAGTTGCGTGAAGATCACGCTGTGATGTTTGATGAGCAGCCCCCCAGCAGGGAGCACAGCAGTGGATTGGCGACGACCCCTGCCCCTTTCTTGAAGTGGCAGGGGGTATGCACATCAGGGCAGTGCTCAGAAGCACCCGTGTTCGCAAAGTTCTCACACCGCTACTTACAGAGACCGGACTGAAACGGGGACATTGGGGGGATTTTCCAGATTCTTTATGGAAAACCGGGAAATTCGGGGCTGAAATGGTGGACAAATGTGGGTTTTCTTGGCCCCCAGACAGGAGGCGGTGTGCAACAGTGAAGGACTACCGGGCGTGCAGTGGGGATGCTGCCTGCAAGGCGGTGGTTGGGGGCCATCTGCGTACCTGCGTATCCGAGCGCTTGTGTTTGCGCGGTGTGACAGCAGTGCATGATGTCCCCAGTGAAACAGTGCGCACGCGGGGCAAGCCGCCCTGCCTCCTGACAACACACTACGTACATTGCGAACACAAAGCCTGCTCCCATTTTCCTTCTTCCACCATTTTCTCCATGAGCATTGTTACGGTGCTGGGGACACGATGGACCACGGTACGGGTACCTGTGACGTCTGCAGGGGTGCCCCTACCCAACTGCCTCCTGATCAAAGCAATCCGCAATGGCCCCCAAATCTGCGGTTGATTTACGCAACAGCCATCTGGACCTGCTGCTGCTTGTGCCCCCCTCCCAAACTTGGTGTGCTGTGATCTATGGAGAGGGGGCAGGCAGGGTAGTGTTAGCACCGGCTGGTGCGCACGACCGTGTCTGGCCCTCACGGGATGCCTACCTCCTGCTGTATCATACGGATTTCCCTCCTTCACCTCCCTTTACACCACATGCAGTCTGGACCTTGATCTGTCCTCGCCCTCCTTCATACAATACTTAGGATCACACACGCACACACGCACACACGCACACGCGCGCGTGCGCAAGCACGCGCGCACGCACGCAGGCACACACACACACACACACACACACACACACACACACACACACACACACACACACACGCGCGGGTCCCCGCACGCACCACCAGTACCTCTTGTGCGCAAGTGATGGCAGCCCCAATCACCCACCCTCAACCCAGTGACCGTTCCGCACGGCCTGCATAGAGAATAGGACAGCACGGATACCATTGGCACCATTATTATGGTGCATCGTTGGAGGCCAGGCACAGCGATCACTCTGTATGTCATCAAACGTTCTCATCACGCATAAGGAGTGACTGCAATCACATAGAGACATCAGACATCTGAGCGGAATATGCTTGCTTTCCTATCGTGCATATGGGCGCCCCTTGTTGAAAGAAGTCCTTCCGTCGCACCGCGACGCCAGGGGTGGGCGGGGGATGGGAGGGGGTCGGCGTCGCCAGCCCCTAACCCACTACACCCTCGCTAATCAGCCTTTACCCTTGTTGATGAAACGCACAGACGCACAGACACACGCGCACACACAGCAACACCACAAAAGGCCACTGTTTGCTCGTCTTTCCTGCTGCCAATTGCATCACTGCAGACGTTTCTCAGTCTTGCTGGTTGTGTTCTCGTGGGCGCCCGTGCGTACATTGGTGCCTATGTGCCTCATATGTGTGTGAAAGAATGCAACATGAGGCGCATGCATATTCCTGCCAGTGGGTCCCTCCAATTGAAAGTTGTCCAGTAGTCTCCCCTTGTTTCATGCTGTGTTGGCTACTCTGATTGGACCCGGGCAGTAGCCTAGCAAGAAGTTGCCACTCCATGATTTTATGCTTGATGCCCTCTCTGCTTGCTTCATGCTGTGTTGTAGTGCAGCGCTTAAGGCGATGCTTATCACGGGGCACTAGATGTACACCCCCTATCAAGGCAGGGCAACGACATAGCTTCATACCCGGCACACAGCCCGACCCTCCTCCTGAGATCAAGCGCAGGCGCAGGTGCCGCATACCCCCCCCCCCTTTTGGAGGTCATTCGCGCAGTATGCCCAATATATCATAGGTACAGAGAAAAGTTTATAGTGGTTTCAGCACTGTGTTTTTGCTTCTCCTGCTGCTTGCTGTTGCTGTAGGGTTTCCTGCTGCTTGTTTTGGAAGATGAAAACCTTTTGTTTGCAGAAATATAGTCAATCCAGGATAGCCCAAGCCAGAAGTGTGCAAGGAGAAGATAATCAGGATCAAAGCATGAAGGGCTGCAGTGTAAACAGTGAAAGATGATTGGATATTCACAGAAACTGCAACTCAGGTCAATTAGGAATGCATATTCACAAAGATAGCTGAAATGTTTTGGAAAAGAGTTAGAAAACTGCCCCATGGTCACTCTCTCTCCATAGTGCCATCTTAGGAGATGTGCACTCTTTGTTTTGGGTCCCATATGTGCTGAGGTGGCAGGGCATGTGGCGATGAGGTCACTGCCATGTCACATGGGATCTTCCTACTTAGCTAGGCTGACCAGGAATTGAACCCAGGACCTCTCAAAAAGAGGTGCCCAGCCCCTTAGGGTGCATACCACTAGGATAGCTAAGAATTCATGGAAAAACATAGATAAATTCATAGGCTCTGCCTTGGATATGTCAGTTCTCAGTCAACTCAGGAAAAGATGATTTGCTTCACATTGAAAGGGGATTAAGGGGTCCACTCCATATCCTGATTGGGTGTTTGGTTCCATAGGTCAAAATGTGTTATCACCACTTTTGGTGGGACCAATACTAAGATAAAAATGCATGGATGCTCAGTGCATCTCTAATACAACTAGAGTATGTCCCAAAGCATTGGAAAAGCACTTTTTCTTACTCCCCCTTTGTGCTGGGGTGGCCACCACTGTCGCATTTTAGGAAAAAGGGAATTTTTCTTGGCCTTTCCTTGGTTTCCACATCTACTTTAAAATACCTATAGTTTCCCTCACACAGAAAAATGGGCGCTCACCATGGCTGGCGCTCTTTTGCTGCTCTGTTTGTAACATTTCCTACAGAAGACTCAGCGCTCATGGCGCTGCCGGGGCTCCTGTGGCTTGGTTGGGTTAGTATGGGAGCATGCCAAACATGTGCATATGCATCCCTCCCTCCAAGACGCAGCGTCGACACAAACCCAACGCAAGACACATTATACACACTCGCATGGGTTCTCGTAAACCTGCTGGCGACCTGTGACCTGTCTTAGGGCGAAGGGAGTCGTCAAAAAATTAAATTGCCCCTTGGTGGGGTCTTGGTTCTGCTCAGTCTCTCCAGGCACCTGCGTTTCGGCCCGAACACGGCCTACTCAGCGAGGCTGCGCGTGGGTATCTGCAGAGGCAGGAATGGGAGAATTATGGACGAATCCACGCAAAAACGAAGCGACGACACCAAAATCCGTCAAATGACGGCCTAGAATTTTTCTGAAACAACACACCTGAGCAGAATCCAATTGTGCATCAGAAGCACATTTTTATAAAAATTATAGTCATCTCTGGATTTTTTAAATCCAGAAATTCATACGCATAAAATGGCGGCGCGCAGGAGCGGCTCCTAGCGAAGCGCCGGAAAATGGAGAAATAATGGAATTATAAACGTATGTTTCACGTAGTCTTGAAAATGACGAGACACACATTAATAAATAAACATACAGATTCCACCCACACTAATAGAAGCTTCAAAAATTCAAGAATTCGAAAATGAACGAAAAGACTTCAATGAATCAGGTATAAACTACAGGTATGCTCGTCTCGTATGCCGCATACACATTGCTCGTCTCGTGTCTCCGTGAACGAGCCTTGTAGCAGCGCTAACAAAGATAGAGCGCAATAGAGGGATTGATTAGAAAGATTGCAGATGATTAGCGGTCAGATCAGGGTGATTAGACATACACACAAGTGCATAGCAACGTTCTTCGCGTGCGCCCCTCACTTGCTCTCTCTCTCCAGCGGTAGGTAAGGTGAGTAAGCCCAGGCGGGGCCACCCCCTGGTGGAGTCGTGATTGAGGTTGAGATGGGCAGGTTTGCCCAACGCGATCGTGCATACTCGCGCATGCACACACGCATTAAAGGGTAGGCCACGCGAAGTGCGCACGGTAAACCTTGTTTAGGCTACCCAGGGGCTCCTCGGTACATTCTTTAAGAGAACCTGAGGAGTCCCTTAAAGCTTGCTTGCTTGACAAGGGTAGCTGGTCCTCCAGCGTGTTTGCGGACAGCGTATTATAGGTCACACTGAGAAGGGTATAATACCTGGAGTGTGGCTTGGTTCCTCCGCCGCAAACGCCCTTTCATTTGCCTTTGTTTTACAGGTGGGCAGGTAGGGTGATTGGTGCAGCAGCATTTTTTTATGCCCTGCTAAACAAGGGCGCAGATCACACAAACAAGTAACTCCGCCTCTGCCTGTGGCAGAGCAGGGAGTCCGACTTCATCGACATCTGCGCCGTGCACGCAAGAGCACATCTTCCCTCCAAGCCCTAGCAGGGGAAACGCGTTGTGGCGTCCCCTGTTAGGCCACAGTTGCTTAGCAGCGCTGTGTTCTCTTGTCATTTCACACGAGGGTTGCTAGGACCCACGAGACCTTTGCCTTCGCAACGCCCAGTAGAGTGTGCGTGTAGGAGTGGTAGTCCTGAGTGGGGGCTTGAGCCAGTTGCCCCAGTGCTCGCCCACCAGGATGGTGCCACTGTAGGGTGTGTAGGACCTGTAGTGCGTGTGTCACTGTCCCACCCGTTTCCTGCAATTTTAGCAGGGTTGGTGGGCTGTGGCAGTGGTTAGGTCAGTGTTTTGGCCATTTAGCAAAACGGCGTTTTCAAGCCTTCATAGCTTTTGGCCACCCCTCCCTGTAGTAGAAAGATAGGTAGGGAAAACAATACTTGGATTAGTACGCTGGGTATTCCCCAAAGGTTTTGCGCCAGCACAGAAATTGGGCGCTTAGGGGAGGGGAGACCCGTCCAGTCCCTAGCTTTAGTCTTGGAGGCAAGCGTCTCAGCGAGCCTCAGCAACTCACCAAGGTTGTTCTGGGACAAGTAGTCAACCAGAACTGAGTTTAGGCGTCCCTCAGGTAGAACAAATGCAGAGAAGGGCACCCAGGTGGCCTCTTCGACTCCAAACCCTTCCCAGAGGGTGAGGAAGCGCCAACCCTGGCGATAGCGGTGGCGTAGCTGAATTACGATTACTGAAGTTTTAATGGCCATAGACGACCATTACTTAATTCATTTTACTGAATTTTAATGATTCCGCTCGGGGTCGGATTACTGTTACTGAATTAACTTTATTTTCACAGTATGCAGAGCATGTCAATCAGCCGTGTCTTGCAGCCCGTAACCGTGGAAGGTCAAAGACAACGACGCATACTTCCTGGGAATGCTTGGCCATTTGCGACTGTTGAGTCATGACTTGTCGAACTGTTGAAAAATTTTTTTCGAGTTGCTCGGAAACACCCCGACATGCCCGGCGATAACCCCAGAAACTGCCGTTTGTCAACATTTTTGAGTTTGTTCGCTGCAAAATGCCACGACGCGGCTTTTGGTAGATAAAACGATCCGATGGTGGAGGTCATTTTTTTCCCTAAGACCATCTAGTCAGGGTTTTATTTGTATGATGATGATTCTACTGGTTTCTTGTTAGGTTGGAGTAGGCTAGTTTTATGTACCTGGATTGCACCACATCCCATTCCGGCTTCCGGGCCAAGTACGCTGTTAGTTTGGTGTAAAATAGTTGGTGTTGAGGTGCGCAAACAGCCTACACGGGATGTAGAAATTCGGGAAAATTGCAACATCTTCCCATCAACAATGTACTTCGTAGGCTTAGGTGCTTAGATATTTCGGGTGAATTGCGGCAAAAAGTATGTGGACCTCGGATTCGAATTCCCGGATTGCGGCAAAAAGTATGTGGAATTCCGATTCGAATTCCGGGAAACGAATTGAAAGAGACCGATCCCGTGTTCCCCGGTAGCTCAAGGCCATGAACTCAAGGAGAGCTACTTTGTCAACCGTCCCCTACAAACTCTTGTTCGGGCATCTGTACACGCGCGCGAGATTCAAGACGCCGGAGCACCAAATTAAGGATCGGCAACGCCCAACGAACCTCCTGAATTCACACGTCGACCTCAATGGCCCATCAGTGCTACTTTAGTACACTTTTGCCCCAATTTTTGTGCACTTTTGCCCCCGTTTCAATGCACTTTTGCCCCCGTTTTAGTGCGCTTTCCCCCCTATTTTAATGCACTTTTGCGCTCATTTTAGTGCACTTTTGCCCCCGTTGTAGTGCACTTTTGCCCCCGTTTTAGTGCTACAAACAAACTCGTATAACAAAGCTACTTTCCTTGGCGAAGCCACATTAGCTCGTGCTGAGTAGACATTGTGCCACACCTGTACAGACACCACAGCATGCGAGTCCGTTGGGTTTTCGTCTTGCTTGCCTATTTGACGTTGAAGGCCGTTGAAGGAGGCGATGCTCCAGGTAGCAGTTTGCTTTTTGGTAGTGGTGAGTGAGTGTGACTTGTCGCCGCCTCAAAACAAGTGTTGCCATCAGGCCTCGTAAAGGAACCCGCAAAACAATCGGCTAATCGCGAGATGAAACTGGGTGGGGGCTTTAGTGAGTAGTATCCAAAGATGCTATGCTTCTTGCACCTCACGGCGGTGTTCGTCACCATCGAGAGAAGAAGCAAACGACACACTTGTAGAACGTGCTCCATGGCTCTAGTGGTGCTTACCGGCGTGGTGTATTGCATTCCTCATGGCCTTTGTCCCGTTACAGTGGATCTACAAGAGTTGCAAAATCTTGGTGTCCTCAAACTGAACCAAAACAACGATGTTGTGCAAGACTTTAAATGTATGCACGTTTCCTCTGCCTTCAACACCTATTGTCTTGGTTGCACGTGACATAAGATTGCGTAGAAAGGGTCGTACCAACATGCGTCGGTACAACATCCCGCTAAACGGTGCTTCTTTTTCACTTTCGCCACATTCGTAACTTGAAGCCAGTTGTGTTGGTTGTACACAGGCAACTTTCACGGAAATGGTAAGAGAGAAAATGATGAAGTGCTGTTCCAATGGGTGGACAACATCAAATCCCTCCCAAAGATGTCCGACCGACCAAACCACCTGCAAACGCCCATCACTGTCACGGGCCCGGGCGGTTTCATCAAACTTACAATGCAAAATCTCGGGCCTGGCGTCGAGAAGTTTGCGCTCGCGATCACGAAAGCAATCTTTGCCCACAAGTACACGGCAGAGATGGGGTATCACTCCACAAACAAAAAAGGTGGCAAACATCACATCTTCGCAATCACAAGATGCGTGGCCGACGGCAACGAGATGATCGAGATGCACGAAGGTGCGTGCTCCTCTGTCCATCTATTCACCGCAGAATTGACGCCAGCAATGTGCACCACCCTTTGCTGCTTCAAGCAATGCCCCTCAGAACCACCTTATCACAAACACACACACACACAAACACAAGCAATCCCCTTCCCCCGCGTAATCCCAAGTTGTTCTGCACCACGTGCCAGGCATGTGGTGGATGGGGGGGCACCAGGTGCCAGGCATGCGGTGGATGGGCCGGCACCACATGCCAGACATGCGGTGGATGGGGGGGCACCATGTGCCAGGCATGCGGTGGATGGGGGGGCACCAGGTGCCAGGCATGCGGTTGATGGGGGGGCACCAGGTGCCAGGCATGCGGTGGATGGGGGGGCACCACGTGCCAGGCATGCGGTGGATGGGGGGGCACAACGTGCCAGGCGTGCGGTGGATGGGGGGGCCTTCTTTCTTAACGGGACACAAGAGGTAGGGGCCATTGCCTGGGATAAGACTTGGCGGGGATGCTTGCTCTGGGATAAGGTGGTGTGTGTGGTGTGTGTGTGTGTGTGTGTGTGAGTGTGTCCGTCCCCCCCATCCACCACATAGTTGGTTTCGCATCGCAGTCACCCAGGGTTGACACGCTTGCGTAGTGGCAGCCCAGAACCCCAGAGGCCCTGGCACTGTGGTGCCACTGGCCTAGCCCACTACTTTTTGAAGACACTGAGTGCATGCATGCACTATTGCGATTATGTGGTTACACCACTCGATGTAGGCAGGCGTATCATTGCACACTGCCTCATTGCCGCATGCAGCCACCCACCCTCGAACCACCGCGTCCTGCGCTGCTCCTGCGCTGTCCAGGCTCTGCTCAATGGCTTGCTTTAGGTGCGAAGGTGGTTGAAAATGTCGTTCCGTGCGTCCTGCGGCTTCTGCGGGTTGCTTCACGAAACACCGCCTACGTGCTAAAAAAGCCGCGGGCACCTGCTGTATTCCTGCGTATGCTTTCACCGCTGCCTGCCTCAGGTGAGATCGTGTTCGAGTTGTGTGGAGTGCAGAGCACTCCAACATTTTATCATTTTCCTGTTCGTGGTCAACCCCCGAAGCTCTTCCTGCGGTCCCATCCCAAGAATCGCCTGGACCCACCAGTGATTTCGGTCGGCCAGGTCGGGTGCATACAAGTTACTTCATACCAGACGTCGTCTTTTGCTGCTGAGCCACTTGGCCCGCCCGCTGGCCCCCAAGGTGTGCAGTTGGATGGTTCACCCCCAGCCCGTGCTGAGAGAGGAGCTGTAGACAGAGACCTGAGCACACAGAACCCTCATCACTGGCTGTGTCTGGTTGTTCAAACCACTCTCTGTGCAGGGCTTCCCCACCGAGAGTGGCTTGGTTACTATCTGGGACTTTCCACCAAACTTACCATTGCTTTTTAATGATCCCTGCTTGCCCAAGAATAGTTACGATCGTCCCTGCTTGTCCTGAAAAAGGTGACGCTTGGCCCCGCTTGTCCCGCCAAGCACTAGCTCCAAGTCTGGCTGTTACCTCCAACGTGTACTTCCCGACTTCTGTTGCAGCATGTGATGCAGACTGGGCCTCTCATGGAGGACATTGCTACAAATATTTCCCGGTCCAGCTCAACTACCACGACGCTGAAAGCAAGTGCGCCGAGGAAGGTGCCTCGGTGGTCCACATCGCCAACGCGGATGAAAACGCATTCGTGGGAACGTTACTGCCCCAGGCAGAGAAATCTTGGGTGTGGACGTCCAATCCAGTTGACGTTGACAAATATCACAATTATTGGCCAGGCCGCCGTGAGTGTATTCGATTCTTCTCGTGGGTTTGGTTTACGAATGAAGATGCTTCGGATGAAGGCTGCTTCAAGAACACGCCCGACTCGAGCCAGCAAGCCAGTTACGTCTGCGAAAAGGAGGCACCTACAGGTACACGGATAGGATGAGTAAGGATCTATGACACAACTTCGTTTTTGTGGAAACGATTATTGAGCTACGTGTGCGCCAAGGTAAAGAAGCTTCAGTGGACATCCATAGCATTGCAAAGTAGTGAAAGCACGCTGTGTCTTCTGATTTTGCCTCAAAATGCCGTGAATGTATCCCTGTACCCCACCAATTGGTCGAACTCTCTTTGGTCGAGATCACCACAAACGTTTTCATGGAGATATCGTCGGATAGCAGCCCTGCATTTAGTAGCATTCCAGCTTCATGGTGTGAAACCGTAAGAGGCGGCATGACACGACTGGTAATGGGCTACAAACACAGGCATGACAAGCTTGACACGCGACACCGACACCACACCTTGAAAGACACACCATGTCCAGACATGTATTAGAACGGCAGTACACCGTAGGAGGAGGGGGGGTACCCCCCCCTGGACCCCCCTCCCCCCCCCCCCTAGACCCCCCTCCCCCCCCCCTCCCCCCCTTCTAATGTGTGATTGAACACCTGATCGGCCTGTTGCTGTCACTGTAAAGATGAGACGCGGTGTCAACTGACACTGTGCTCTCTGTAGGTCCTCAAGACTACTTGATTCAAGTCTGCGTGGATGGTCTATCGTGCTCTTGGTTTCCGGCCGTCTGCTGTGTCCCACTGCATTGTAGGACACACCATGGACCGTTTCTTTCCTGTGAAGAAGGCAGTGGAAACTGTCACAGCTCCCGATCTGGTGGCAGCCATCTTGTTTTTTCGGTGTGCTGACATTTTCAGTGGGAAGCGGCGCGAGACGGCCTACAATTTGGCGCAAAAGAGTGCTGCCTTTTTACAGAAGCGGGTCTTGGCATCGCAGCAGAGGTTATTGTGTAGAGCGGCAAAACGTGGGTCAGCGGACCATTGCCGCATTTTGCCTTACGAACTGCATGCTATACGACATATTGTGCAGCCCAACCTGTATGCTGTGATGCCACGCAACACTAATTTGTTGCAGCATGCATACTTGCAAGCCTGGAAGCGCAATTTACTGCCAGAGAAAGCTGTGCGTCCCGTAGAGCAGGCAAATGCGCTCTCTCAGGCCAGCCAAAGCAGCAGCAGCAGCAGCAGCAGCAGCAGCAGCAGCAGCACTAGCAGCACCCACACAAAGGACGGCACTAACGAACGTCCTGTGGAGTTCGAACGACTGACAAAGTGCATCTGCAGTGTTGCACACCTAACAGCATCAACACCACAATGCTGCTACAACGAGTCACAGAAGTTGGCATCCCGTTGGCAGGCTGCGATGAAGAAACAGGGTGACCTGGGCGCACTGCACCATTTCATTTGGGTGGTGGAGACGGAAAACTGGTCCATTTTGCGGCAGCTAGAGTTGCCATTTCAGTTGTCGGCGGCCCTCCAGCGCCCCCCAGAGGACCCACACGATGCCCTGCCATCAGAGTGGGACACGGTTAAGGCACAGAGCAGTCTGCGTTTGCTGCAGAATGCACTTCCTTTGGCGCACCTGAATGAGGAATTGCGGGCACAGTTCGTTACCCATCAGCGCCTTTCAGGACTCCCCGCCCGATTGCCACCGGGCAAGGACTTTGCTGCGCGGTCAACCGCAGGAGAAATTTTCTTGCGCCTTCTCTTCCGCGACATGACACAAGAAACAGGGGGAGTGCTGAAGAACACTGTTGGCTACTCCCTGATGGGTGACTCTGCCCACAAAAAAAAGCTGCGTGTGCCACCGGAGGCCTTCTTGCTGCGCCACGTGACGGAGGATGGTGACCTTGAAATTAGAACGATTGGGTATACGTACCCGACGCTCAAGCAGTACGTGCAGTATTTGCGTGACCGGAAAAGCGACCCCACGAAGAATAAAACCCGCTCCGAGGCCCTTTTTGGTGCTGTGCGGACGCTGAAGAGATTGCGCATCCTGATGCGCCGCCGCTATGGACAGTCCTCGCTTGACATGCTGATTCACTTTTGTGGGGACGGTGCTTCAGTGAACAATAAGTTGGGCAAATTGCTCCGCAAACGTGCACCGTGGATCACATGTGCAGTGGACGTCGTGCATGACCTCGAACGGTGTTTGGAACAGGGGTTGACATGCCCTGCCGTTGTAGCACTGCACAAAGGTTTCATGGATACCCTGAGGGGTTTGGTGAATTTCATCAACAACAGCAATGTGCACTCTGTAGCTCTGCAAGCAGAGGATGACGGGGTGGTGTTGGGGGCAGTGATTGATTGGCGGTGGGCTGGATCCACCCTTCGATGTTTGGGACAGTTTTTTGGGGCTTTCAAGGGTGTTGCTTCTGTTTTGAAAGAGGACCCTAAGGCTAAACCCTTGCTTGATAAGATGCTAACTCTGGATTTCATCGCCTGGGGGGAAGCGTCAGAGTGATTCTGACAGTGACAGCCCTGCATATTACTCAGACCCAGACTCTCAGTCCAGTGGTGGGGATGTCAGCAGTGTGGACACCAGTGGCACAGATTACTCCAGCTCTTCCGATGGACAGTGTGATACGTCTTCCGAGGAGAGTTCTGATGCCGAGTAACCCGGACCTGAATGACCCTGTGTGTACCTGAGTGAACCTGAATGAACCTGTGTGTACCTGAGGGAACCTGGCGCTTGCATTGTATTGCAGATTCACCATCCAGAGACATGCGGGTGTGCTTTGCAAAGAAAAGGGTGAGCAGAAATGGACAGCCGAACCACCAGGACCCATTTTCAAAAATTGGTCCTGGTGGTCTCCGACCCCAGTACTAAGTGGGCTTGACTTGCCTTAACCTCTGAAATTGGGCAGGGTCACAGGCCCTCCTCACACTGGCAGATGTTTGTGAACACTGTGGTCAACAACCTATAGAGAACTTCTGGGAATTTTTTTTTGGATAACATGTCATGCTATGAACCTTGGGATGCATGAGGTAAGCAGTTCTGTGTGATAGGTGAGTGGTAGAACAGTGCGCTGCAGGTTTACAGGTATCTGGTTCAAACCCCACCGGAGGCATTCTTTTGCTGGTGATGATGTCCCACAGATTTTCGTTTTTTTGGGTGCCATTGCCATCTTCGGCAGAAAAAAAAAGATTTTTCCCAATTTTTTGCCGGACACCCTAGGAGGAGGGGTGTCCCAGCCAGACCCCCCTCCCCCCCCCCCCCTCCAGACCCCCCCCACCCCCCCCTCCCCCCCTTCTAATACATGGTTGACCATGTCTCCCACAATGAATTCTGGGTGGTGGTTGATTATTTCGCAACGGTTGCGAACACCCTTCTGATTTTCCTGGTCACAGATTTCTGCGACTACCCCCTGATACTCATTGTTGGTGTGCCACATGACGACGCTGGATACACGGCGTCCATCTTCTCCGACATCAGAAAGTATTTGAAGGCCCGAGTCAAGACGCATTTGAAGTGCAATCCCAATGGCTGGATTGGGATTGAGAAATTTGCGAATGCTCAATGGTTGGCATGCCCCATGAGCAGTGATGCTGATGAACTCCTGAACTGCATTGACGGCATCCCCTCGGCCCGAATGCACAGTCTTCCACACGCGGGATTCAGTATGCCTCAGGACACCAAGGAAAACAGCATCGGATTGATGCCGGCTGTCGCGCATGCACTTACAGCCGTAGAGCATTGGTATTTTTATGAGCTGGATCGTATCCGGTTTCCAGACGTACTCGATCTATGGGTTATGGAAGGTGTGCGTCAACCTCTTCCCCACGAGCAAACTAGAGGGGGAATGGTCTGGGTGCGTTTCGCCATCTAGAGTATTCTGCCCACACCCTGAGCCTTTTCTGCCACTGTCACTGTTATCCGCTGAAACACGTCCAGAATTGCCACTTGCAGTAACAGAGTGAGGACGAGAACGGAACCTTTGCCTGAGACCGTGATGTGGTGTGGGTGCAAGGGACTCCCACATCAGTTGGTCGATGATGATGCATTTACCTTGGGAGAGAGGATACATCTGCTTTGCTTGTGCACCCGACCTCCTCCCCTACCCTCTTGTGCCCACCACTTCGGCAGCCTCCTTCCTCCGCCTGCACACCCATGCTTGCGCTATTCCTGCCGCCGCACCACCCGTGAATTTGATGAGTTACCATCTGTAGTTGTGTGTGTTTCTGTGTGTGTGCGCTGAACGCGCTGTGCCCTGTAGCTCACCTACCGAAGGGCAGGTAGACGCGGTTTTGGCTCTGTTCCTGCACCCTGAGTCTCTCCCTGGGCCTGCTGTGCGCACCCGATTGATCTTCCAATATCCAAAAAGAGTTGCGGCACATCTCAGAGCAATAGCACGGGCATGTGTTGGCCGCCGAAACGTGAATCTTCACCCAAACCACCCTGCCTTTCCCTCTGAGGCAAAATGCCTGGCAATGCTGCGCGCCATTGATGTTACATTTGGGGATGCGGATCCCCCTGGGCCCTGTGTGACAGTTCCCACATCATTTGTGGTGGTGAGCACCCTCCAATTCTTCAGTGTATTGGGAACGACTGAGTGTGACGCCTGCGTGGGCGTGGGAGTGAACGCCACGGAAGCAGAAGCAGCACCGGTGAGCAGAGGCACAAATGCCGTGTAACAAAACTCTCGTGTACAAAAATGCCCCCATTGTCTGGGGACAAACAATGTCAACAATTTCCTCCTGAACCCCCAAAAAAGTGTGCACACACAGGAATACCAACCAGCACATTTACTGAACCTTTATGCCCCGCTCTTTCTCTGGGCCATATGTAATGGTTTAGTCTGACATGAGATCAGGAGGGTGCCAGTGCCTTGAAACCCGTCCCCTCTCCCTCCTCTCCTCCACTGGGTGGGTTCTCTTGCTTTGTTGGTGCTCTTCTACACAGTTGTGCTGCCAGGGCCTTCGAGCAAGCCACCCATGTCAGAAGGCTTTGGCCCAAAGCTTTACGACCCCGTCGACCTCTGGTTCACATACGATATTTATCCCTCAAACTACGGTGTTATCGATGGCGGACGTCTTGGGGTAAATGTAGGGCTCGATCCACTTGAGGAGTTCAAAACGACTACGGTCGACGTCAATTTCGGTTCGATGTGGCGCCCAATCTGGTTCACGAGCACGTTTGACCCCGTCGATCATTCGTGGCACGTCTCCAATCCGACTCTTCTTGAGCAGTATGGATTCGCTCAGATTCTTACCTGTATGTTGTGTGCGCAGACCCTGAGGTAATGGGAGGCTACTCGTGCAGCCCTGTGGGTAACAGGGCTCTACCCGTGAGGCACGCACAGACCAGGCACATGGCCTGTGGCAGATAGCACGGCGCTTTGGATTGGAAGGCATGTCTCTCAGGGACGGCCGGTTTTGTGCCAACTTTGTGGGTTTTTGCTGGTCACCGTCATTCTTGCCTTATTTGTGCCCACTGGGTTTCGAGAGGTCGGGGTATGTGGGGTATATTCAGAAAGCCCTTGAAAAGGGCTATTTGGAACACGGGTCTGCATGCTGTACTGACGACATGTTTGAGATTTTCGCCCGTTTTGGACGGTGCCTGTGTTGCTTGCTGCCTCTTTTTGTCAACAGGCAGCTACCATGTCTACATACCGTGCGAATCCTAAAGATTTGCGAAACTATTTGATTCCCGGCACAGGGTGTTGTTGTCCGCAAAAAATATAAAACGCAATAAAATATTAATTTTTGGCGTCATGCCTTACGCAAAAATGGGTTCCGCAAAAAAAATCGCAAAAATAAACTATTTTTTGCCCCTACCCCTCCTTTTGCAAGAATTCCAGAATTTCGGGAGGGATGCTGTGTTTGCCCCACTGCTTGTTGCCCCCCCCCCCCCCCTTTCCGTGTTTCATGCCCCATTTTGCACCTTGCTTTGCTTTCAGAGAATGATGAATCAGGGACCACGAATCAGGGCATCCAGGATTGTCACAATATTAGGTATTTCAATCCAGATGCTGATGTGCCCAAAAGCAGATAAAGGGGCTGGTTCGGGACATTTGATTGCCAGTCCATCTGTGATTCGAATTTGGTTGTTGGTTGTTGGTTGTCGGTAAAAAGGAGTAAACCCGTGGGTCGAGGGTTTCTCCTGGGTTTTCATGCACTATTATCGGGACGAAATGACAAGGCAGCACTTCACGTGCCATGGGCATTATTATGGATGATTTTGCAACTGGTTTGTTAAAACTGGTAGACCTGAATCATGCTTGTTGGTGCTTATTTGTGCTATGGACTGCAATCCCAGAGTCCAAGGTACACACAGTCTCTTGCAGTAGCAACAAAAGGAATCAACCCCAATCCCTAAACCGCAAAAAAAACAAAAAAATTTGGTGCAACACCCTACGCAAAAATGGGTTCCGCAAAAAAAATCGAAAAAATAAAATATTTTTTGCCCATTTTGGATGCCGTTGCAAAAATTTTGCTTATTATTAATTCAAAACACGCAGCGCAAAAATTAGGATTCCACGAATCTTTAGGATTCGCACGGTACAAATTCACTCCACGGGCTGTTGCTTCCCCAGATGCACCACAAAAGCCTTTGGTTCGCAAAAGGGCACGCTCTGGGGGTGAAACCTGGAGGAAGGTGACTCGGGAGCCTGCCAGGCAGGCCAAGAAGCCTCGTACAGCCGGTTCGCAGCAACCTTCATGCACCCACAAAGAGCACAACATTCTGACGACCGCTGAGGCCACCGCTTTTGCTGCCCAGTTTTGGGATGGAAAGACACACCCCACCAAGGCTTCGCAACATATGTCCCTGTCCACAAACAGGGGGATGTCTGCCCTAATGGGGTCCCAGCCCTGCCTGAAAAAGGGAATGCTGACGATGACAGTGATTCAGAATAAAAATGGATGAATGGTGCAGTGCCATGTTTGTGTGCACCGTCCAATGTGTTGTGCTACGCTGAAAAATGTGACCCCCCCCAACCCCAACCCATACATTTCTGAAATGGCGTTTTCTTGCAGATTTCAAAAAGTATACACATACCCCCCCCCCCCCTTCGGTGACGACACGTTTGCACATGGAAGCAAAACTCGTAGAAAATGCCGAAAAGTGCCAAAACTCACAAAGTTGGCATATTCTGAATGTCCCCGAGAGATGTGTTTTCGGCCACTGGGCACGCACAGATCACGGCATGCCCCCTAAAACTGGGCACAAAGTTTGAAATCACAACTGGGCTACAAGTCATGCACAGGCGTGTGGGAGGGGGTATTTGGGCAGGGTTTCGAGTGCATTGCACTGGGGAGGGCCCGGTAGTATCGGGCAGTGTGGTAAATGGGTGTGTGTAGGTCGCCTTCTTCGGCGTTTTTCCCACGGTGGGGACACCCTGGTAGACACCCCAGACCGGATTTTTAGCGCTGAGCCCCAGGCAATTTGGGGCTCCGGCTACGGAGTGACGCCAAGTACAAGGCAAATAGTGCAAAGAAGATGGCCCACATGTCTAAAGGTGCAAAAATCCTGACAATTCTTCGTAAAATTATGTCGTCCAAAAATCGCAATACACCCCCCCCCTCCCCGGTTGCACACGATCGTGTTCCATGCGCGGCAACCGCCCGAGGTTGAAGAGCGAGGCCTGAGGGCAAGGGAAACCAAATCCAAACGCCTCTGCCCTTGGGCAGAGGCAGGTTGGAACAGCATTCAGTCGTCAGCGCAGGGCAGGGAGGTTTCAGACGAGCCCAATCCCTGAGGCTGAATCATGGCAGGAGGGGTCAGGCATTTGGGAGGGGGGGAAAAAGGTTTGCACCTAGGGCCTAGGGGGGGTTCGTTCGAGCCCCCTGAAGGAGGGGGGGGGGGTTGTGAAAGGGCCTTGCGTGCCTGACAGGACCGTTGTTGCAGCTAGGGGACTTTGGCGCCAAAGGCGCCAGAAAAATTTTTTTAAAACGGCTCCCCAACATATCTACAACCAAAATGATCAGCCCGACGTGGGCATCACTGTGAGTCACTGTGAGTGTTGGGGTCGCCCCCCCACCCCCCACACCGGACCTAGTGGCCCGAGGTCCCTTCGGGTGGTTGGCACGGTCCCCGTCAACAGAGCCCTTGAAGGGGATGCGGGGGTCTCAGAAAGGGGCTCCAATGCCCTCCCCCATGCCCAAATCTTTCTTCATCCCCCATTTCTTTCACGGACCCACCCTGTGCGAAGCTGGCTGTTATGTACTCTCCAGCATGCAGCTCCTGGGAATGGCACTGCTGCAGTACTAGGCCAAGCGTGGGCCAGTGACCTGAAAATGTCAGTTTCTGTGTGATGTTGGGGTTGAAGGGTGTTTCCGCGTTGTATTTGTGACGGTGGTATAGCGCAAACGGGTTCACCGTTCCCACGTTTCACGTCACCTCTGTCGATTTGTTTGGCCGCTGCGATGTTTGCATTTCTGATGTGCTTTGTGGATTACCAGTAGTTCAGAGGTGCAGCACCGCCAAGCGACAGTCGCTATCATTTGGGAACAGGGGAAGCCACCCGACTTAACCATCGGTCAATGGAGGCGCATATCAGCTTCTCGTACCATTTGCAGGCAGACACCATTGTGATAATGATGATTGCCCTGGCAATGATGTAAAAGGAAGATATGTCACCTTTGTGTGTCCATATCTATCAACGCTTATGGAGCACTGTTATAAGTGCCATGGTGGCTCATGGGTGACAACGGATGAGTGGCAACCCGATGAAGTGGTGATCTGTGATGGATGGACACAAGAGATCATTGAGCGGCAGTGCAATACTCCACACTACATTGAAGGTGTATGGTGCAGGCGTTTCTTGAATTTTTTTGTGTCAATGCAGAAGTCCTACTGGTCCCCCCTCACCCCAGCCCACCCTTGCATTTCAGGGTCTGTAGTGAAACCTAGTAAAAAAAATTTTTTTTTAAAAAGTTTTTTTTTTTACTAGGTAACAGTTTACTAGGTAACACGGTTTTTTACTAGGTATTGGGAACCTAGTAAAAAAAAAAACTTTTTTTTTTACTAGGTTTCAAAACCTAGTAAAAAAAAAAACTTTTTTTTTTACTAGGTTTCAAAACCTAGTAAAAAAAAAACTTTTTTTTTACTAGGTTTCAAAACCTAGTAAAAAAAAAGTTTTTGTTTTTACTAGGTTTCAGAACTTCTGATTTTGCCCCCCGCTCTGCAGCGGTGGGGCTCCCCGATACGGCAGGGGTGAGGTAGCCACTTTGCCCACTTGTGGGCCACTTCTGATTTTGCCCCCCGCTCTGCAGCGGTGGGGATCCCCGATACGGCAGGGGTGAGGTAGCCACTTTGCCCACTTGTGGGCCACTTCTGATTTTGCCCCCCGCTCTGCAGCGGTGGGGATCCCCGATACGGCAGGGGTGAGGTAGCCACTTTGCCCACTTGTGGGCCACTTCTGATTTTGCCCCCCGCTCTGAAGCGGAGGGGATCCCCGATACGGCAGGGGTGAGGTAGCCAATTTGCCCACTTGTGGGCCACTTCTGATTCTGCCCCCCGCTCTGCAGCGGTGGGGATCCCCGATACGGCAGGGGTGAGGTAGCCACTTTGCCCACTTGTGGGCCACTTCTGATTTTGCCCCCCGCTCTGCAGCGGTGGGGATCCCCGATACGGCAGGGGTGAGGTAGCCAATTTGCCCACTTGTGGGCCACTTCTGATTCTGCCCCCCGCTCTGAAGCGGAGGGGATCCCCGATACGGCAGGGGTGAGGTAGCCACTTTGCCCACTTGTGGGCCACTTCTGATTCTGCCCCCCGCTCTGAAGCGGAGGGGATCCCCGATACGGCAGGGGTGAGGTAGCCAATTTGCCCACTTGTGGGCCACTTCTGATTCTGCCCCCCGCTCTGCAGCGGTGGGGATCCCCGATACGGCAGGGGTGAGGTAGCCACTTTGCCCACTTGTGGGCCACTTCTGATTTTGCCCCCCGCTCTGAAGCGGTGGGGATCCCCGATACGGCAGGGGTGAGGTAGCCACTTTGCCCACTTGTGGGCCACTTCTGATTCTGCCCCCCGCTCTGAAGCGGAGGGGATCCCCGATACGGCAGGGGTGAGGTAGCCACTTTGCCCACTTGTGGGCCACTTCTGATTCTGCCCCCCGCTCTGAAGCGGAGGGGATCCCCGATACGGCAGGGGTGAGGTAGCCACTTTGCCCACTTGTGGGCCACTTCTGATTCTGCCCCCCGCTCTGAAGCGGAGGGGATCCCCGATACGGCAGGGGTGAGGTAGCCAATTTGCCCACTTGTGGGCCACTTCTGATTCTGCCCCCCGCTCTGCAGCGGTGGGGATCCCCGATACGGCAGGGGTGAGGTAGCCACTTTGCCCACTTGTGGGCCACTTCTGATTTTGCCCCCCGCTCTGAAGCGGTGGGGATCCCCGATACGGCAGGGGTGAGGTAGCCACTTTGCCCACTTGTGGGCCACTTCTGATTCTGCCCCCCGCTCTGAAGCGGAGGGGATCCCCGATACGGCAGGGGTGAGGTAGCCAATTTGCCCACTTGTGGGCCACTTCTGATTCTGCCCCCCGCTCTGAAGCGGAGGGGATCCCCGATACGGCAGGGGTGAGGTAGCCACTTTGCCCACTTGTGGGCCACTTCTGATTCTGCCCCCCGCTCTGAAGCGGAGGGGATCCCCGATACGGCAGGGGTGAGGTAGCCAATTTGCCCACTTGTGGGCCACTTCTGATTCTGCCCCCCGCTCTGCAGCGGTGGGGATCCCCGATACGGCAGGGGTGAGGTAGCCACTTTGCCCACTTGTGGGCCACTTCTGATTTTGCCCCCCGCTCTGCAGCGGTGGGGCTCCCCGATACGGCAGGGGTGAGGTAGCCAATTTGCCCACTTGTGGGCCACTTCTGATTCTGCCCCCCGCTCTGAAGCGGTGGGGATCCCCGATACGGCAGGGGTGAGGTAGCCACTTTGCCCACTTGTGGGCCACTTCTGATTCTGCCCCCCGCTCTGCAGCGGTGGGGATCCCCGATACGGCAGGGGTGAGGTAGCCACTTTGCCCACTTGTGGGCCACTTCTGATTCTGCCCCCCGCTCTGCAGCGGTGGGGATCCCCGATACGGCAGGGGTGAGGTAGCCAATTTGCCCACTTGTGGGCCACTTCTGATTCTGCCCCCCGCTCTGAAGCGGTGGGGATCCCCGATACGGCAGGGGTGAGGTAGCCACTTTGCCCACTTGTGGGCCACTTCTGATTCTGCCCCCCGCTCTGAAGCGGAGGGGATCCCCGATACGGCAGGGGTGAGGTAGCCACTTTGCCCACTTGTGGGCCACTTCTGATTTTGCCCCCCGCTCTGAAGCGGAGGGGATCCCCGATACGGCAGGGGTGAGGTAGCCAATTTGCCCACTTGTGGGCCACTTCTGATTCTGCCCCCCGCTCTGAAGCGCAGGGGATCCCCGATACGGCAGGGGTGAGGTAGCCACTTTGCCCACTTGTGGGCCACTTCTGATTTTGCCCCCCGCTCTGAAGCGGAGGGGATCCCCGATACGGCAGGGGTGAGGTAGCCACTTTGCCCACTTGTGGGCCACTTCTGATTTTGCCCCCCGCTCTGAAGCGGAGGGGATCCCCGATACGGCAGGGGTGAGGTAGCCACTTTGCCCACTTGTGGGCCACTTCTGATTTTGCCCCCCGCTCTGAAGCGGAGGGGATCCCCGATACGGCAGGGGTGAGGTAGCCAATTTGCCCACTTGTGGGCCACTTCTGATTCTGCCCCCCGCTCTGCAGCGGTGGGGCTCCCCGATACGGCAGGGGTGAGGTAGCCACTTTGCCCACTTGTGGGCCACTTCTGATTCTGCCCCCCGCTCTGCAGCGGTGGGGATCCCCGATACGGCAGGGGTGAGGTAGCCACTTTGCCTCGAATGGGTGAACAATGGACCAAAGGCCGCGAACAACTAGGGGGTAGAGCTATGCAGCCTGCTCCTTGGATGTGGCAAGAGGCCCAATGCATACTTCATGATGCAATCTTTTTCGATGATGGTGATGCAATCTTCTTCCATCAAGGTGTTGCATCACGAAAGCGGGGTGCCAACGGCAAGCCTGTCCGTGAGTACCCCCCCATCGATGGCATGCAAGTGGCCCAGTGGAAGAAAACCTTGGCCACCATATCTGACGGAGGTCGTGTTACATGGCCCCAATTTGTCGACTTCTTGAGGGTTCACCGTGTCACAGCTGAGGCTTGCACATGTGCCACGTATTGCACATTAGGTGTTTGTGAGGGCTGTTTGTTGTGGCTTCTTGTGAAGGAACCCGGCTTCAAGGTGCCTTTGCGCTACTCCTGGAAGTTTGTTGGTTCCCGTCCCTTTAAGTTTGGTCGTGTGAGACGCAACGTTGTAACCCGCGTTGAAGCGCCTCATGTGCGTGCTCTGAAGTCACAAGGAGGCCCCAAAAAAAAGAAAGCCGCCAAGAGGAGCCAAGAATTGTCAGACTCCGATTCTGATTCACATTCTAACTCCTCATCGGATGGTAGCTGTGACGGTGAATCCCTAGCCCTTGCACCACTTGTGAAGCGGGAATTGGACCGTGGAAGCAAGCGGTGGCATTCCATGCACCTATACCGCCCTCCCTTCACTTGTGGGCAGTGCCATCAGAAAGTTTTCTTATGGTGCGTCTATTGCGAGGGGTGCATGTGGTGTTTGGAAGGTGAGGAGTGCGTTGCTCGCAAGTTTAAAGATAGAGATGAGTCGCGCTGGGTCTTGCAAAAGTGGGAGGAGGAGGTTGAGGTTGGGAAGATCTTGCATCCCACGCAATCCCATACTGAAACTACCCCCTCCTCCCCTTGTGCTTTGACGCCCCCCTCCACACACCCGGATGGTGACAGCAGCCTCCCCGCAATTACCCCCGCAAATGCGTCTCCTACCAGCCCGCCTCTAGCCATGGAGGAATTGGCCGACCATCCCAATGCTGGGACGGAGACTGTCCCCCCACCCCCATGCTCTAATACCACCCCGCCGTCACAGACGGGAATGGTTATTACGAGGCCTGTTTGTGGACATGACGTCTTGGCCGCAGTGTGCCATGCCCTGACTAATGGCCCAGGCGGCCCTACTGCCCAATTGCAGCATGTTGAGTCATTGCTCCATGACGAATGGGAACGACCACTTGACGTGATCATTCCAAGTTCTGGGTCTCAACAATATAAGCTGGAGGCACGCCATTTGAGGGATGTTTACTCAGAATCTTACGTCACAGATACCGCCGAGATTGTTGTGTATTACTGGTGGTCCGCTCGGACAGCTTTGAGTGCGGACTGGGATGTTATGGGTGTGGCGTGGGTTGTGCGTGACTCATTGTGGAATGTGTCGGCTTTACCGTTGGGTCGTAGGGAGGTGTTGGCTGAGTCATGGGCGCAGCGTACTTTGAACGCGGCGTCCATTGATATGATCTATGCGCCCCCCTTGCTCGTGGCGCAGATTTATAATAAGCGCAATGCACATTGGGTGCTGCGCTTGTTGTTGGTTTCCCCAACACGTACTTTCTTGTGCCTCGTGTTCGATCCGCTGTGTTACAAGCCGTACATAGCGGGTGCAAACACCGAGGAGTTGGCAATAGTGAACCTCATTGCCGAACAAGAAGGCATTAAGGCAAGGGCGCTGAAGAGGTGGGACAAGTTTTTGGGTGAGTTCGGCAGTGTAGCTTTTGCTATAGCCCCCCTCTACTCCACCTTCCTACATCAGGACGACGGTGTGAGCTGCCATCCTGCCTGCCTTATGATGCTACATTGCCTTTTGTCTAGGCGTGTTGTCAACGGTAGCATCCAACTTCCACAAGACAGATTGTGGTTGTTGCGTGAGATTGCACAGGCAGCTTTGCACTATCGCAGTTCTCCGCCTGCCCCCCCCTATTGAGACCACACCCAGTTGGGCCTTGGCACGGATGTATGCTACGCCCTATTGTTCACCCAGCCGTTCGTCGTGCTTTTTTTGCGACGACACAGCCCACATCACGTGCCCTGAATGTGGAGTTTATCAGTGTGCCCTGCATGCTTCCGGTTTCTGTTCCACGGAGATATGTGTGGCATTGCGCAAATGGAATGTGCAATTTACTGCCACACTGGCATGCATTGTGTTGGCATTCGCCTTGGGTGACCGGCTTGTGGTTGACAAGCCGCCTTCTGTAGATGAGGTCCGTCCAAAGGTGGTGATCCGTGGTGAAGAATTTTTTGTTCCAGAGCATTACCCCAAAGATGCCTCTGGGAGATTGGAGTATGACAAAAATCTAATCAAAGAGTTGGAAGAAAAGACCACGGGCGTGATTCGCAACATGTGCAAGCACAACCCTCCCTCTGCACAACCCACCTACAAAGACAAGAAGTCGGACCTCATCTACAAGCGCGTGTTTTGCGACTTCATATAAAGCACGCGTGTGTGCACCTCATATATGTATATATATATTTATCGTATAAAAGCTCCTTCTTTTCTTGAGCCTCATTTTATTTTTGCTGACCTTGCAATACACGGTTTGGCCCGGGTGGGGCGCCACTTACACAAGTGGCCTGGAATAGACCAGGGGGCACCATGCCCTTAAACATAAATACCACCTACCGTTGACCCCCCCCCCCCATAAACTTGGTTTTTTTTGTTCAAATTCAAGTCCAAATTTGTCACTACCTAGTAACCTAGTAAGGGAAAATTTTTTAAATTTTTTGCTTTTTTTACCTAGTAAAAAAAAAAAAATTTTAAAATTTTTTTTAAAATTTTTGCTTTTTTTACCTAGTAAAAAAATTTTTTTTTTAAAAAAAATTTTTTTTTACTAGGTTTTGCTACATTTTACTAGGTTTTGCTACATTTTACTAGGTTTTGCTACGTGCATACTAGGTTTCACCAAATGCCCTGCATTTCACTGATGGGATCAGACTCTGTGCGGTCAAGGCAAGTAGCCAGCAGCCCAACACCAAAACGTGCGCAGGTGATGCGGGGCAGATCAGGAGAGTGGCAGCATCCGGAATGAGGATGTTATCTGGGTGGTTGCGGGCGGTTGGGTGATTCGGCCTGGGTGGGTGGGTCCCTCAGACTAGACTTGCCACTAGCACCGGCCAGCTTAGACATGATCAGATGGAGCAGGGTCCTTTTGAGCCACACACTGGACGCAGCACGTTTCTACTGAGTTCCGGTGGTGCAGGGGGCAGGTATTACTGAGTGGCCTTTGATACGGGGCCGATTGCTGCTGAGAACCAGTTTCCCTGCCAGACGCTAATGGCGTGTCTGCTTCAGACCCCCCCCCCCCCCCCCTCCTCTCATGGTTAAGCACATCCCTGGGTAAGACCCTTTGTGGTTTCCAGATTTGGCAAATTAACAAGCAACAAGCCTCAGGCACCTCCTCTCACACATGAGACAGGATTTGGGTGTGCATTTGGACATTTCGCAGAATGACTGTCCACAAAGCACCAAAATTTGGGCGTGCCGAAACTCTCCCAACGCGAAATTTTCCCCGCCGAAAATGACCCCTCACCAAATCGTCTCTTTACCTGTATTGATGGGCTGGCGCAAACTTGTCTCCCTGTCTCATATTGTCGTCCGTAGATCACCCATGGTCACACAACAATTAATATGTTGGTCCGAACTGACTCCTAATAAAGGCGCAGCAGCACAACGGTACCCGCACACTCTCTGTTGGTGGGTTCCCCGGCAGTACCAGTCGGGGGATGAGACAATGCGCTTTTGCTGACTCAGTCAAAAACGACATTTGTGCTGGTTATCCCACGCCCGGCGGACCTGGGAACACCCATTCCCCTGTGTTCTGGGCATCATTTGGTGTCCCAAGAGTATGACACACACACTATCGGCATCTCAAGGAGAAGCAGAAATTAGCTGATGGACAGAAGAGATGGCGGATTTCCGAACGGGCTCTGTCATGATTTTCCAAAAAAGAAAGAAAACGTGCCCACGGAAGGTTCCAGGTGTTGCATGGCAGGTCAACCGTCTCCGGCATGTGCGACCCTCACCATTTGCGCCAAGTTGGGTGGGCAAATCTTTGCAAGCCGAAATGCATATTGCTGATTAGGCGTGTTCTCTACGCCCGGATTACTGGTGAAGCATTCACACGGCTGACAAGCCATGGTAAAGCAGGTTCATATCCGCAGTGGGGCGGCAGGTGGGTCTACTCTGACCCGAACACAGGGACGGGAGGAAAGTGGAAACGGGCACACCAGTGTTTGATTTGGCATAGTGGTAGGGCAATGGCGCCGAAAGAATGTCCTCCCGTCGCAAAAGACTCACCACCGAACAGAGAAAAAAGGAATGACCAAAATTCCACCCCCTTCCCAATCTTCAACCCCCCCCCCCCTCTCTGGCCATGTTCTGACCCCCACCTGGTCTATCCTGTCGTACTCAGCCGTACCCGTTGCTTTGACCTTATCGACATTTTCATTGTGCCCCCCCAAATGTGACTCCTGTCAATGTTAGTGTCAGAGATTCCTGCTGTTGAAGCATTGGCATTCCATTTTGCAGCCTGCTTCAAACATGGCACCACATACAGTATTGCTGGTGTTGATCCGATCCAAGCCAAGAGTGCATTGGACTGTCAACAACAATGTTTCGCGCAAGACGGATGCAATTATTTCACATATTCAGAGGACGAGGCAAGCCTACCAAATGCATGCTGGCTGCTTGAACACATCGGAGGTGTCTCAGAGAAATCCCATTTCATCTCGGGCGATAAGGAGTGCGCAGGTGTGCAATGTTTTTGGTGGATCCGCTTGATGATCCCCCGCTCCTGGGGGGGTGGCAGTGTGTATTCCCAGTGGTGGGTGGGATCGTTCACCAAGGATCCACTTAATATTGTGTGCTGGGGATGGGTCCAATTCAACAACCATGGCCAAGGAGGTGATTTCACGAGGAACTGCATCCTACAAATCCTACAAATCTCTACGCTGTTTTGCAGCAGCGTTAATACAAGGTGGGGTACACTTGTGCCGGCAAGAAATATGGCAAAAGTTTGTGGGTTGGACTCTCCTGCATTGGGCTGTGACGCTCATTTCTGCATTAGGGTTGGCCCCTGAAGAGTGCTATTTGCAATCCTGGAGTTTGTGCACGTTGTGCAGGTGGTATTGCTGGGTTGCCGCTGCACGTGTGGGTAAAGGGATGACCCATCTGTAACCGCCACCGTGTGCTCTAAAGTGGCGTTCCCCTTGTTGTCTTTGCCCGCAGGTTGCGACCCAGTGTGCGGGCTCCTTGTCTAAGACCCACCGGATATTGGTGCTCATCAGTGCATTGCGAACTGAAATTCTGCACGAGTGACCAGCACAGGCTATTGCTTAGTGTGGTGGACGCCCTACCTGGGGGGGGGGGTCAAAGGCATTTTTCATTGATTTTGGGACCCCCTCCGGGGGGGGGGGGGGCTGGGTTTGCTGTGGTCCGCAACTTGACAAGGAGACCCAAGGCAAAAAGCGCAAGTGAGCTGCTACCCAGCCTGCACCGTGTTGTCCAGCAATAAGGATTGAAGTGTGGAGATGGATCCTCTTCCAACCCACACTCGGAGTGATTAACTTCCCCTTCTGTGACAAGCAATCATCATGGGGTTCGGGGCACCACCAGTGTTCCAAAGAGCGTGGCGTCCTTGCTCCGAACTACAGCCAATGGGCCAGCAGAGCATGGGTTCATCCCCTGCCCCCCCTCAGGGAATGGGAGTGGGTTGGTGGGTTGTGGCTGGGTGGGTGGTGGGTCATCTCCAGCCCCTGAGCCCCCCCCCCCCTTTCCTGGGGTTACTAAGCGATAGCCTGAACCAGCACCACAAAGCAGGGCTTTTTTTTTGCGTCAAATGCAGAATACTTGCTCCGCAGACAAACCCGTAGCTGCGCCAGAAAGAGTGGCACCGGTGTTGCTCAAGGATGGGCGGGCCATCAGGTTCCATCCCCTCTAGTGCAGGTAAAATGGTGTGCTGACTCGCTCACCAACTTGTTGGCCTGGAATTTCGCCGCGTTTTTGGGGGGGGGAGGGTTGGACTTTTTGCCATGGTCACGCGTTGGTCATGATTCTTGTTCACTTCCCCTCCCCTTGCTTTGTTTGCTGGCTCCACTTTTCTATGCAGATGGATCTTCCTTACCGTAATACCATGCAGTTCACCGTGGCCAACAAAATTGCTGCTTTGGGCCAACTTGCATATGGCTGGCATCATTTTTCATGTGGCACAATGGGGCCACCCCAAATGTGGGTGCAGTTTCAGGGGTCAGCACAATTTTAGCTGTGTTAGGCGGGAAAGTGCTGAATGCTTCTGAAGTGCTCAATGGGTTTCTCCACCATGTTTGTGGATACGTCGTTGCCAAGGCCCCCCATCACGCAACCAGCTGTTCGCAGCAGGTAGTCACAACCTGTTGGCCCTGTTTTTGACAGGAACAACGTGGGATACACCAGCCTTTCTGCTCAGTTGTTATGTTGTCTTGTATCGAAAACCATGTGGCAGGTACAAGATGCCCACATGCCACCTCTCTGCTCAGCCTGCTGTACATCGGCATTTGTTTTGAAACTGAACCTATTGTAGTGCTGGGCATACAATCCGCCACAATGTCGTTTATGACCCTGTGATCTGGTGATCTTGTCGAGAGCTGGTGTTCGTTCGAAGCATATTTGCTCTCTTGTAGCAATGTGCCACTCTTGTGAGTAGCTTTCCTTCCTGCTGGTGTGCTGATTGACCATTGGCCTTTTGTGTCACCATGATGGCAGGGTTTCCTCAGTGTGCACCCAAGATGATTGCGGTGGCCCTGTTGGCGGCTGCTTTGGAGAACAAGGGGAAACAATACCCAATGATACTGAAATTGGTTCCGACCAGAGAGAAACAACACTTTCTGCACGACGCTGATGACAATGATCCCAGAAGTGGTTGATTGTCAATTACTTCTCTCTGACCCAGACAGTGCGCATCTACTCTGCAGAGGCGCATGCTGGTGTGACCAATCAGACATTCTGGAATGAGTTTTTTTTTTTGTGCATTGCAGCAGTACCGTGACCTTCGCGACATCTTCTCTGGTGGTTTGATTTCATTTCGAAGATATTAACCGATGGCGTGCATACAGTCGGATTCCTTGGCAATGCACTTTTGGAAAACTATTTCAGCAGCTGGCTGAATTGATCCGAGTGTGCATGTGAGTATCCCTGTTTTTTTTCTGCCTGCAATTCCTCAGTTTCTTGGTTTTGTTCAGCCCTGTTTCATGTTTCAAGGGTCTGTGCAGTTTATTTTCTTGACGTCCGCCCGTTATTGCTCCAGTTTCCACAGTTTGAGTGGTGTGTGAAAGGATCGCCATCCACGCATACAACATACGATGGTGTGACAATCAGACACCCTGGAACGAGGGTTGTTTTTTCTGGTGCATTGTAGCAATACAGTGCCCTTCGCGACATCTTTTTCGTGCCTCTCATGAGCATTTGGTGGTTTGATTTGATTTCTGCTGCGAAGATTTTGATTGGGTGTACACAGTTTTCCGGAACGTATTCATTCTGGTGCCCCTTCATTTGTGCGATGAGTGTGTCCAGCCACCACCTTCCTTTGATACCCCTCTCCCTTCATACCTCTCTCCTGAATGTGCTTCAGTTGTTGTGCTCTTGTATCCTAGTTAGGTCAGTAGCTCCACAGACAGTCAAAACTAAGCGATGACAAACCACACTTTGGAAAACTACTTCAGCGGCTGCATTGATCCGAGTTTGCATCTGATTCTCGCTGTTTTTGGTGCAATTCAGTTTGTCGGTTTTTTTGCATCCCCACTTGATGTGCAGTCTGTTGTCCAGTTTTCTTGACGTCCGCGTGCCAATGCTCCAGTTTCCACAGTTTGAGAGCTGTGTGAAAGGATCGCCATCCACGCATGCAACCTATGATGGTGTTCCAAATTAGCCACCCTGGAACGGTTTTTTTTTGGTGCATAGTAGCAGTGCAGTGACCTTCGCGACATCTTGTTTGTTTCTCGTGAGCATTTGGTGGTCTGATTTCATTTTTGCTTGCAAGATTTTGATTGGGTGTGCGCAGTCGGTTTTTTTCACAATGTATTCATTCTGGTGCCCCTTCGTTTCTGCGACGAGGGCAAGTGCACCTACACAGTGCAGCCAATTTTTCACCTCTCCTTCACGCCCCTCACCTGACTGTGTTTCAGTTGTTGCTCTCCCGTATCTTTGTGGTTAGAAGTGCATTGCAGCCTCTGTACCGATGCCAAGCAACACCCTGCTGGGGACCTTGTGTGAGGATCCTGAGCATGAGCAGTATGTGATACCCTGGGGGTGCTGTCAGAGCCCACCAGGTTGACGCCACTGTCATATGCCGCTGTGCCTCACAAGAAATCAGACAGTACAGGACCCTCACCCGATATACCGCCGTGCCTCACAACAAATCAGACAGTACAGGACCCTCACCTACACTGTATCATGGATACAGCATGGAAGCCCCACCTGGGAAAGATACGTGTACCACAGGTGTCATGGTAGACCTACCCACCTATTCGACAGTGAAAGGCATGTGATTCCAAGCTGTAAAAGGTATTACCATTGCACATCCTGCACCGTGCCCTTTTATCATTGGCATCAATGTCCCCTATCTCCAATCAAATGATGATAGGGTGCCTGCCACCGTCATCTCCGCCTCCAAGTGTGGGCGTACGTGAGCATTGTTTGTCTCAACACGTTCCGCAGTGCGCGTGCAGTGCAAGTAATCCCCCTTTGTATATTAGTTAGGTCAGTAGTGCCACAGACAGTCGAAAGTAAGTGGTTTTCCATGACCAACCACATGTTGGAACACTACTCTAGCAGCTGGTGGGCTGCATTGATCCGAGTTTGCATCTGATTGTCGTTGTTTTTGGTGCAATTCAGAAGTGACAGGGGAAAGGAAAAAGGCAGACATAAGGCACAAGATACAGAGTTAGTTGGGGTTCCTCAGTCAAGAATGAAACATCAAGAACACAGGGCCAAAGGACACCGCGCAAAGTTGAAGAGGAAGTCGTGGAGGGAAGCCAAATAGAGGATGAGGATGTGAGCGTAACACTTTCTGCATGCATATATTTAGTTGAGTGGAGATACACAACGTGATTCGAGAATGAGGCATCCGCCCGCTAGAAGGCGTGGCCTGATGGTTGTACGTATCTCTACTGGGAATTTGGGCATTGTTTTGTGAAGCGCCCAGAAACACCAGCACGTTAAACCATATGGAGCATGGCGTGGCCATGATTCTGCTCCCCAAATGACCAAATTCAGGATTGCCCCCCCCCCCTGGGGGGGGCGGGGGCGACTCCACGGGTCTTAGGACGCCAACTCCCCCCCCGCCCCCAGGGGTCCTCCGGCCAACAGTTAGTTGCCAAAGGTGCCACGCTGAGGAGTCCATGGGCGCTGAAGGCGCCTGAAGGAACACTTTGTCCACTTTACAACCCAACACTATCATTCAACCCAACCCTGACCCTCATGCCCCCCCCAACCCTCAGCCTAGTGCTAAACCAACACCTACACCCCTAGCCCTAACCCTAGCCCTAGGGGGCGCACTTAGCGCAGTGCAAGGACACCCGAGCCCTAGCCCAATACATTCTCCTGGGTATGTGTGGTAAACTCTTTCCCCCCTGCGCGGAGGCTGTACCTGAAGACAAACACGAGCTGCTGCACTAGCTCCCAGCTTGGCACTCCTCTTTATTGAGGGATATCCACAACAATACATATTTCAGCCCCTCCAGGGAGGGGGGGGGGGGTGACGACAGCAAACTGTAGCTGCAGGGCGCCATCTTTTACAGAGAGTGCCTGCCCCACCCCGCACATGGGCACCGGTGTACATGTTGGGTCTCATGAAGATTGCTTAGCCAGCGATGCATTTGCAGTCGAACCCCCGCCCCCCAAGGCCAGCCCCATGTTGTGGATGGAATGGAACACGAGGCACAAGCTGCGCTACCTCTCTTTCCGAGTGTCTATTTTTTTGATTTATCTATAGATCATTTCTGAAGTAGGGGTCATGGGCTCGACCCAGCAAAAAAAAATTGCATCCAAGTTTCTTGCAACGTCAGTAGAAAATGGCGATCTCCATGCTGCAGCTGCCAATAACTACCCAAAGCGCCAGTGCAATAGCTTTTTACGACAACTGGGTGCAAGCTGCTTTTCAGCTCACGACTACTTACGTGGCTTGGCAAACGGTTTTTCAACAAAGTGTGCGCCACGAACTGCAGAGGCAATAGCTGCCGTCGGAAATAACCCAGTTTCTTTGTGCGCTTGCAATTTTGACGTTGTTGCAAATCTGTCCTCAAGTGAAGCCCACGTGCACCGAGTCTATTTTCGTTGTGTACTTTTCTTCGCGCCCAGACCATGGTTTCCGTTTCCAGATGGTTTATCACGCCGCCGCTGCAATCAACCGCTTGTTTCACAACCTGATGAAGAACCGGTATTTCATTCACCTCCGGTAGATTCTAAAACGGCCACACTTTGGAGAAAACGTTGTTCCCATGGGGTATTTCTTTAATTTGAGGACTCACCGATTCCGCACCCGCGGACTAGCACATCACCAAAAAGCGCTGAAGAGGTCACGGTTGTCAAGCGCAGGAAACACTTTTTTGGTTGTGATACAAGCGTATTCCGGTCCCACCATCTCTTCTCGATTCTAGCAAAGAAACCAAACCTAGGTTTCAACACATCAACTCTAACAAAAAGATCCCGTGTCACGGCGCGTGTTTACACTTTGTTTCGCCGCCGCAAAAACGGCACGCCACTGTGCTGGTCAATACCAGCGAGAGGGCCAAGAATTCAAGAATGGCGCAGTATACCACCTCCATCTCGCATATGGAGCAGCAGTCCCGCTCGTGCCGAACCTTTTATGGACACCGTGTCCATTTTGGAAGACTCGCTAGGGTTGTCATCAAAGAGTGTTTCTGAAGTTTCAAGTACCGCGGAGGCCATTTTCACTGCGCCGGCTGTTTTCTTGATGCCATCGCGCAACCGGACTGTAAGGAGCCCGTGAGGGATGAAGACGAACCGGAAATGAGGTGTGCAACGTCTCGTAGCCACTTTCTTACACTGCTGTGTTCCTCGACCTTTTGCGCATCGCGGTACGACCTATCGGAGGGCCTGTTTGGGGGTTCCTCTAGTGAGACATTGTGCAACCGAAGCGAAATCTCTCCTACAATCTTTTCACAATGGTATTGGATGCATGATGGCAACAGCACCATGGTCGAGGACGTCAACTGGTTGCAAGCCGTACGCGACTCAGACAAGGGAACACAAAAACAAGGGAACGCCTCCACGGCCCGTTGAGAGATAGAGAAAGTCAATGAGTATAACATCAATGTGCACAGAAATGCGTGGTGCCCGCGCCGCTGCTTCTTCGCATTGACCATTTACTCCGGTCGCTGCGGACGATGCAAAGGAGTCCTCGAACATGAATGCTGTGTGGTATGTGTCAAGGTAAAATTCCTAGTTATTGTACAAGTTACCAGATGTTGTACCACATAGCATGGGCTACAAGAGTTGTACAATAAAGTGCTTAATTTTATGGGCTTTGGAGTTTTAAAGTCGCCTCCCAGGTATTCTCGTCTCCCAAGACGGATACGTACCCAGAACACCAAATCTGTAGATCCCCTAGAGCGTCCTTGTCAGAACTTCGTGGGACAGGTAACATCAAACCCCCTTTTGCGAAGCTTTCGCGCCATCCGCATTGAAGCGGGAGCGTATACGGGGGTTAGACTCGTCCCCATCTTCGTTGCCACATTTGGCTCCTTGTTCATGTTGCGCTTGCGCTTGGGAACGGGTTGTAGGCCCCGGGTTTTGCTGCCCACCAGAGGGCTCAGGATCGGTCCCCCCTGGCGTAGGGTTGGGGTTTCCCACGGACCTGTCCTGGTTCTTGTCCTGATTGTTCTTGTTAGGGCCTCCACATCCTCCACCTTTGCCTTGCTCTTGGCCTTTGCCTCGGCCTGTAGACTTCCCCTTGCCCTTGTCACCGTTGCCTTTGCCTCCTTGACCGCCATTCTGGGCCTCGCTCTTCAGCTTGGCTGACAAGCGCTGCTTGTGGTAGCACTCATCCTCGTAGTGCTTGCGCTTGCCCCAGAAGGCACATGTGATGGTACATTTGTAGTGGTCGGGCATCTTGGCCTTCCCGCCGGTGTTGGACTCCTGCGTTTTGCCCCGGACCACGAAGCACTCGTGCCGGTCGCAGTCCGGGGCATGCACCAGGCCGCCACTCTCATGTCTGGCGTCACACCAGAGCGGGTCTTGGACATGGCTCATGTAGCGAGCATTCTTAGAAGTAGACCCCTGTCCAGGTCGAGGTCCTTGATACCCACGGCCACGCTTCCCAGAGTTGCCTCATCAAGGGCGGTAGGCGTTGAGATGCCGGTCACTCTCCTTTTCCAGCCCTAGCTCCAATAGACGTACTGAAAAGTCCTCATTGGTGAGGGTTCTTGCCTTGCGCTCCGCCGTAGCCCGATACTCATCCCATACGTCTCGTGGGATCTTGGCCAGCAACCAGAAAAGCAGCTCGTCGCTGCCGTACGATCCGGGCGTTAGTCGCCCCAGCGAATGGTCCAAGTCGGCCAGTACTTCAGAGATACGCGCAGCTTTGGGGTTGTTGGGCAACATGGCCAGATTTTGGATCTTGGTCTAGATGGATAGGTCGGTCTCATAGGAGGGGTACCGCCTGTCAAGGGCAATCAACGCATCAAGGAACGTGGCGGACTTCGCCACAATTTGCTTCGCTTGCTTCTCTAGGTACTTGGTCTTGCAAAATTGCAAGAGCAGGTCGCACTTCACCCGCCCACTAGCGTGGGTCTGGCCGGTCATCTCCAGGAACCGACCAAAACTCTCCCCGAACTTGCTGAGGTCGTTCTCCGTGAACTCAGGCAGGTTCACCACAATCTTTGAGGTGGCGATAGCCTTTGCCTCCTTGGAGCGGCGCCTCTCGTGGCGCCTGCTCTTCCTTTTCTTCTCCTTCTTTTTGTCACTGGTGTTCTCGGGGTCCTCACGGTCATCGTCTTCAGAGGGTGTAGGTGACGATAGAGATGGCGGTTTGTCGTCCGAAGGGTCACCGCCCAGGTCAGTGGAGCCATAGGGCTCTACATCAACCATGGCCCTCAGGGCTGTCAGCCCCCGCTGGTCCAGCTCCGCGCGTATGGAATTCTCCAACTGGCTGTAAGGCGGTTGTGCCGTACTTGGCACGAAGGGGCTTTTTGGAACAACTGCAGGGGTTCGCATAGGTCGGCTTCTCACACCACCCACGTTATGAGTTAAGCCGGCGACGAGGTGGTTGGCCTATGCTCGGTGTGGAGAAGCTCCAATGGTCACATGTGACCCATGAGGTTGTATCAAGGGCTCCAGCTTGGCCCCGATTTCTTGAGTGAGGTCACCAACTGCATCAGCGCCAGCACCGCGGAGAGCTTCTTTTATCTCCGAACTTGTCAGAAACCTGTTAGAGGATCTTCCACAGCCCCTGCTTCGTCCCCCACAAGAATCAGGGCCTTGGACGCCTCTCAGGGAGGTAGAGCCATGCTCAAGCATGGTAGAGGCAGCCATTGTACGAGGGCACACACCTAGAGGGGCCCCATGAAATGCACGAGGTTCATGACAAGGGGCCGGCTCGTGGATACCAACGTAGGATGCGCCAGAGGCCACTGGTTCGCTGACTAGATGTGCCATAGGTGGCTCAGTAGCGAGTGGTTCCACTCCATAGGTTGGGTAAGGCATGCCAGTAAAGCATGTGCCCTCAGCCATGGGTGGAGTGGTTGTAGGAGAGGATGTTGCTGGGTGTGTAGCTGGGTGTGTTTAGCCATAGGAGAGGATGCTGCAGGGTGTTCGGTTGCGCCTGGAGCGCTCTTAGAGGGCCTTTCACCGGAGGATACATCATCTGTTTGTACATGTCCGTCTTCGGCTCCTCCTTCCCCTGTATCCTTGTCCTTCGCCTTGCCTTCAGGTGTCCGCACGTGCAATTCACTGAAGGCAGCTCCCAGGCTCCCAAGGGAATCATCCTCAAGGCCACTCAAAGGTACTAAAGGTACAAGGTTGTGAAGTTCAGGTTCACCAGCAAGTTTGGGCTTTTGTGCCAGCTTGGCAGGTGCCACTGAGGGCGTTGTCGTCTCGCCAGTGTCCTGGGTGTCCAGTATATTTTCTTCCGCCCTTCAAGAGTGATCAGTGTCGGCGTACTGGTTGTACTGCATGGGATGGCAAGTACACAAAGACTGTCAAGCTCTGCTACTAGAAAGTCTGAACAACTTTCACTGATGATGTTCTTGATGTGTTTATCTTATATTCTGCTCCTGCTTGCTCCTGGTGCTTCTTAGTGATGCTCTGCTTTCCAGTTGCCAATGCTTCTGGTAAAATAAAAACGATAGTCCAAGCCTCCCAAGTTCCCTAAGTGCAAAGGATGAAATTCAGGATCAAATCCACCATTTGAAGGGCTGCAATCAATGGAGAAGAGATAGACAGCGTATTTACACAAAGGAACTGACAAAGGCTACAAATTTAGAAAAGATAATGGGAAAACTGCCCACAAGGGCACTCTCTCCTTTTATAGTGCCATGCAGAGATGTGCAATGTTTGTTTTGGGTCCCATAGGTGCTGACGTGGCATGGCATGTGGCGCTGAGGTCACTGCCATGTCACATGGGAACTTCTTACTTAGCTAGGCTGCCTGGGAAATGTATCCACGACCTCTCAAAAAGAGGTGCCCAAGCCCCCTAGGGTGCACACCACTAGGATAGCTAAGCATTCATGAGAAAATGTAGAAAAATGTAGGGGCTCGGAACTCGAAGCAGCGCCTCAGTCGATCATGAAAATGGTGTTTATGTCAAAATAGTTGGGGGGTCAGGGGTCCACACAACAACGTTGGTTTAGTGTTTGGTTTTATAGGTCAAAATGCTTTGTCACCCTTTTTTGGTTCGGCCAATACTAAGATAAAAATTTAGTATGCCTCTAGGCATCTCTAACACAACTAAAGGTTACCCTTAGGCATGGAAATACACTTTTTCTTACTGTTCTTTCGATGGCACGCGCTTCCTTTTGGCTTGAATGTCCCACCAAGGGAATCGCGGCGCATGCTGCAAGCAGCTGTCAATCCACTTCGTCGCAAACAAATGACCGTATAGTGCTACCTCGACGACCTCCTAATGCTAGAGCTTTCTTGGTACGAAGCGTATTCTCATACACCAGAATTTGTATGACTTGTGCGCAAATGTAATAAAATCGACATCTCAATTGTAATCTCATTTCATTTGCAGTCACAGAAATTATTCACGTGATCAATTGTGGTGCAGACCAGATCGGCGTGCATGGGATGCGTTCGCGTGCCCGTTTGGTCGCGCGCACCGCAGGCCTGTACACAGCCGGTGTTGGAATTGTGGGAATAGAATTAGATTCGGCATAACAAATTCCATTGCAACGGTTAGTGCATGTTTGGTCATTTATATGTTGTTGCATACATTGCGTTGTTTGTAGTATGCCGATTTTATTCCGTTTGAGGAGTCTTTCGACATTGGCTCATTGACTTCATTGATTTCAGCTATTCCTGTCCCTGTGCTTTGCTGCATTGTGTTTCCCCTTGCCCAAACTTGTTTGGTTCCGTGTTAGGGCTAAAAAGGTAGACACCAAACAACCAAGCAAGAGTCAATAAAAGAAATACAAAATCGGCATACGAATTGGCCTTTTAGAACATGGAATTTGAACAACATGGCGCATTAATTGATGAAACACACCAAAACGATGATAGTGAGGTGACTGAACAACAACACTATCATAAAGAAAAATCACAATATCGCAAACAAAAATCGGGCAACGAAGTAGCCGAAAAAGTTAAATTGTTTGAACAATTGAGCAACTCGGATAGGTCGGGCTCGGAAACGAGCAATGATTCCTTCGCGGAATTCATTGAACAACACGTGGATCCAATGACATACAAAGAGAAAAAACGGCGACGACAATCTCGCCAAACGGTTAAATTGCTTTCCTTGCCCATGCCTTTGCCCGTGCCTTTCAAGGATAAGGAATATGCCTCTTTGAAAGATTTACAAGATCTAGAGGAAAGGGTACAACAAGTTCAGGATAGCATAATAGATAAATATGCCAAGCAAATAGGTGCAATTCAGGGACGCCTTGAGGAGCTTGAAAACAACACAGCATCCAAGGGCACGGCCGTTGACATCCAACGGAACATGCAGAGGCTACGGACGGAGCATGAGGCCTCGTCTAACGAGGCCGACCGACGAGTAAGGGAATCCATCAAAGGGCTGCGGCAAGAAATGGATGTCAAGATGGATGAGGTTAAAAGGTCGTTTGTAACACCCACCCCCATGCTTGAGGACTCTTCGTTGCCCCAAAGGGTCCATGCCTTGGAATTACAAAACACCCAACTTTCTAGCCGATAGGAAAAAGCGTCTCAAAGGCTAGAACAAATTGAAAGTTTGCAAGGTTCCACACAAATAAAACTAGTGCAAAAGATGCAACAAGACATGGACACCAGGTTGCAGGCCATTGAACACAAGGTTTGCACAGGTGATCTCGAAAGATTGGAGTCGAATATAGAGGCACTCCAACAGCGAATCACCGAATTGGAGAAAAGTTCCATACAACATGAGGGACAAGTAGCTCAACAAAATCCTAAAAACACGTCGGATATCCAAGAGCTACAACGTAGGATTGCACAATTGGAACAACGGAATCTTGCTGTGCCTCCTGTGTCTCCCTTGCCTTCCTTGCCCTCCACTCCTGCCTCGTTGCTCAAACCGCATGATGAGTTAACACGACGCGTTAATGAAATGGTTGCCAACATACAACAATTGAGCGCTCGTCATGAACAATTGAGGGATCGAGTGGTGAATGAGTGTGTGACACATGGTGAATACAACCAGCATCGTGAAGAAATGAGATCCACCATGGTCACAACATCTTCAGTGGCAAGGGTTGAACGGTTAGAGGCAAAAATGGTTGAAACGGAACGGAAAGTCAGTAATTGCGTGCTGCATGTGGAATACCAACAGTTTCGTGACAAAATGATGGAGAGTATGGCTAAGTATGTGTCATACGATCAAAATCAAGTCATGCGAGAAGAGATTCAACCCCTCTCCCCACTGCCTTCCAAGGTTTCAATAATGGAGGAAACGGTTGACCAGCTGGGAAGGGGCATGCAATCATGTGTCACACTCGAAACAGTGAACAAGGTCATCAATGAACAGATGCACACAGTAGTCGCAACGTTCCAAGGAGACCTGCAAGTTGAGGCAAATCAGGTTCTCCAACAAGTGGGAGAAGCCAAGGCAATACTTGCAGAGGCAAAATTGGAGGTCATTGAAAATCAGGGCATCATGACAAATCAAAAAGCCATAAACTCGGCTCTCGAAGCAAAAGCAGCCGAGGTGGTGCAACAAGTGGCGGAAGCACGGGCATTGGCTACAGAAGCAAGGCTTGAGGTCACGGAAGTCCGTGGTATCCGCTCACAGATTGAAGCATCAATTACTCCACCACCTCCTCCTCCCCCTCCTCCTGCTCCTGTGAATGACCACTTGGCCGAAATCAAGACAATTAAGGCCAAGTATGAAGCCGAATTGACAGAGGCAACCCGGTCAGCACAGGTGAGCGCTGGCGAAGCCAGTACGGCGGCAAAGGCTGCGTCCCGGGATGCAGCGATCGCCGCCGATGAGAGTAGCATGGTGAAGGAGACGGCATTGAGAGTGAAGCATTACGTTGAGGAAGCTAAAAGGTACAATGCTCAAAGCTATTCCAACGTGAGTGACACCCGAAGACATCGGGATCAGGTAGAGGCAATGGTTGAAAAAGTTGCAGCCCTCGCCCATGAACCCCTCGCCCATGAAAAGGAAACAGGTGACAAAGGGAAAGAACAAGATTCCACGTGGAAAAGTGAAGCACCAGGCATCAGATTCACAGCTCGCCGCCCAGAGCCCATAAACGAGGAAAATTCCGCCAAAGAAGAAATAGCCGAGGCTCTTCAGGCAGCCCGAAACATCACCCGTTTGTATAATGAAATGGCTGAAACAGCCGACAACCGGACGGAAGCCATACAAAAACCTGCTTCCACGGGAAATGTGTCACCATTTTCTTTTTACTCCACCAAAGCGGGACACATCAATCTGCCAGAACCCCAGCTCCCTTCACATCTAAGTGCCAAGGAATTACCGGAGGCAGCAAAGCGGTTGTTGGACATAGGCACCACAGTTAGGTTAGGAGGTGTCCCACTCAAATTGCCAAGGACATTGCCAGTGCCACAAATGTCTCCGTCACCCATACAGTCACCAATACCAACTGCGTCCCACTCTCAATCTTCAAATGCGGTACCGGTACAGGCACCGCCACCACCACCACCACAGCCGGATACATTCGTAGGTAACACCACAGTGACTCCAGTACAAGAGGCAGAGTGGAAACAGTTAGCGTGGTGTTATGATTCGGAGTATTATTTTGACCCGACCTATGCGTTGTATCCGCCCGAGGATAAACGAAACACGAAGCTGAATCCATCAGGGATAGAGGAAGGATGGGCTTTCAAGGAAGTCCGTCCGGCAGAGGATTTGCTTCAGTTGATTTATGAGCTAAGACCTCAAACCGAGGATCCAGGAAACCTTTGGTCCAAAGAAGGACATCCCCATTATGACCCGGAAACGTTGGAAATGGTGCGCACACGTGCAAGGTTTCCAAAGTACAAAAAGGGAACTCCTTGGTGTGATTATGAGCTCAGTGTTTTGGAATGGTATGACAATTATGGGCAGCATCAAAGTGAGCAAGCCCAATTGGAAAATGTGATTGCCGCCCAACCACAGGAAGAACAGGCCAAATTGCTTAAGTTGAAACGAGGCCGAAAGATCACATTTTTCGAGTTGTTGTGGCGTATTTCTCGGGATGGACGGCGACATACCGATCCCGAAGAGCCCGGAGATGAATGGTTGGTCATGCAATTGCCAGAGGTGTTAACCCCTCAGAAGTTTGCTGATTTTTTTACATTATGGTGTGCCGCAGGTCAGAGAGTTACCGGAGGTGTTTCCAAATTTAGGGCACATCAGCAATTCATGCAGGTTTTGCGGGCTCATAATAAGACGGGGCGTACCAAGGGATTTGACAAGGTGATGTCCCGCATCAATACCCGCCATGCTGAGCATGGAAAGAGGTACACGTATCTTGAGCTTTATTGTGTCGTGATGCCGCATCTTCTCACATTGGAGGATGTGGAACGACAAGAGGCTCGAGATCGAACACGTGAAGCTCGCGTAAGGGCAATGTATGATGGCCCTAGGGAGCGACGAACTTCACCATATCAAGGGAGAACAACTCCCCGTAGGGATAACAGCAAGGAGCGACGGCACAGCGTGAGTAATGAAAGATCCCGTCCGCGTAGAGATAGCGGGAGCTACCGCTATGGATCCGGTGAGCACCCATCTGGGAGCCATACTCGTGAAAGAGAGAGGTCCAAGAGTTCTAGCCGGCATAATGATCGCCCACGAACTCCGAACGGAAGTCGTTGGGATGGAAATAGGGAGCGGAGTAATAGTCGAAACCGCTCAACCAATACAGACCCCAAGCACCGTGATCGGGCAAACAGTCGAGATCGGGACAAGATGGGGAGCCGGACCCCAGATAGGAGTCTGAGCAAGGACCGAGGAACAGCGGATAGAGATCGGAGCCGCACTCCACGACGAGGAGACCAACCTCGCGCTAGGAGCCTTAGTAAGGATAGAGAGAGTAAGGACAGGAAGCATGATAAGGATCATAAGCGAGGTTCCAAGAGGTGTGAGCATTGTAAACAAGGCACCCATACCTCCTCTGAATGTTGGTTTAAGTTTCCTGATAAAGCACCGCCAGGATGGGAGCGACATCAGGATAAAAGAACCACGCCTAGTCCTAGGGGGTCTGGGTCGCCTCATCCACGACGAGTGGATGAGATGACAGCGGAGGAGAAGGACGAATAGAGGGTTGCCAGGGGTCGTAGGTCTCACCAAGTGGTACACTCTACAACACCGCTTGAAAGGCCAAAGTCCCACCCCCGCACCTCGAAGGCAGCCCGCCGAATCCCCCCGAAAGCAGCAGTGGTGGGGAAATGGGCTACCGCAACACATACTGAGTACGAAAGTGTGCCCCGTAACGTTTTGTCTTTTGATGAGGGGCTTCCTGAACAAATGCGTCCCCCCACTTCTCATGTGCGGTGTAAAAAACCTCCTCCCAAGAGTCTCATGTCCCCCCTACGATTTTTTTTGTTGATGATCCAAAGGCTGCACCTCTCCAAATGGACGCACTTGCCGACACCGGTGCAGAAATGGAAGGTGTGGCGGGTCCGGAGTGTTTCCCCCCCCACATGGTAGTACCCGCCCCTAAGCCACTCAAGATTACGGGGGCGGATCGGAAACATATATTTGGAGGTAAAACGGGGGTTTGGGTGGATGTGCAGACACCCTGTTGGACTGCATGCGGCACACGGTTGATACGATGTCGCCGAGTCTTTATTTATATTGTTTCAATAGGTAAACGCATAATATTAGGTTTTCCTTTTCTTCAACGATATCGACTTGCTATACTCCCAAACCTCCCATACCTTGTGCCTTTGGAACTCATCACAATAGGTTTCTGGTCGAATCGCCTTCAATATCGACCAGACAAGTGTTCTTGTTGCACGTCTTTGCAATGTTGCCCTATACACGGTTCTGCCGAATGTCCAGAGATGGGTGGAGTTGCCGCCGTGGAAACACTTCCAATGTCAGCCCCACCGGTGCTTTGCAAGTATGAGCGACATCCCGATTGTAGGGTAGCTTGTAGGGACAAAAACAAGTCATGTCATAGGCCAACGGTTGTGAAATTCAAGCAAACAGTGCAAGAAATGACCTTCCCGGAGCAAATACGGCCAGCTATGATCGGAACAGCTTTGCACTGTACGATACGAGAACTTCCGCTCAAGCCTCTGAGTGGAGCCGAAATATGTCACAGTCAAGTGACACAAACAGAAGCAGTACAGGAACTCACACACACTCCGTACAGCTTTGGCCAAGGCATCACGTTTGACATGCTTAGCCACGCACAGAGCATGTTGAATGAAGTGTCACAAACACCTACAGGCGGACCCATCATCGATTTTTTGAGGTTGTCCGAATGGTCCACAATGCCAAAACGGGGAACACCACATTCTGCAGGCTTGGATGTCACAGTTGCTGAAGATCGCACTATCGCTCCATTGAGTCATGCGGTCATTAGCACAGGCCTTGTTGTGGTTGGTTTCTTGGGAACTCGACTGCACTCCTGTGCCTCTTTGTTTCTCAAAATCCGAAATCCAAAATCCCAATCGACAAACCTCGCAGGATCTTTAGACGGGGCACCAATAATAACACAATCTCGAAGACATAAACCCTGTTCAAAGATCGAAGTATCTTACAGCGCTCATTCACAGTTGGCATTCGATGCTTCTTTATTATTCACAGACTGTCAGCGCGATAGCGACTGCGACTTGCGATTTGCGCGCTGTTGCGCTGTTGCGCTGCGCTGTTGCGCTGCTGCTGTTCGAAGCCATAACACTACCCCCCCGTTGAGACCTCGAAGAGGTCTCACTCACCTGGGCGGGCGTCACAATGTCGAATGAGAGCAGGCCCAGACAGAAAATTTTTTTTTTGGGCCTCGACATGTGCTGGCTACAGAAGCATAACAGTGGACCAATCCTGGTCGAAACAGTGGACCAATTCTGGTCGAGACAGTGGACCAATTCTGGTCGAGATCACACACCGAGGTGCAGTCATGGGACACCCGTCGTCAGCGCCTCATTCACATGCCGTGTTCGACTTTGCCACGGCTGCGGCCTTCGGCATAAGCTGCAGAAGACAACCTCGCCAGGCACACTGCACGGGCGCTGTACCCGCAGCAAGGCTGTGGGCACGTCGAACCATAACATACCATAGCATCGAAGCTGGATGCTCAGCAGACCAGCAGGCCTGTACATCTGTCAGCTCGACAGCATATGGAGCATTCGATACCATTAATGGCATCCAGACTGTCGAATAAGCCACTACTTGGCATCCAGACATGTCGAATCAGCCATTACTTGGCATCCAGACATGTCGAATCAGCAGTCCCTGCCCCACGTGTACGTATACGAACGATCCACGGGAAGTCGACATAGTTCATGCACTTCCTTCAGTGTCTCAACGCCAGCCATGAAGTTGAAGGTGTCATGACCCGTATAGTGTCGACGGATATCGCTTTCGAGGGCACGCTTCTGAATCAGGATACCAGATCGATGGTTCAGCAATCGAAGGTTGGGATCACCAGGTCGGTCATCGACGGGACACTTGTACTGGAATACGAAGACATGTTCACGGGCAAGCGCTCGAAATTGTCCAGGTCCCAGTGTTTTTGCCCTGGTCGAATAGAAATCCCAGAGGCTCGACGGTTTCCAAGCGTCCTCACTCCACAGATCGGCCCGATTGGTGACCTCGAAGGAGTATCCGTCATGTCGACCAGTAGACCACCGATAGGTTTCCTTCGAACCAGTACCAGCGGCCATGATGTGGTAGAACTGACCAGTTCGCGTATCGACCCGCCACCACGGCGTGTCGGCAATCGAAAGTCGTCGTACGACAATGACGGCGCTGATGTCGTCCTTCTCAGGGCTGAGGGCATATCGGTCGACGATCTCAAGCGTGTTGGTTCGAGAACCTTCTTCTTGGAGTTGACCGAGGTGTTGATGGACATAGTGGCCGTCAGCGAGGGAACTCTGCAGAGCGAATCAAACCGCTTCTGCAGTCACAAGGCTCGAAGCCGTGTCGACAATGACCGCTTCGAGGACTTGGTCTCGGCAGCTGACCTTGCGTCGATGTGCAGCCTTAAAGTCTTCGTGGATCGGCGTGAGGTACTTGAAGAACGGAATGTCGAAGTGGTGCGGATAGGCATTCAACTCCATCGACAAGAACCGGTGATCGAGGGGGTCCGGGTGGAACGGGTCGCTCGCAGGCGAGTCGGTCTTCTCGATCTCCTCCCGTTCGTCAGCATAGACGTCCCTTCGAAACTTGACCGCCCGACGCCAACGTTGTCCATCTTGGTATCCGGCCTCGTAGGGGGACATGAGGTATGTGTCATATGCTTGTTCTTGGGTGCATATAGAAAACCCATTTTCCTTGTCTTGCACTTAAAAATCAAATTGTTTCCAATGTTCTCCATTACAATTGATCTTGTTGGCAAGTACAGGACACAGGCAACAGCAAGAAGACGAAGAACTTGACGAATATCAAGCTGGACCAACTGGCAGGTCCAGTAATACGGGTTCACATGCCTAAATAACAGGAAAATTAATGTGGCATTAAAATCTCATTAAAAAGGCAAGAAAACCTATATTTTAACAACTTTCTGAGTAGTCTATCTTGTCACAGGCCTTGTCAATATCACGTAAATTGCCGTCGGCGACAGCAGGCGCCGACAATCGCAACAGGCCTTCTGAAGCTTCTAAATAGCTTCAAAATAGCTTCTAATACATTAGAACCTTCTAAAATGGCATAAAACATGATTAAATCACATTATAAGCATATGGAATGTGATTATTCATGTATGGCTACTAATGTAATCTAGATCTCTGCTCTGTGTGGTGTACCTAAGAGCAGTAGACTCTAGCAGTAAGCTATAGGCTTGAAATATGAGCCAAATATGGGGAAATATCCTAGTATCTTAGGATCTTGAAGCTCTATGAGGTCTTGTAGAGTTCCTCCAGAAAGCTTCTGAGAGGCCCAAATGCCCCAACTTATTACACCCCCTTCCTAAGCTTCATGCACATTCACTAAGAATGTTCATGACAAGCTGATAATGTAACATAAGGAGGGGTATGGGCTTAAGGAGCGCTCATATTCAATGTTCCGAGTGTCTACTGTAGTGTCTTACTACCCCCTTCCTAGAGGTAAAGACATATCTTCACCTAAGAGGGTAAAGTTCCTGAGTCTTAAGTACGTAAAGTAGGGCTCAAAATGAAACATGAAAAACACCAAGCAAAAAGCTAGCATACAAAGTATGAACAATGACAACCTAAATCTTCAGGCAAAATTTGAGGGTAAGAGTAATACACCTGGATGTAGATGTCTAGATTACAATGAGCTATACGGAAAATCAATAACAATTGAGAATGAAACGCAACATGTGGGGTTAAACCGGAAATTCAAGCTCTGCCCAAGCTGTCTATTGACATGACGTGGTCTGCGTCATCCATAGAGAGGATATACCACCTTACTCGATGGGCGCTTGGCACCAACCCCGAATGCTCCGGCTGGATGCATTCTGGTACCTGCAATGGGTTTCTTGGCCTGCATTACATGGACAGAGAAAGCGAGGCAGCATCAGTAATGAGTAACTCTTGATTAGTTTAGCGGGACGGATTTGAAAAGGGTGGGGGGTGGCAGTCATGATGAGACAAAACTCATGTGACCCGGATCTGCTCTTTCTTATCCTTGGGTCAAGGTCATTCAAGGATTGATCCGTATGGGGGTATGGGGATTTATACGAATACTTCAACCAAGAAGGCGTTGAAAGATACAGTTCTTCATTACTGACCTTGTACTCATACCTTCTAGCTATCACTAAACAAAGCTGAAACATCAGTCACCTATCATGCCTAGAAATCATGTACAAAAGAATCAAAATTCCGTCACGGCAATATGCTTTGCACTCCAACCTATGCAACATATGCACCATGGCATTCCAGGGCATAGCACACAGTAATCTAATGAGATATGAAGCTAGCGGGAATACTGATTTGTGTAGAAATATCCTAAATGACTTAAATCACCAATGCAAATAATTTGCACGAAAAGGCGAAAATGTAGAAGTGTGTTGATCATGTAAATTCAGAGAAAGAAGATGTATGGGTTGCGGTAAGTGCTAAAGATGACAAAACCAATGAATTGTATGTGAATGTAGGGGATGGGTTTACGGGTAGGGGTGGGTTGGTCCCCTGTGGTTGTTCTGAAACGAAGTAGGTATGTCGTCATGGCGTTGGAAAGGTCGGCTCTTTCCTGGATGGACCGCTTAGCTCGAAAGCAAGCCTACATCCTACCCGACTGGAGGGTCGCCACTGCCCCTGTAAGCGAGATTGGAGGGTCGCTACTGCCTCATATAAGCGGAATGAATGGTCTGTTGTCTGAGACAAGTAGAAGTAGTAAATCTCCGAAAAATGCTTATCGTAGTCAAAGTGTGTTCTGTACCTTACCGGAAGACCAATCAATGGCGAGCCCCTTGCCCAGCAGATGGTTGTACAAAGCCATCCGTGCGGGGGCCTGTCTTCCTACATGATGAATGCATTCCGCTCAACTGAATTCCAGGATTCAGGCGAACCTCATGGAGCTGAACTCCGTCATCTATCTCTACCGCAAGAGAACGGGTCTATCCAACTGCATGGAAAGTAGCTATCTACCCGCGCGAGGGTAGAATCCTATACACTGTAGGCATTCACCACCTTTCGATAATCCTTTTCAATGAGCCTACCGTAGTGCACCGCTTGGTCTCGGTGGCTACCGGCGTAGGACTCTTCACTAACACACCGCGGAATGCATTAGCCAAGTCACAGGCTTAGTGACCAAACGTAAACCTGTTCACTTGTGTTACACAACAAAGATGTTGCGAGGTGAGACCAATGTCGGCTATAAGCGGACACTGCCTATCTACACGAGGGAAGTGACCTACATGTTGGCTCGTAGACAAAAACTGGATGGAAGTGGTACTACAGCAATTCCTCAGAGTGTGATATCCAAACAAATAAATGGAATAATCAAATGACTCATGGTAGGTGTTTGTGTGTATGTTGTTTGTGTAGTGTGATGAGGTAGGGAATGTGTGAAAAAAGAATCCAATTGGGTCTGCCATGCGTCTGATGGTTTGGTTGGGGGTGACAGAGATTGTGATGGAGACTGTAATGCTGTAGACTGCGGACACTCAATTGAGCACTCTCAAACCCGGTAATTGAGGCTGTACCAGGCGATCGAGCGAAAGTTAACGAAGCGGAACGTACCCGCAGTGGTTCGGTAGCAAATTTGAGGATAAACTAGCTCTTTAGACCAAATGACCTAGGTCAATGATCGCGAGGGTTGGAAAAAGAGATTCATTCCTCACAACTTGCAGTTAAGCAAAAAAAGTTGAGGGCATACGAATTGATTGTTCGTCGGCGAACCAAAACTCGGGGTCTATTGAGCAAAGGTGCTCATAGAACCACGTAGGGCAGATCAATTACGGACCATATTGCATGTTGAGCGCTATGGGGAAACCCTTGCAATAAGGAAGTAATGCAATAAGTATGAAATGTAAGATTTGCAAAGTGGAATGCAAAGAATGAGTGACCTGCCGAACGGAATGAATGAAATGCAATCCGAATGGAGAGTAGAATACGTCACTAGTCAAACGCTTGCCTTGACGGCCATGCAATGAAGGATGAGGTGCATGGTAGAGTGAAATGAGGACAAATCACTTGCTAGCTCAAATGCAATTGTGCTCAAATGAAACAATGGATGATGTAAAACACACAGCTTGCCAAAAATACCAAGACTGAGGCTCATAGGGCAACCGTAGGCCGTACAAGCTCAGCAAACCCCAATGCGACACAGGGCAACCGAGGGCCGTGCGTCTACGTGGGAAGCCAATGCAACACAGGGCAACCGTAGGCCGTGTGTATGCGTAGGCCAGCAGTGGGTTGGTTAGGGCAACCGTAGGCCGTAACCAGTGCCCAGCACTCACTTCAGGTCAAAGGTAAAGGGATGAAAAGAGGTCAAATGGTATCGCACACTAACATTCCGGCCTGCACCTACTGGAATGGTTACCTCTATTGCAGTACCAGCGCCTTGCGGCACTTCTCCTCGCCACCCTGCCCTACAGGGGGAGGACCAGAGACATTAAGTTGACTTCAACTCAACCGTTAGCATTAGGATTATGATACCATAAAAGTCAATGCATCTCCTATACTAGCTAGTTAGCTAGCTAGCTAGAGTAAGTAAGTAAAAGTAAGTAAGTGTTGCAAGCTTCTTCCGCGGCCATATACCAACATCAACCTCTCTCATCGGAAAATGGTCACAAGGACCCCGAGACAGGTCAATGCCAAAGGTTTGGTCGAATGCGGTCGTTTCATGTTTCACTTGGGTGCTCCTGCATTGAGTCTTCTCTTTCCGCCTTCCGCTCACACCCATCAATCGCCTCCCTACTCCCTGGTGGCAACAAGCCCCACGCCTTCTTTGTCCCCATGACAACGGGCCAGCCGAACTGAGCCACTCAGCCTGGGGAGTCGAAGGGAAAGGCTTAGACGGTGAATGTGGCGGATGCAAACGGTCTGTTAATGGTTGTGGCCAAGTTTGTTTTTGTGGCCGAAAAAAAGACAACAAAATGTTTCACTATTTACTGTGTGTCTAAGTAATTCTAAGGTATCTACCTTTCTACCTAGGCTAAGCCTAGTCAGAATGAATCAAAACTGATGCAAACAATCACAAACCGCAATATCATACAATGATTCAAGGTTAGAAGACCACAGAAATCGCGAATGGTTTTGCAAAACAATGACCAAAAACCATGTTTTTCCTTGAAAATGCCAAACCTCTACACTTTTTTTCTGTACTATGTTGCTGAGATGTCAGAAAAAGAATATCTGCACTGTGTGGGACATGTCCTCATGTTTCCGAAACATATTTGATGTTGCCCCAACTGATAATAGGCTCAGAGAAATGGAAGTTGGGGGGAGACACATGAACCTCACATGACACACATGCTGAAAAACCATCAAAAAAAGCAAAAGAAACCGAACTTTTTCACCATCATCCCATTTTCAATAAAATCCAACGATTAGATATCTGCAAACTAGACACCATTACCTTTCCAAAACAGCTTTGATGGCTGTCCAACTCACCATAAGCTCCGAGAAAGGTCTTTTTCTTGTAGATTCATGAACACAAAAATTGAAAACATGCTTGCATGCATTAAGTTAACCACCATGGAAAAAATACATTCTGGACCACAGAAATTCAAAGTAAATATGTGTCGTAAACTTCATGCTCCAGCGTTCGTAAAACACCTTTGTTGAGGTTCGAAGTCACCGGGGTCTCAGAGAAATGATTAAACCTCCGAAACCATTTTGCATGATTTTTCACCAAATGGTTTGTGTGGTAACTTGTTGCAATTTTACCATAGCCATTGTTATTTTCTGAAAATAAAAACGACTCAGGGTTAGAAAGCACATACTTCAGTGTTGTTCAGAAAAATAATGTTAAACCTCAAACCTTTTTTCTCTGGGAGATATGAAGAAAGCACAAAAGGCACTTTTGAGGGGTGTTCATGGGTTGGTTCATGGGTGAAGTTTTTGGGGATGGGAAAAATAGTAGAAAAATTGATCTCAAAAAGGTGAAGTATGGAATAGAAGCGTTTTACTGTCTACTTTCCATATATGCTTAGTTCAAAATTTTTCATTGCAGTGGCGCGAAGATATGCGTCAAACACCAAAAGTCATTTTGGGGTGCTTTAGAGGGTTGGGCAAAAAGTGATTCATGGGTAATCTTGAAAAAATCACAGAAAATAGCCCTTGTTGAGTTAAAACAAGATGAAAACGTCTTTTGAGAGCCAGCGCTCTCTAGTTTACGGTAGCACTTTACTTGACGCGTTTTGAGCCAGTGGCGGCAAGTTATGCGTAAAATAGTGTAGGCCATTTTCGACATTTTTGGCCCTTTGAGACATCAAAAGTTAGTGAAAAACTTCAATGAAATCATAGCTCTGAAGGGGAAGGGAGGGTGGGAAATCGACAATCAAGCTACCGGCGACACGCCTGCAGCTAGAAAAGCGCGTCAAAGCGCGTAAATCCTCGACACAGGGCAACCGGGGGCCGTGTGCAATGAGGCAATGAAATGCAACAACACAAACATCAAAGGTATGCTATGCTACACTTCAAAACTGCAAATCACAAGGCTGCAGCAGTCTGCAGCGCCTTGAAAGCGCGTTGTCGAAGTCCTCCAGCGCTCGTTCACGTCGCCCAGCAGCGCGTAGGTCCAAGATATCCACGATTTTTGACTTGTTTTGACCACTTTTCAAGGTACTCTTGAGTAACTCAAAGTAGTCCTTAATGAAACTTAAATATCTTCAAGAAAATCAACTTTTCGAACTTGTAGGAGGCTCCAGGAAGTCCAAAGTGTCGCTTTTCGTGGTCTTCGTCGTCGTCGTCGTCGCTGCAGCGCGCTTGGAACTGCGCTCTCCCAGATTCAAAGTAATTTCAAGGGTTTTTTTGGAGGTATTTGGAAGGATACCTTCAATTCTTCAAAGTTTCTCCAACTTTTCATTAAATTCAAGCAAGGAACTCACCATTATGGAACAGCGTACGCTGGCCCAGCTTCTGCGCGTCGTCCTCGTCGTCGTCGTCCTGCTCGAACTCAGATTACTGGACTGTCATATGCTTGTTCTTGGGTGCATATAGAAAACCCATTTTCCTTGTCTTGCACTTAAAAATCAAATTGTTTCCAATGTTCTCCATTACAATTGATCTTGTTGGCAAGTACAGGACACAGGCAACAGCAAGAAGACGAAGAACTTGACGAATATCAAGCTGGACCAACTGGCAGGTCCAGTAATACGGGTTCACATGCCTAAATAACAGGAAAATTAATGTGGCATTAAAATCTCATTAAAAAGGCAAGAAAACCTATATTTTAACAACTTTCTGAGTAGTCTATCTTGTCACAGGCCTTGTCAATATCACGTAAATTGCCGTCGGCGACAGCAGGCGCCGACAATCGCAACAGGCCTTCTGAAGCTTCTAAATAGCTTCAAAATAGCTTCTAATACATTAGAACCTTCTAAAATGGCATAAAACATGATTAAATCACATTATAAGCATATGGAATGTGATTATTCATGTATGGCTACTAATGTAATCTAGATCTCTGCTCTGTGTGGTGTACCTAAGAGCAGTAGACTCTAGCAGTAAGCTATAGGCTTGAAATATGAGCCAAATATGGGGAAATATCCTAGTATCTTAGGATCTTGAAGCTCTATGAGGTCTTGTAGAGTTCCTCCAGAAAGCTTCTGAGAGGCCCAAATGCCCCAACTTATTACAGTATGTCGAGGTACCCAGGCGTCGAACCAAATCGGGGGCATCCACGAAAGGGAAAAGATTGACATACTCTTCATTCGATGAGTGAAGGGCAGCAACTCGTCGGATTGCCCTATGGAAGTCGTGGTACCCGAGTCGTCCGGGTCCAGTTTGGTAGATCGTCGCCAACTGGACAAGGTCGATGGGGGCGCCTGGTGCGACTGCGTTGTACGCGTAAGGTTCGACCTGTTCTCCGATTCGAAAGTATTCTTGGAGCTGGACCGCAAGGTCCTGTGTTCGATGAGGAGCGCATCCATATCGTTTATACCCAAGTCGAGAGGTGCCTCGAAGGCCACGCAGTTGGTGTCGGCGAAGAAGCAAATCGACTTTGTACGCAAGGAAGGGGGCTCGATCTTCGAAGAGCCAGTCGTTCGATTGGCAAACCTTTTGAAGATCAAGGATAACTCCCATAATCGAAACTGCAACGGGAGCATCTCGTCTCATCTTTTCGTGGGTCCAGAAGCGTCGATACTTGAAGATCAGGTCGATCCCATCCGCAACGTTTATCAGGTCGTCGATACCCGAGATCTCTCGATGCATGCGGTTGAGTCGAGCAATTTGACTCGGCAGGGTATGTTCGGTGAGGTCTTGTCGGAATCCATAATCGAGCTCTTCATCATAATGTCGCCATTTCATGAGGGCTGTTCGAAAGTTTTGACAAGCCACTTCGATTTTCGTGTACCATTGGTATCCTGGCTTACCACCAAGGTTTCCATGTTCATCGAAAGACGTGTCAGGGGCACTTCGAGCCATTTCGTACGGGAATGGAGCGGTTCGACCCCAACTGTCCATGCAGATGGTCTTGCCCAACTCGACAATGGCGGCATTTGCGTTCGACACGACTTCATAGTGTTTCTCGCTCAGGAACGTGTGCGGCTTTCGAAGACCAGCCATGGTACTCGACGCAATAGTGAGCACCGATGGTTCGAGCTTAGTGTATTCCGTCTTCATCGGATCATCTTCATGTGTCCCAAATCCATAGGGTGGCTTCAATCCGAACGTTCCCAAGTGTCGAAGTTCGTCGATGGTCTCGATTTCATGATTGTACTGCGGCATGTTGTAGGGCTGCCATTTCGACTCTGGCACCGGCACAGAATCGTAGCTGGGTGGTGCTGTCGACCGCGCGGGTTCGTAAGGATATTCTGCTTCGTCGTCGGACTCGAGTGGCCAGGATTCAGCGTCGTAGTTGTAGTTATCGTCGTGGTAATAGGAGTCGGCGTCGTGGTAGTAGGAGTCGGATTGGTTCGTTCGAGTAGAAGCTTGTGTTTTCGGGGCATTCGAATGCCAGGATTGGTCGACCCAGTCGTCTTCGACTTTCGGCTCTCCGGTACTCGGATCCTCTCTGGATGACCTCGATGTCCAGGTGTTCGGCCTCGATGTCCAAGAATTGTCGACCCATCCGGGCGCTGAACAGAAGAAGGAAGATCAGTCGTCGTACCCCGTGTAGCAAGCAAGATCTTCATCATCAGAATCGAACCAGTCAGGGCTTGAGCACCGCTCTCGAAAGTATTCTGCATCAACCGGGGGAGGGGGCCCGTACAGCTTACAGAGTTCCGGCGGCATGTCGGGTGGAGTCCCTCCCTTCGTCGGTTCCAGAACAGGCAAGCTGGCCAGGGCTATCTCGAGCCATTCCAAGCCTTCGGCGCCTCCTGTTATGATGGGTCTTCCACTCGGCGCTATTCCCGCAAATTTCCCGCGAGGGAACACACCTCCCTTGCCTCCTTTCGACGGGCCTCCTTTTCCTTTCGAGCTCCCAGCATATGCCGACTGGCTGTAGTGCGGCGGTTCGAATGGATCGAGAGGTCGATTCGGACGAGTTGGCGCTGATGCTACCGACAAGCAGCGGCCAGTTGAAGTCGTCCTCGCTGGGGGTTCAATCGCGTCAACATCGATGACGTTTGACGATGTCGCTCGAGAAGGCGGAGGTCGAGAGGAAGCTCGGGGCGTCCGGGATGTAGTACCATAGGCGGAGGCTCCGGTGTTCGACCCGGAACCTCGCATGAGTTTTTCGAAAAACCACGCTGCAGAGAAGAGTAAGGGTGTTACTCAGTTACCTAGGGTGGAGTCGAAGGAACTCAAGGTACACAGGATCCTCTTCTAGAGCCTTGCTAGACTCCCAAGACCATGTGTCGTCATCCCATTCACAACGGTACAGGAATGTGCGGCGCTTTTTAGATCCCACTCGACGTCTAGCCACAATTTTGACAAGTCGAGGAGATTCTCCAGTTTTGACAGGGGGCATCGGAAACTCCCACACCGGCTGTCCCTCTCGATGGACGTAGGGTTTTATGCTGTCTCGATTGAAAACTCGCAACCCATCGAAGGGGGCAGGGATGTCCAGTTTGACATTCTCGCCCTTGTTCAGTACCTCGAGTATTTTGTAAGGGCCGCACCAGACAACATCGAGTTTCCCTTTATGTCGATATTCAGGCACCAACACCCACCATCGTTCACCGACTTCAGGCACTCGAACGTGTCGGTCCATTTGCAGGACCACATGCATCTGGCGTCGACGTTCCTCGGCAAGCATTGCACGCACAGAATCGAAGGTACGTTCCGCTCGTTGCATGTAATCATTCACGGTCGATGGTTCATGTGCATGAGAAGTCATTCGGGGAAAATCCAATGGAAAAAGGGGTGTTCGTCCTTCATCTATCTCGAACGGGGATAGTCGAAGACTATTGGATGTCAGGTTGTTGAACTGGATTTCGGCGAACAGGAGGTCGACATCCCACTCGTTGTTGCCGAAGATGCCGTGGGTACGCAGGCGCTGGAGGATGGACTGATTACTGCGCTCCGCCAGGCCATTGCCTCGAGGGCGGTTGGCCACTGTTTGATGCATCTCAATCTTGAAGCGCTGGGCCAACTCCTTCCACGCCTGAGACTTGAACAGCTTGTCTCGGTCAGAAACAATTTGTCGAGGGCATCCTTTCAATCGAATAACCTCACGTAGGAACACATAGATGAGGTCGTCGGCTGTCATATCCTTGCGACAAGGGATGAACATTCCACGCTTGGAGAATCGGTCGACTACAGTCATGATGGCATCATGGCCCCTTGTGGTCGGCGGCAATCCCGAAACCCAATCGACGGACACACTGTGCCATTTGGTGTCGGGCACCGGCAAGGGTCTTGGGACTCTGGCGGTGTCGACTCGTCTTGATTTCGCCGCTTGACAGACATCGCAACTTAGTATGTATCGCTCCACATAGTGTCGTAGGTGTGAACACACATAGTCGCGCTTAATCAGGGCCATGGTTCGAAGGACTCCTGAGTGGCCATAGAACTCCGACTCGTGATACATAGCCACAATCGACGTAACCAGCGTTCGGGGAACAAGCACACGTTTGCCCATCATCCACAAATGGAAGAATTTGCCATCATCGAAGGACAACTTGGCATCTCGAAGCTGGTGTCGTGCCGCAGGGCTTCCAATTGCGACTTCGTAGATGTGTTTCGTCCGGGGGTCCTCCCGATAGGCTGTCGCCCACACAGCTGTAGAAGTCAAGTCTTTGCACTGATAATGTCGATGTACTCGGCGGTGTGTACCCTTAAGACTCGAAGGGTACAGCGTGTTCGACCCAACTTTCGGCAAGGGAACCGATTGCAACGTGCCGTCACGGTGACGTCGACAGCGAATCAGTTCCGCCATGGTCGGTGCGTATCGAAGTTCATTGCCAAAGGTGACTCGAAGGGGGCGATTCATGCTTACATCGGGGAGGTCGTCGGTGTCAATAGACGTGTCTGGCTCATTGCCAGCCTCATCGGGATGCATGTTTGGTTCGTGTGAATTCTCAGCCATGATCTCGTCCGATGGTGCTGGATCCAGTCTCAGGTCCTCCGGCTCCGCAGTTGTCGCGCTCGACGGTTGCGGCTCCAGGTCCTCCGGCTCGACGGCGGGCTCGGTGTCGAATTGGAGGGCTGGTTCCGCAAGCTCATCTGCGTCAAGTTCCTTCCCCACGGAGCGTCCGCTTCGTAGTGAAACGTACAGGTGGTCGTACGGCTGGGGCCACACCTCGTCATGAGAGAATGTGTCTTCAAGTACATGTAGAAACTCATCGACAGGTTCTCCTTCCGGTGAAGCCCAGTCCTCGACCAGGGGAATTGCGAAAGCCCGTGTACGTGTAGCATTTTGGATCTCCATCAACTGCCGCGAAGTTAAACGAGAGCAGGCATCTGCCGCAGGGATCTCGAGGCCCGGCACGTACCACAACGTCAGGTTGTATTCCTCGAGGAATTGGGACCCTCGTGCTTGCCGTGGTGTCAGCGGTCGAGGACAGGTCTTGAGATATCGAAGACTTTCGTGGTCAGTGTGCACGTGCACCTGCTGCGGTCCTCGAAGTAGGTGAAACCATTGTTTGAAGGCTAATACGATGGCCAACAACTCCTGTTCTCGAATCGGGTATCGAGTTTCGGCAGGCTGCATTTTCCGCGACATAAAGGCAATAGGTCGAAGATGTCCCTTGTACTTCCCATGCGCACATCGTTGCGCCAGCGTAGCACCCACGCAGTCTTTCGAAGCGTCTGTGTACAGGTGATACGGCTGTCGGGGGTCGATAGCACTGAGATGTGTCGCGCTGATCATCGCCTGCTTCAGCTTGTCGAAGGAAGCTTGGTGGACGGCCGTCCATTCCCACTCCAAGTCTGCCTTAAACATTGCAGTCAGAGGGGCTGCGACAGCTTGGAACCCTTCGACAAACTGCTGGTAAAATCCACACAATCCAATGAACTGTCGAACTTCATGAACCGTAGTTGGTGGAGGCCAACCTCGAATGACCTTGATCTTTTCGGGGTCCATGTGTACTCCATCTTGGTCGATGATGTATCCGCAGAAGGGCACTCGACTCTGAAAGAATGTGGATTTATCGATGCAGGGGAAGAGCTGGTGCTCACGGAGTAGGTCATGTACCAGGTCGAGGTGTCGTTGGTGTTCGTCCGCATCCTTCGAGAAGACGAGGATGTCGTCAATGTACACCCATACAAAGATCCCCAAGTGGTCTTGCAGGACATCATTCACGACGCGTTGGAACGTCCATGGTGCATTGCAGAGGCCAAAGGGCATAACAACCCACTCGAAGGCGCCAAATTGTGTGTTGAAGGCGGTTTTCTCGATATCTTCGTCTTGAAGTCGGATCTGGTGGAACCCACTAACAAGGTTAATCTTTGAGAATACGGTGGAACCCCCCAGTGTACTCAAGATGGATTGGATCGATGGCAAAGGATATCGATCTCGTACAGTTCGTGTATTCAACGCTCGGTAGTCAACGCACATACGCCATTTACCATTCGCTTTCTTCACCAGTAGGCAACCCGCTCCGTATGGACTCGAGGATGGTCTGATGCGACCAGATCGATGCAACTTGTCCAATTGTCGTGGAAGTTCCTCTAGTTGGCTCGGATCCATTTTGTAAGGGTGTACCCACGGTGGATTTTCTTCCGAATCGAGGCGTATTCGATGGTCTCTTCCAGGTCGATGCGGAGGTAGGTCTCCATATTCCGCTTTCTCCCGGTCGTAGAGGTCCGCCCACTTGTGTAATCGACTCGGTAGTTTGCGTCGAACAGGGTCAAGCCCGTCATCATTGCCATCGCTGGCTTGCATCTTATACATTTCATCGACCGGCACTGCTGGTCGAGGCATGCAACACAGAAATACTTGATCTCCCGTGAGATCAGATCGACGGATCTCTCTTTTGAGTTTCGGCAACGAAATGTACTCAATCTCCATATCGCTGCACTCCTCATCGGTGATACCATCTTCCGTTTCGGACTCATCGTACATGTCAGTACTGCGCTGAACGTGTGTCGACGAGTGTAGGTCAGGGTGTTCGTTGGCATGTGGGGTAGGATTCCCAACCGGACTCGCTTTCGAGGAACTGGATGAAAGTATCGAAAGAAGGTCCAGCTTTGAAGCTGCTTGAAACTGTAGCTGGGTGGAATGTCGTGATTCGCCAAAAGACAACCGGTACGAAATCGAACCATGTTGGATGTCGGCGTATCGCTCCTTCCAGTTGACAGTTGGATTGTAGCTTCGAAGCCATGGTAGTCCAAGCACTACATCCGGCAAAATCTCCAAGACCTTGAAGTGATGACGAAATACAAGCTCTCCAACTCGAACATAAGCTCGCGTGTAGTACCGTACTTCGACTTGGACACCTCCTGCTGTCAAGACATGTCCAGGGTTTCTCAGTTTATAGAGGGGAAGTCGCGCCCTCTTTGCTGCTTGCATCGACATAAAGTCAATAGTTGCTCCACAGTCGACTAACAGTTCCACGCTGGAGTCGAAGGAGTCTTCACGACATGCGCAAATGCGCCCTCGAACCGTGAACAGAGACGCATGCTCAGGTTCGGTTCCTTCGACAGTGACACTTCCAAGCGTCGAATTCTTTTCGGGTTTATTGGTGCTGGTGGTGGTGTTCAGCTCTTCTCGAGGACGTCCGCCACCAGGTCTTCGGAATTGTTTTCTAGGCCGTTGTAGGCCTTTCTCTGCTCTTGGAGCGGGATCGAAACCGCCCCTTGCTGTCTCGACTTTGGTCTCGTTTCGGCGTGTTCGACCGTGATTCCCGGCGTTCTCGTCCTCGGGATGGCGGTCGACCTTTTGGACAGTCGCGTGCCAAGTGTCCTTGTTCACCACAGTTGTAGCAACGTCTGCTTTCTCAACCATCTTGGTGTCCGCCATGTTGACGTCCGAACCGTTCACCAATGTAGGCATGTAACTCTTCTCGAAGTTTGGCAATTGCATCGAGATTCATCGGCTCTGCCACGGTCGAAGCCGTGGGCGCCGCAGCTGGGGTCGGCATCGGTGTGACGTGTGGCGTTGGCATAGGGTTCGATGGAAACGTGGAAGTTGAAGTAGGTGGGACCATCATAGGCAGGGGCCTCGACACTGCAGGACCCAGGGTGTGATCTGATGTCGTTCTCGATGCGTTCTGTACTTCTTCCAGTTGATACCCAGCCGCAATGTAGGCTTCCGCGATGGTCTCTACCAAGGTATCGAATCCAAATGGGTTATTAGAACGCCATCTCGAACGGACCTCAACGATGTATTGCCGACGCACAGCGTCATTGGACAACCCTTCAACAAATCAAGAGTTGACGAGGTAACCCATCTGGAGTTCATTCGTGTTGACCTTCGACTTGATAACGCATGTACGAAATTCTCGAACGTAATCTGCATGTCGGGGAAACTCGCTCTCTTTCAAGCTCAACATTCTCGACAAATACACTGGCTCATGGGATATACAGTCGAAACGCTGGCCTAACACACGCATGATCTCGAACCAGTCGTCCTGTACAACTTTCGTCAGGCTATGATAGTACTCAGCGGCATCACCATCGAGGAGGAATGACATCGTTGCTGCCTGATCGACGGGTGAGGTGATGTCCGACAAAGTGAAGGCTCGTAATAGATCTTCTTTCCATTTTCGAAATTCTCCGCATCCAGGTTTACCCGTGAACCTCTTGACCAGTTTGTTCAGGCGCTCGACGCGGCGTCCCAAAATCTCCTGCGAAGGAGCACGTTGAACTACGAACTGGGGTAGTGGTTCGAAGGTAGGCCGCTGTGGGAGTGGTTGTTGTGGAGGGTGAGGTTGGTTCGAATTCGAAGAAGACGGTGGTTGCGGAAACTGTTGTTGTTGTGGTTGCGGAAACTGGATGTTTTTCGGAGGTGGTGGACTCGAAGTTCGTACAAATTCGTTAAGGAGAGCGTAACATTGCGACAATTCAAGTTCTACGCGTCGAAGCTCATTTGCAGCAGCTTGAGTTGCATTTTCCGTCGAGGACTGCAAGGTATCGATGCGCTGGCCAGTTGCTGCTGTAGCACTTGCTGCTGTTGCCTGCAATGCATCGACGCGTTGTTCAGTTGCTGCGGTAGCACTTGCTGCTGTTGCCTGCAATACATCGATGCGTTGTTCCAATTCGATAACTTTGGCTTGAGTATCCGCAAGCTTCTGCGAACAGCTGTGAAGATCACGAGAGAGACATGGAAACCACTCGCTTTCTCGACTAGCGATGCGCTCTGCGATGAACTTCTCTAACGAGGTCGAAGATTCGTGATGCAAGGGTGAATCACTTCGAAACAAACTGTCTCTGATGAAATGCAGCATAGCTGCGTCGTCGAAGGGCCGCTCCATTGTAGATCGAAGTCCAAATCAAGTTGACGGCGTTGCGGCGTCCAAGATTGATCTCGAAGATTGATCCTCCCCGCCACCTAGCTGGCTACCACTTGTTGTGGTTTGTTTCTTGGGAACTCGACTGCACTCCTGTGCCTCTTTGTTTCTCAAAATCCGAAATCCAAAATCCCAATCGACAAACCTCGCAGGATCTTTAGACGGGGCACCAATAATAACACAATCTCGAAGACATAAACCCTGTTCAAAGATCGAAGTATCTTACAGCGCTCATTCACAGTTGGCATTCGATGCTTCTTTATTATTCACAGACTGTCAGCGCGATAGCGACTGCGACTTGCGATTTGCGCGCTGTTGCGCTGTTGCGCTGCGCTGTTGCGCTGCTGCTGTTCGAAGCCATAACAGCCTCTCCGCCGTAGCACCTCCTGGCACCTACATACGTATGGCACCTAGATCGGCACTTGCATTAAAACATGGGTTGTCTGTGGGTGCTGGAGTGGTTGATGCAGACTATCGAGGTGACATCGGCGTAGTTTTGTTTAACCACACCGGGGTAGCATACTCTGTTACCACAGGCGACAGAATAGCACAACTCATCTGTGAACAGTGTGTGCTCCCCACTGTGCGGGAAGTTACTAGTATGGACGATACATCCCGAGGCGCTGCTGGATTTGGCAGTACAGGGACGTCCGTACTCACTTCCCCTTCCCCCTTACCATCCACATTTGTATTTTCAATACAACAATATCAAATAATGGCCCACATTGCAGGCTGCATGCTGTACTACGCCTTTACAAGAGCAGTGTATAGCTATGCCGTCACGGTGTGGGCCATATCAAAAACACAGGAAATGCTAAATGCTCTGCTTTTTGGCAACAAGTCGTCGCCCGTATACACACGGGAGTGTACGCCAGGACTCCGGAATGGAGTGCCTGCCATGTATAGCAAGATGGTGGACCATCTGCTACATCAATATGAGGGTGTGACTCGCCCGAATGAGAAACCATTTCCGTCGCGAGAGCCTAGTCAGCCGCGACAGCCTGGGGCGGGTACGGATTTGTCAGACCAGGCATGGTGGGATTCGTGATCTGAGTGTGGTACGGAAGAGATGACCTCCGACGAGGACCCAGCTAGCGAGTCATCTGTGTCCCTCTTGAAGGGTAAGTCGAAATCGTCACCGTATGCCCCTGACCATTTTATGGCTGGATGGGGTTACACCAGAGCGGACCATGATCATTTGTACAAGGGCGATTTGCCCTCGAGTACAGATGGATTTAGTCTGACGTCTCTAGAAACTAGGTTGGAAACTACAAAGTTCAATGACCGCCCCGGTGCATATGCCCTCAATCACATATCAAAAAGAAAAGAAACCTCAGCCAAAAGGCAGCAGCAGAAGCAAACACGCAAAATAAACTTCAAAAGCATATATCAGAAGGGAAACTTAACAATACGTCCAGAAATTAGTAAAGACATCATTAGTTGGGCACAATCCAACGAGGATAAGGTTTGAGATAGATGCATTTGCAAAAAATCGTTCTTCATCTGTACTCGGTAATGCTTTTTATGCTCAACACACTGGAAAAGGGCCCTACAAGGGATCCCTCTCCCAGCCGTGGAATAATAAGTGTCTGTGGGTACACCCCCCCCCCCTCATCTTTACCAACGTACAGTACAGAAACTCCTCTTCGAGGGTTGTTCAGGGTTAATGATTGTTCCTGTCAGGAAGGACAAAGCCTGGTGGTGGACTTTGGGAGAGATAACCCTGGATTGGATTGATATTCCGTCGGGATCTAAAATATTTCAGGGTCCCAATGGGGATCCGTTGACCGTACCGCAAGGAGATAGTTTTCGGTTAGTATATTTTGATTCCATAGGAATGCAAAAAAGTGAAGAAGAGGATGACGAAAATGGGGACTATGAGTCCACAAAGGCGTTACGACAACAAAACAGGACTGGGCATGCCTCGGTAGATCCATACCCCCCCAACAGATACGGAGAGCAAGGTAGTACCTCAGGTGTAATCCCAGATGATTGGTCCCCTCCCCTTTCTTCTTTACGTACTCCCCTTAAAGAGGCAAATCTTGACAATAATTTAGGTGCAACTGAACGAGGTTTTCAAGTGCGTAATAGTCGGTATTCACGAAGTATCCGGTCAGTAATCGAATCGGATGAACAGTTTCCGGAATGCCAAGACTTACGGGATCTAATCCTCTCGGAGTTTCAAGACAGTCTTTTTAAGTCAAAAAGGTACGATGAGGTAACAAAGAAAAACCTTGACAAACGGGGAGCATTTGGTACAGTAAGGTTAGAGCCTATAGAAGGGGCCAAGCCCAAGTCCTGTAAAGCGGTCCGGGCCATCGGATTGCGGGAGAAGGCGTTGTTGCAGCGCATGAATGGGTTTGAAGAGAACGGATACATTTATAAAGCGCAGGACCACCACGACACTTCATGGGTGAGTCGGGCATTTCTAGTGCCCAAAGCTAATGGCAAATGGCGGTTGGTCATTGATTACCGGTGGCTTAATAGCCAATTAAAGGGTGAAGGGTGGTGTTGGAAGTAAATTACCCGAAGTCCGTTTTATCACCTACGCAAACCCTTGTTTGGATAGGTTTCGAGCTCAATTTCATCCTAAGGATATTGCAAGTGCCACGAGACAAGCTCAAGTCGCTCCTAAAAGACATGGATGGGCTTTGCCGAGCGGATGCTCCATCAGTCAGACGTGCGGCAGCGGTCTTGGGTCGAATCAGGGCATTGTTGCTGGTTCTGCCGCACCTGAGACTTTGCACGGACGCTCTGGCTATAAACTCGGCCAACAACGTACGATGCGGTTGCGAGGCTCATCGACCCATGCATCAACGTATGTTAACTCAGCTGGAACACGCGTGCACACATTCAGCGACGTGGAAAGGTAGATCATTTCACATTCTTGTTCGAAGAGTAATACAGTGCTACAGCAACGCATCGGACCGGGCATAGGGAGCAACCTTTCCGGGATCAAGGAACAGTTCCGATCTCGAGCTCCATACCAGCCTAAAAGAGTCTTGGGCGGCCATCTTTGCTCTGCGCTCCGACATGACCAGGGACACGGTATTCCATTTTTACACGGACTCGATGAACCTTTTCCACTACATTCGCAAAAGGGAAGGCCGCCACTATTATCATAACGGTTTGGTGCAGCAATCATGGGCGTACACGCATGAACAGATTCTCACGATCATTCTGCACTATGTTCCATCAGCGCACAACACCGCGGATGTAGAAGGTAGAAGAAGAGCAGAGGTCATCTATGGGGATTGTGCAGTGTGAAAACTGAGTGTGCGACTTCATGGGGGGCTTGGGTTGTCACCCTAGGGACTTTGAAAAATGTACTTACTTCTTGAAAAGAATAATGAAAGTGATATAATGTTAGTCTTTAGTACTTTTCAAAGAATAGGGCGGGCTTGCTCTGAAGCGGTAGCGTACTCTCCCTGAAGTTTTCCGTACTTTCCGTGGTTTTTCCGTACTCTTCTTTCTTTGAGCTCTGCCCGAGCCACCGGGATTTCCCGCCACCTTGCACGTACTGCACGACAAAAATGCCAGACCTTTCCGAATCTTCTCTCATCTTGTCAATGTTTCCGTACTATTACGAATGAATCCAGGACTTTTGTCCGTCCCGGCATGACACAAACTGAGCTGCAAGGAGAGATAATTTATAATACAAAATATAAAACTGCAACAACAAAAATTCCGTAGAGCAACTCCAAAATTTCGCAAATAAAATGTTTTATTCTCTTCATCTTCAGCCTGCTGAGCTGGCGATTAGCGACTGCGATGCGCATTTGCCGGGCCCGAATCTGCGGCTGCGGCCACAGTCCGCTTGACCCCAGAACAGAACTTTCCGAGGTGGCGGGGGATGTAAGGTTTTCGTGCAACCTATATTTTCGCTTTTTTCAGTGCAAAATCCTGATATATGTACACTCACAGAAATCCACGAACCCAGCACTGTTTTGGACAGTGTTGGTATCAGTGGATCAGGAATTTCTGTAGTTTTACATTCATGGTGTTTTCACCAATTTTTGTGCCCCAAAACTGAGTTTGGGTCGGCGGCGGCCAGTCCTGAGATCGCGCGCGCCGATCCAGAAAATCTCGATTTCTGACGATTTTTAAGAGATTTCAATCAGTTTTATTATTTACATTATTTGTATATCAGTTTTAGATATAAGCGAATGTTACGGCACTATCGCGGTGCCGTTCCGTGCCAGTTTTTTTGGCACAAGTATGCCATGTTCATGAATTTTTATAAAATTGTAGGTGTCTTGAATCCTGAAGTTAAGTACACCAAATCACAGCCCATTAGTAGGGCTTTGCATGCATATGCTGATTTGGTTTCCAAACGCGTCGGTGCACCGGCACCACGCGTTGGGGGGAGACCCATGTTCATGGTGTAAATATGCATTGTTTTGCTTATATCTCATTGTTATATGGCCCCCTTTGTTCATATCTTCGTAGGACATGAAAGGGACCGTTTCGAAATCACTCCCGTGATTTCGTCGAATGTCGAGTATGTGTCCGTCGCCTTGTGTTGTCGCTTTTGGGGTATATTTTTGGATTATTTGAATCAAAACTTGGGCAAAGTTGAAGGAAAACAACTTCAAGGTTAATCATTTCCAAAAATGAAAAGAATTTCGAAACGCCCTCAACGACGACGACGACGACGACGACGACGTTGAAGACGACGACCACGACGACGCAAACATCGTCGACGAGATCTTTGGAGCAATTGGTAAACCCCAAAATCATGTTCAAGAAGGTCCTTGGTGCCTACACCATTTGAGGACCATTTGACTATTTTGAGCCCTATTACAAGGACTTTGACGACCAAGGAGACTTTCCCCATCGCGCTGGGAGTGCGTAGTGCTGAAGAACAAGCTGCAGCGCGATTATCCCAATGGTGTCAGCGCATGATAGTTTTCATTTGATTACTCCATGTAGGTGCCATGGACAAAGTGCCATGGACCTTTGGATGGTTTTCAAGATTATATCATGACCATGGTGAGTTCTCAACCTCCAGCAAGGACGACAGCGCTGCCGGGCTCCTGCAGATCACGAAGTGGTCAAGTTGGAAGTCAAAAATATGAAGATTTCAGAAAATATAATTCATGGTATGGGCCAAGAAGATTGGTGACCATAATTGTAATCATAATAACTATGGGCCATGAGAAATGGTCTTATTGGTTATTTCTGTATTATATTATATGATCAGTGGATGATTTTACAAGCTGTGAATTTTTCTGATTTGCTTTGTGTTGTCCTTGGTTTTAGGGTCAGGACATCTCAGAAGTGCATTTTTTTATTTTTTGTTTGTTCACTATTTTTTTTCACTATTTTTTATTTCAAATTCTGTGCAGAGGTCATTTTTTCATGATTAATTTCTGTCCAGGATTGCAGAAATTTTACTGTGATTGAGCCTGGGGGTCAGAGGACCCTATGTGTGAGGCACTTGTGAGTGCCATGAGTGGTGTGTGTGTAGACATGTACATTACATGTCTACACACACACCACTCATGGCACTCACAAGTGCCTCACACATAGGGTCCTCTGACCCCCAGGCTCAATCACAGTAAAATTTCTGCAATCCTGGACAGAAATTAATCATGAAAAAATGACCTCTGCACAGAATTTGAAATAAAAAATAGTGAAAAAAAATAGTGAACAAAAAAAAAATGCACTTCTGAGATGTCCTGACCCTAAAACCAAGGACAACACAAAGCAAATCAGAAAAATTCACAGCTTGTAAAATCATCCACTGATCATATAATATAATACAGAAATAACGGATAAGACCATTTCTCATGGCCCATAGTTATTATGATTACAATTATGGTCACCAATCTTCTTGGCCCATACCATGAATTATATTTTCTGAAATCTTCATATTTTTGACTTCCAACTTGACCACTTCGTGATCTGCAGGAGGTGGGCAGCACTGTCGTCTTTTCATTTTTGGAAATGATTAACCTTGAAGTTGTTTTCCTTCAACTTTGCCCAAGTTTTGATTCAAATAATCCAAAAATATACCCCAAAAGCGACAACACAAGGCGACGGACACATACTCGACATTCGACGAAATCACGGGAGTGATTTCGAAACGGTCCCTTTCATGTCCTAAGAAGATATGAACAAAGGGGGCCATATAACAATGAGATATAAGCAAAACAATGCATATTTACACCATGAACATGGGTCTCCCCCCAACGCGTGGTGCCGGTGCACCGACGCGTTTGGAAACCAAATCAGCATATGCATGCAAAGCCCTACTAATGGGCTGTGATTTGGTGTACTTAACTTCAGGATTCAAGACACCTACAATTTTATAAAAATTCATGAACATGGCATACTTGCGCCAAAAAAACTGGCACGGAACGGCACCGCGATAGTGCCGTAACATTCGCTTATATCTAAAACTGATATACAAATAATGTAAATAGTAAAACTGATTGAAATCTCTTAAAAATCGTCAGAAATCGAGATTTTCTGGATCGGCGCGCGCGATCTCAGGACTGGCCGCCGCCGACCCAAACTCAGTTTTAAGGCACAGAAATTGGTGAAAACACCATGAATGTAAAACTACAGAAATTCCTGATCCACTGATACCAACACTGTCCAAAACAGTGCTGGGTTCGTGGATTTCTGTGAGTGTACATATATCAGGTTTTTGCACTGAAAAGAGCGAAAATATAGGTTGCACGAAAACCTTACACTCCCCTCCCAAGTCCTGAGACACATCTCAGGCTGAAAAGCACAAAGAAGGTGTAGTGTAACAGCAAAATTGGGTGGGAAAAATGCAAAGCATTTGGGTCGGGTGTTAACCACGCAACTGAATTGCTCCACGGGTTAACACTCCCCTCCCAAGCTCAGAAACACCCACAGAAAATGGTTGCTTCTGTGGCTGAATCTATGAAGATAAGCCGAGGAGCAATAAAAAAACACAGATTTTTACTTTGATCCCGGACCTGGGATTTTAGAAGGCACCGCTGGGTTCCGGTACCCGCATGTAATGTACATGTACATACAGGTACCCCCTACCGCATCACCCCCCTCCTTAAAGGTTTGTTTGGGGGGAAGGTCCTCCCCAAACAAACCCCAGGGGCCTGGTTTGCACCTGGATTCAGCAGGCCCTCGGAGTGTTTGCACAGGGTGCCAAACTAAGGGCTTGGTTTACACCTGGATTCAGCAAGCCCCAAGTATTTTTTAGACAAAGAAAAAGTATAAAAATGTAGACAACGTAGTCATGTAAAAAGTAAAAGTAACACCTGCGCCTGGATGAGATCTCCCCTGCCTGTTGCCAAAACCGTGCAGCCAATTTTCCAAAACCCTGCAGTTTATTTTGTCACCCTGGGGACCAAACATGCGGGCTTCAGGCAAATGGCAAACGCACAGCAGGCACGGGAAGCCAAGTACGTATGGCATCTTTTTTCTGTAGGCAGGGCCATCTCAGTTCGCAGTCAGGGGCACCAAGCGTCCCTGCACTGCCGTGCACCGTACTCTACAAGTGCATGTGCAGACAAGGGTCGGAACGGCGCCAAGCCCTGCCCCTTATGGGCGAAAGCCATTTCAAGGTAGACGGTGGCTGTCCATAGCCCCGTCTATATAGACTATATATGCCATATATACAGTCCAGCAGGGCGTACCGTACTGGCGATCCCTCTCTGAATTAGATGGTTAACGTGTTTAGGCAGGTCCTTTGGGACCGTCCGCTCGTAGGTAGGCCCGAACTTGGCGGCTGCTTGGCATCTAGTCGAGTCCTCGGCCACGCTCCAATTCGTCAATGGCTGCATGTAGCCGACGTTCAGGCACCTTGCTCCAGAGCCATTCCCATTCCATGGAGTCGTCGCTGTCGTAGCTCCAGCCACCACGTCCCACACTCGTCAGACCAGGCTTGCTCCTCCTTCGCTCCGCTAAAACGCGCTCGTGTGCTGCCTTGGCACGCTCGTCAGCTGCCTCGGTGTCCGTGCTCTCTCCGCTGTCCATGCCCGCGCGGCGCTGCAGCAGCTCATCGCAACGCCAGCCCAAAAACTCAGCAAAGGTTGGGTTCTCGCAGGGTTCAGAATCATCGGAGGTCTCTCCGTCTTCGTCCAGAAAGTGCTCGAATAGTCCGTCAGCGCCCTCGGTGCTCCACGATTGCCAGAAGGGACTGTTCCATCCCTCACTGCAGTCACCTCCAGAGGCACTGCTACGGCGATCCATTTCTCCGGACTCTTGACTCGTTGACTGCTCTGTCGTTGACTCTTCCGTCGTTGACTGCTCCGTCGTTGACTCATCCGTTGTTGGATCATCAGAGGCACTTTCAGCGGACATAGAACCCTTGCAAGGCAAGCACAGACCATTGGCGGCACACACGTCGCATCAGCACTCTAAACAGCTGGGGCATGTGCATGATCAAGGCGGAGCTACTCAGCTGGGGCACGTGAGGATCAAGGCGGAGCATGTTATAGCCATCACGGGTCTTGAAGGGCCTACCCAACTGAAGACTTCAGCCGGCGGCCGCTGGTGCTCTGGATGACATTCTCCACGCATCCTGACTCACACGCTGCATTCCGCTGCGCACCGTTCAGGGAAAAGCAGGCAGCAACAAAAGCACAAAGTCGCACGCTGTACGGCAGGTCCACCACCAGCACGCGGCACACAGATAGGTTGCGGCACTTGACGCCGCGAGGCCAGCATGATCCCTCTCCGGGGCCTCTTGCCCAGCATCTTCGCCGCGCTCCACCTGAAATCATACTGCTGCTTGGTTGCCGTTGCCTCTGCGCCAGGGACAGACAAGTATTATGGATTCATTCTGAAGCGGTAGCGTACTCTGCCTGAAGTTTTCCGTACTTTCCGTGGTTTTTCCCGTACTCTTCTTTCTTTGAGCTCTGCCCGAGCCACCGGGATTTCCCGCCACCTTGCACGTACTGCACGACAAAAATGCCAGACCTTTCCGAATCTTCTCTCATCTTGTCAATGTTTCCGTACTATTACGAATGAATCCAGGACTTTTGTCCGTCCCGGCATGACACAAACTGAGCTGCAAGGAGAGATATTTTATAATACAAAATACAAAATTGCAACAACAAAAATTCCGTAGAGCAACTTCAAAATTTCGCAAATAAAATGTTTTATTCTCTTCATCTTCAGCCTGCTGAGCTGGCGATTAGCGCCTGCGATGCGCATTTGCCGGGCCCGAATCTGCGGCTGCGGCCACAGTCCGCTTGACCCCAGAACAGAACTTTCGGAGGCGGCGGGGGAGGTACCCCCTACCGCATCAGCTCCACAACAAATACCGCACAAAAGACGTGGCTAGTGACTTTTTCTTACCCATTGTCCGATCGCCTGTGTCCAACGCCTCGATGACCGCGCGGCTGCGGCTGTCGCCACGGTCAGAGGTGGCGATTGTGGGGACCATGCGGTCGTCGGGCTGGGTCATGTCGGCGTTGTCGTCCCCTGCTGCTAACGGTGAAGACATCGTGGAGGTACCAATGGCGTTGATCTCGCTGGCTCGCCGGGAATTCCACACGTCCGCTGGTACTCGTCCTCAGCCCTGATTGCGTGTAGGCAATTCCACAGGGTAGGTACTCGTCCGGCTACGGATGCTGCATGGCAGGACGCCGCCGGTCGTGGACGGTGAAGGTGGTGGCGCGTTGACATCTGGGCTGCTGCCGCCTGCGCGTGTGTCCAACACCTCAATGCCCGCGCCGCTGCCGCTGTGGCCACGGTCAGAGGTTTCGATGATGGTGACGGTGTTGGAGGCGGCCGGGTTCGTACTGTCGTCGCTGCCAATGGCCGCTAATGGCGAGGACAACGCGTAGGTAGCACCGACCTTAGTTCCGCTGTGATCACCGCCACCTTACACTCGGCACAGGGCCGCGCTGTCGATGCTACCGGTGCGACTATTGGTTTGCCCCATTAAAAAGAAAATAAAATTAATGAACACTAAGAGAGCATGCAGGGCAGTGGTGCCAAACTGTGGTTTCTGCAAAACCAGTGTTTCAGTAGTGCCTGGGTGTGGATGCGGATTTCACCTCATGACTGGGCCCCCGTGTTTTGCCGTTGAGGTGGGTGTGGTCATGTCACCAGATTTCCCACTCGTTTGGATCCCAGTGCGCTTTCTCTCGTTTTGGTAGGGGTTGCAATGGGACTACCCACAACGTTGGGTCCCATTGTTCCCGTGTTTGTTTCTTTATGAGGTATATTGTCTGACGAGCTTGTCGGGATGCGTCCCAGTATTGTATTGTGTTTTGCTTACGCTTGGTATTGAAACCCTAGGTCAAGTTCATGATGTGTTTCTGTTGGCGCTACATGTAGTGTGACTGTCGCATGTGGTGGGCCAGTAATATGTTTGTGTCTGTGCACATTTTGTCATATCTGTTGTATGTACGGAGTGATATTTTGACCTCCGCGTACCACTTCACTGTTTCGTGCTTTGCCTGTTCATACCATACCATACCAATTACGAGATGTCCCATATGGTAGTAAACAGGGAATTGCGAGCTGTGCCATCTGGTAGTACACGAGCAATTACTACAAGTCCCATGTGGTACTATCCAAGAAAAACTGAAGTCCCGTGGGCCTAGACACAACTAATTACGAGATTTCCCATATGGTACTACACAAGGAATTACCACAAGTCCCATATGGTAGTACACAGCGAATTGTTACAAGTCGCATATGGTAGTACACAGCGAATTACTACACGTCCCATATGGTAGTACGAAGGAAATTACTGAAGTCCCATGTGGTAGTACACAAGTAATTACGAGATGTCACATATGGTAGTACACAGAGAATTACTACAAGTCCCATATGAGACTACACCGGAAATTACTGAAATCCCATGTGGCAATACATACGTGATTACCAGATGTCCCATATGATAGTACATAGGGAATTACTACAAGTCCCATATGGTAGTACAAAGGGAATAACTGAAGTCACATGTGGTAGTACAGAAGTAATTGCGAGCTGTCCCACATGGTAAATTACTGAAGTCCCATGTAGCAGTACAGAAGTAATTATGGGATATCCCATATGGTAGTACACAGGGAACTACTACAAGTCCTATATGGTAGTACAGAGGAAATTACTGAAGTCCCATGTGGCAGTACACAAGCAATTATGAGATGTCCCATATGGTAGTACATAGGGAATTGCTACAAGTCCTATATGGTAGTACACAGGGAATTGCTACAAGTCCCATATGGTAGTACACAGCGAATTACTACAAGTCCCATATGGTAGTACACAGGAAATTGCTGAAGTCCCATGTCGCAGTACACAAGTAATTACGAGATGTCCCATATGGTAGTACACAGGGAATTGCTACAAGTCCCATATGGGAGTACACCGGAAATTACTGAAATCCCATATGGTAGTACACAAGTAATTACGAGATGTTCCATATGGTAGTATACAGGTAATTACCACAAGTCCAATATGGTAGTTCACAGCGAATTACTACAAGTCCCATATGTTAGTACACAAGAAATCGCTGAAGTCCCATGTGGCAGTACACAAGCAATTACGAGATGTCCCCTATGGTAGTACATAGGGAATTGCTACAAGTCCTATATGGTACTATACAGGGAACTGCTACAAGTCCCATATAGTAGTACACAGCGAATTACTACAAGTCCCATATGGTAGTACACAGGAAATTGCTGAAGTCCCATGTTGCAGTACACAAATAAGTGCGAGATGTCCCACATGGTAGTACACAGGAAAGTACTACAAGTCCCATATGGTAGTACAGAGGAAATTACTGAAGTCCCATGTGGCAGTACACAAGTAACTACGAGAAGTCCCATATGGTAGTACATAGGGAATTGCTACTGAAGCGGTAGCGGCAGGGTCTCCCTACCGCTACCCGCTGTGGCTCGCACGTGCGCTGAACAGCGCATTTTATGACGTAAAATGGGATTACGAAAGCGACAGAGCAATAGCTAGAATTGCCGATTTTTATATTAAAATAGCAGTTTTTATAATAAATTTATGCTGTTGTGCCCCATTTTATAAATATACGTGAGATTTCACTGTTTTTCCGTGTTTTCACAGGCATCATGTAGATTCGAAAGGCCTGTGGCTAACGCCTTAGAACAGTTTAAGCAACTTAAACCGACTCACGAAATGTTCGATTCTTGCAGAAATTGCGATGCTTTGCAGGAGGGTCACGAAAACGCTTCAAAACTGTTCTAACAACCCTGAACAGGGACAGCCGCAAGCCGCAGCGCATCGCAGCGCCGAGGAGCGGCGCTAACACGCGCTGAAACCAGAAGGCGCTGGGCGCAGCGCCAAGCAGCACCGCAACGTGGCCGTCAGCCGCAGCACGCCGCCGAAGAGGCAGCAAGTGCCTCCGCAGCGCTCCGGATGAGCAGCAGCGACAGCAGCGGCGTCAGGACGTGGGGACCGCAACATGGCGGCTACAACCTGGACAGCATAAGCGACGCGTCAGACTGGAGTCCCAGTCCAAGGCCAAGTTCGAGCCGCAGTCCCGCGTTCGAGCAACCGAGGTATGGCCCTTCCAGCCGTCAACCGTATGGCCGTGGGAACCAGCACGGCAGCAGCGTCGGCCGTCCCAAGAGCGGCAGTACCAGCCGCGATCCGGAATACCGTGACGGCCAACCAGCCGTCGAGAGAGAGCTCTTCCGCAAGCCGGAACATCGTCAAGCAGCGTGGGATCGCCAACCAGCGTCCTGGAGAACGCCGGAGCGCCAATCAGCACACCACCGAAGACAAGGTCCAAGCCGTGGTCATGCAGACCGTGGTCAAGCGTCAAGGGAGCGCCAAACAGCGCCCCAGAAAGCGCCGGAGTACCGACCAGTACCCCAACGTGGAGGAGCGTTCGCCGGACATCCGCGCAATGCCAGTCCCAGCCGGTTAAGCTCGGAGATCGCCATCCTACCAACCGAGACGGTGGAGTTGAAGGCCTGGGCCGTGGAGATGGCAGCGTGGGCGAGGAGTGCAGCAGCGGAGATCTGGACCCTGAAGTCGGAGCAGGAGAGTCTGCAAGAGCGAGTCCGTCGCCTGGAGAAGACGTCCAAGACGAAGTCCGACACGGGCGAAGCGAAGAAGAAGGTGGAAGTCGCCTTCCAGACGCCGAAAAAGACCGCCACGACCGGCGGAGCGACCAACCAAGACAGTGGGACGCAGACGCCCGGCAGTGGCAGCCGTCGTTGGAGACGGTGATAATTTAATTTTCCGTTTGTTGGAAACCCGTGGGCAAGTCCAGTCTTGTCAGACTTGCCGTGGTGAGAGTCCAGTCTTGTCAGGCTCCGCCAACCGGGTATATATGTGGGTCTTAAAACCCATGTATATATGGGGCAGATCAGCCCCTGGCACACGCACCCGCACTTGTACAGTACAGTGCACGGTGCCTGGGTAAGGCACGAACTGACACAGCAACGTTGATTTGATGCTGAGTTGTGTTCTGCTGTGTGCATGCCTGTCCTGTTGTTTGGTTTTTGAAAGCATGGAGGTTTTCGGGAAACTGAAAACTTTTTCAGGTTTTCGAAACAAACGGGGCAGGCCACCCAAGGCCTTTTTCTTTTTATTTTCCTAGAGTGGCAAAGCAGGTTTTTGCCTGAGGGTAGTATTGGTGCTCCCCACCGGACACCTAGGAAAAGGCTACTTCTGGGGTTTGTTTTTCCTCCTGGAGGATAAACAAACCTTTAAGAAGGGGGGTGAAGCGGTAGCGGCAGGGTCTCCCTACCGCTACCCGCTGTGGCTCGCACGTGCGCTGAACAGCGCATTTTATGACGTAAAATGGGATTACGAAAGCGACAGAGCAATAGCTAGAATTGCCGATTTTTATATTAAAATAGCAGTTTTTATAATAAATTTATGCTGTTGTGCCCCATTTTGTAAATATACGTGAGATTTCACTGTTTTTCCGTGTTTTCACAGGCATCATGTAGATTCGAAAGGCCTGTGGCTAACGCCTTAGAACAGTTTAAGCAACCTCAACCGACTCACGAAATGTTCGATTCTTGCAGAAATTGCGGTGCTTTGCAGGAGGGTCACGAAAACGCTTCACTACAAGTCCTATATTGCAGTACAGAGGGAATTGCTACAAGTGCCATATAGTAGTACACAGCGAATTACTACAAGTCCCATATGGTAGTACACAAGAAATTACTGAAGTCCAATATGGTAGTACACAAGTAATTACGAGACGTCCCATATGGTAGTACATAGGGAATTGCTACAAGTCCTATATGGTAGTACACAGGGAATTGCTACAAGTGCCATGTGGTAGTACACAGGAAATTGCTGAAGTCCCATGTCGCAGTACACAAGTAATTACGAGATGTCCCATATGGTAGTACACAGGGAATTGCTACAAGTCCCATATGGGAGTACACCGGAAATTACTGAAATCCCATATGGTAGTACACAAGTAATTACGAGATGTTCCATATGGTAGTATAAAGGGAATTACCACAAGTCCCATATAGTAGTACACAGCGAATTACTACAAGTCCCATATGGTAGTACACAAGAAATTCCTGAAGTCCCATATGGTAGTACACAAGTAATTACGAGACGTCCCATATGGTAGTACATAGGGAATTGCTACAAGTCCCATATAGTAGTACACAGCAAATTACTACAAGTCCCATATGGTAGTACACAGCAAATTGCTGAAGTCCCATGTTGCATTACACAAGTAATTACGAGATGTCCCATATGGTAGTACACAGGGAATTACTACAAGTCCCGTGTGAAGGTACACCGGAAATTACTGAACTCCCATGTGGTAGTACACAAGTAATTATGGGATGTCCCATATGGTAGTATACAGGGAATTACCACAAGTCCAATATGGTAGTACACAGGGAATTGCTACAAGTCCCATATGGTAGTACATAGGGAATTGCTACAAGTCCTATATGGTAGAACAGAGTGGAATTGCTACAAGTTCCATATGGTAGTACACAAGTAATTATGAGATGCCCCATATGGTAGTACACAGGAAATTACTGAACTCCCATGTGGGACTACACAAGTAATTACAAGATGTCCCATATGGTAGTACACAGGGGACTGCTACAAGTCCCATATGGTAGTACACAGCGAATTAGTATAAGTCCCATATGGTAGTACACAGGGAATTGCTACAAGTCCTATATTGTAGTACGCAAGTAGTTACGAGATGTCCCATATGGTAGAATACAGGAAATTAACGAAGCCCCATGCGGTAGTACACAAGTAATTACGAGACGTCCCATATGGTAGTACACAGCGATTTGCGACATGTTTCATATGGCGAACTGCCTATGCGGGTGGCAAAAACCCAGAACCCCAAGGAACTAGAAACCATAGCAAGTGGGCTGTAGCGCATACAACACACATTCCTATATTGCCAGCCCCATAGCTGGTACAAACATGGTAAAAAAACAAATATACATCACATGTGGGCAATTTGTGGGAGTGTTTGTGATATTTCCCAATATCTGGTAGCATGAAAAAGACATGGGTTCCCGAATCTACACCTACTTTACAAAAATTTATAGAAATTTATGGCACTTTTTGCGTAATTTACAAAAACTTACGTAATTGAAAGCGTAAATTCGATTTGGCCCCTGCCCCCCATACCATTCATAATCGGCTTGGGTTCTACTGGCAACGACAGCTGCAGGATACCCCAGCCAAGTACTTTGTAGCTACATTTACCAGGGGCACCCCGCCGCCCCCCAAAAGTAGTGAGCTGGCTGCACATGGAAGCGGAACCGACAGAGTCTGTGAAGCAGGAGTGGAACGGATGGCGAGAGGGCACAGGCTGTGGAGAGGCCTGCGGCACAGTCCGGAGAGGACCACGGCCCCACACAACAAATGGTACAACACACACAAACCTGGAAGCAAGTGAAATAGGCGAAATCAAGGGCCACACGAGCCATCAATACCATTCTGCACGGAGCAATATTGTGCACACGGTGATGTCCAACGACACGTAACGTTTTCCGTTTTTGCGTTGTACAATGTAGCGCTACATATTCCATGTCTGTGGTTCTAATGAGGGTTGGCACTGGCATATTGCAAAAGACTCAAGTCAGACCACGACATCCCGAGACGAGGCAAACTGGGGCTCACAGAATAACAGCCCAGCAATACAAAATACACCCATGTCTGTGCCAAAGCACTGTGCACTGCAAACTGCAGGTTTTAAAAATCTGCTCCGATGCCAAAGATCCAGGGATGAGAATGCTTGGCATGCAGAAGTTGCCCTGCGGCTCATGCGGGCCTTGCACGAGTTCTTTGACTAGTGTGCTACAATGTGTGCCTGGCTGCTCAGGGGGAACACGGGGTACATGTATGCGCGGTGGGTGGTCACATGCAGTCCCCATGTCCCTCCCTCGCGTGCTACTGTGGACACATGCCACAACTCACAACGTTCTGTGGCCATGGCGATCTGACCAAGCGCCAAGACGGTCCTAATGAAGGTCCGTAGGACCGGCCCCTGCCATTATGCGGGCTCTACCGCCTATTCCCGATCTTTGCACCTTCTTCCCGGTGACACCCATTGTCCTAGATCTCACCAATGCTTCCATGCTTACCAATCACCAATTTCCAAATTCCGAAAATGTCCCACAAACACACCCCTTGGCAACCCTTGGCAATGGAAATCCAAATAGGTGATCCAGCAATTCAAATTGAGGGAAGTGTTGAGGACGGAGGCACTTGGATCCATCAATACATGAAAGTCACGGAGAAGGGAACAAACAATGACAATGTCGGGCAAAGGAGTTGAGAGGTAGAAATGGAGATTAAGCCCTGGAATAAGATATGCGATTATCGAAGACGATGTTGCATCCCTACTCCAAGAATCGATTTATAGACCATGCACACTCGAACCATGCATTCCGTTATGGACGTATGACACCATGCCCACACAATCACCAAAGATTGGCCCTCTTTGATTCCATGGGAGATCAAGTTGTCATGACACATGCAAAGCAAATAAATGAGGAACCAAAGAATGAGGAATTGCTTTGCCTTGCGGAGCAACGACCGAGTTACTTTCTTCCCTTCCGGTGCGCCTACCTCAGTCACATCCACTTCCACTTCACTTCCACTAGGGCTCCTCCAGCTTCAAGGGACTCGTGGTCCCCCATGCACGTAGGCGTGGCATTGCCGAAGCAGATGCGCCCATTAACGTACACCGGTCTCCTCCCAAGTGCAGTGATGCACCCAAGGTCGACAGCCGGTGTGGGCGGAGGCACCACACCAGGGTTTAGCCAGATCCTTAACTCCGGGCCTTCTATCATTCACTGGAGTTGCCCTAGCTTCCGATTCGTTTCCATTTCCGTAACAGGATAGAACTAACACTACTAGCACCCGTTGGGAAGAATTTTCAAACGATTGGCCCGCATTAAAGAATACAGAGCACGCGCACGCCAACAGGAACACGAGAAGGGCGCGCGCACACACAGCAGGCCTGGTCAGAACTAGAAATGTGAAATTCGCCATCCTGTGACTTAAAAATAATATAAATTCGGAATTCCCCTGAATTTATACCCGAAAACTGCTGAAATCGCTGAAATCGCTGAACTGTAAGATAGAGTGCAGCCAAATGCGATCCGAACCGGCTTCACCCCCCTTCCCAGACCATTGTCACCTGCTGGGAAAAACATAAAGAGGACGGGGGGATCCCGGTTGCTCCCTTGGCACTCCCCTCATTGTGGGAGGGTACCACATACACCGTGGCCAGCCGCCCAAGTAATTGGGGGGAGGTAGGATAGGAAATCAAAAGAATGAAGTCCCTCCGATCACCACTAAACCTAAAGGCATAGGCTCGGCGGATCAAAGATAGACACAAAGCAACGTCGTCGGCTAGTCTACATAAAAGACCACAAACAGGTATATGATGCTCGGCGTGCACAGAAGTAACCCCTTGCATGACCCGCACTCCCACCAAGAGACATGAGAGCATTGGATCACTCAGATGAGACAGTGGCACCTGGAAGGGGGAGATGACACTGCATGACAAGCGTACACAGCGTACACACAAACAATGCAGAATGACAATTTTTTTTTGCCCCCAAATATATCATTCGGGACCCGGGTGGAAGCAGGAAGCAAACGGATGCCATGGTTGCATCCGGAAGGAGTTTTCGAAGTGGGTAGGTACTCACGAAATCCTCCAACTCAACGGTATGCCAAAAATATGGCAAAAACACGGTTTTGACCGTAGCCAACCCTACCCTAAAAACTTTTTTTAGGAGGGTCTACCCTGGGCCCCTGCTGCAAACGTAATGCAAACGGCACCCACGGTTGCGACAGGTATGCCAAAAAATGGTCGTGGATCCGGTCGGAATGTCTCAAGGTGCCGAAAATACGGAGATATGAGAAACAATTTTTGTACTAAAAAGAGTAACATTAATTACTAAAAATAGCACACGCGAAAAATTTAAATGTCCAAATTGAGGGACCCTGGAGGGAAACGGACCTCACCAATGCGACGGCGACAGCTATTCGAACGCTGCAGATTCAGACGAAACGCGAAACGGGGCCGGTATGGTGGAGTTCTAAAAATAGAAATTTTGCTGCTAAAAATAGCGCAAGTGTTCTAAAAATAGAACGTGGTGTGCTAAAAAATAGAAGTAGTAGTTGGGGAGGGATTTAGCACAACCGGTGGTCCCCATGGCATCCGGCAACCTCCAAATAGGTGCCATCGCTCCAAAAAATAGCGAAAACAAAGCAACAAAGCAAGGTGGGTGAGGAGATCGAAACAAATAAATATCAACTTCATATCCCCCGTAGACTCTGGAATTCCAACCTAGAAGTCCACGAACGATCCCATATAGCGGGGGTGTCGCTCCCGCCGATGCACTTACCAAAGGCTCCACCCAAAAAAATAGGAAATTATGAGGGGTTGTAAGTCCCCTGAGCAAGCGGTGACCGATTGTGCACACTGAAAAAAATGAACACAACCCAAGACTTATTTTGCACTGTGCATCCCCGCGTTACCCCTGGGGTGCTAGGGGACACAACCCAAGACTGATCTTGGTTCCAAATGCCCGTCTCATGTCAATGAAATTGGGGTGGGGGGTACTTGGGAGGTTCCGAGCCTTGGCACATGCACCACTACGGCAAAGAAATGAAATGCAAACATGTGGATGCACAAAAATATGCATAAGGAGTGATGGCCTCAATCTCGGTCGCCCACGACCAAGTGAACCAGCACATCTTTGACATCCAACTTGATTTTCTTGGCTTTGAGGTAGTCCAACCACACGGACGTGTACCGCGGCACAAAGCTGCTTGGAGGTTCCCACGAGTCCCTCGATGCAGCAAAACCCTTCCATCGGACCTTGTATAGCCGTCCCCCCCTGTGCTGGGATCGGGCTTGTCCGAGAGGATGCGCTCGGCGGTTATTGATGGGAATGAGATTAAAAAATCTCGAAAAAAGTGGTGCGAGAAAAAATAATCGCTCATTTCATATGAAACGAGAAAAAAAATCGCTCATTTCATGAAAAACACACTGTTTTTCGAGAAAATGAGAAACTGGCATCCGAATCAATCACACTGCGATGCTTCAGGCTCAACAATCAGCTCCCTCAAGCACTCCTTGTGTTTTTGACAGTATGGTGTTGGGGTATTTGCATTGTTGTATTTCCTAGAGGCTTTTGGATGGTTGTTGTTATTGCCTAGAGCTTTTAAAAAGTGCACAAGGCCCCGGCCTGATACAACATCGTGAAGAGTAAAGCAAAGCATTGAGCAAAAGGGTTGGTATTCACGATAAGGTTTGTTGAATGACATAGTGGCAAAAGCATTTCACCAATGAGTAGCATTGGTATTTAGAAATGCGGAAGCCTCCGACTTCATATCATATAATGAATACTAAAGCAAACCATGATACAACTGGTGTTAACAATGGCTTGTTTTACGGGATAAGGTTCTTTGAAGGAGGTAGGCCATACGAAGTTAGAATTCTGTTTTGCGTTTGCCGACCGACCCTACCAAAATTCCCCCGGCAGCATCCGTCGAAAAGCGCGCACATCCCGTTCACTGGGCTGGATACTGAATAACGAAGATTTACGGGAAAAGGTGTGCTTTATGTTATGTCATTTGTCTCCTTTTCATCTAAAAAAAATTGCAAAGGTGTAGCAGTCCTGCTGCCTTCACATCCGTTGCTGCTCTCTCTGTCAGTGTTGGGCGTGAAGAAGAAATAGAAAAATAACAGGAGGGAACGAAGAGGAGACGAAAGAGAGCAAAGAGAAGATCCGCAAGAAGCTGCAGGAGATAAAATCAGAAGAAGAGGAATAAAAACCGTCAAGAGCTGCAGACAAGCAGAAGGTTTGCCGTCGCCGCCCCCCCGCAGCAGCTGCTTGCCGCTCTTGCTGCTGCTGTTGCTGCTGCTTGCCCATTGAGTGTTTGTGAGTCCTGTGTCCACTACTTGAGTGTGGGTGCGTGCCGTGAGTGTCCTTGGATTGTTCGTGGGTGCTGTGACTGTCATTTGAGTGTTCGTGGGTCATTTGACTGACCACAGGCTGTTGGTGAGTTTCATTCGTTCGCTCTTTGTGCCTCACAGGACTGAAGCAGCGTGCGCGGTGCAGAAGCTGGAGGACATCGCCAGTTCACAACGTGCGTTACACAGCAAAGTCGACCCGTTGCTGCAAGCTGCCGACACCTTGGGTATGGTTGCTGCGCTGCAAGGAGACACTCAGAATGGCGCTAACGAGTGCGCCCAACGTGCTGCGCTGCGAGGAGACACTCAGAATGTCGCTAACGAGTGCACCCAAGGTGCTGCGCTGCAAGGAGGGCTTGCCTTCCTTTTGTTTGTGGGCTGATATGCCCAGTGATACATGTCAGGGCCAGGCTTGTCTGGTTGTCAAGTATACCATCTTGTGGCGGCCTTTGGCGCTACTTTGCTTTCGCTGGATGCAGAGCACTTACGTGCACATTTATGGCACCAAGCAGCATGGCAGCATGGCAGCAAGCATGCATTTATGGCACAGCATGGCACAACACAGCACAGCACAGCACAACACAGCACAGCACATCACAACAGAGCACAGCATAGCACAGCACAGCACAGTGCCTTTGCTTTATTTCATGTGCATACAAATTTGTTCACTTTTAAGCAGTGGCTGGGTAAGCCGTGCTTTGCACTTTGCACTGACTGTGAACTGCTCATTTTTTTCATTTGTTTTGCTGTGCACCTGCCTGCTTGTGAGCAGAGTGTCTTTTCTTTTGTTTACCTGCTTTTGTTTTGAAAAAACAGAGGTTTTGTTTTAGTATTTTCATACTATCTTTTTTCCGTGCCATGAGCACTTCAGGTTGTGTGCCATGACCACTTAACAGGTTTTTAGACCCACTGAGGTGTGCAGGTGGCTATAGGTAGGTGACCTTCACATCCACCCGGTCTGAAGCTTTTGGATTTCGGGAAGGTAGTTCAATGTGTCTTTGTGTCATGCAAGCAACAACAAAAAAGAGGTGCACATTGAATAGCAGAGTGCATTGCGAAGTGTGGGTCAAAGTATGGTTCATCGTAAAAGATGCAATGTGGACAGCAGATGGACCGTTGGAACATGGCCAAAAGAGTGTTTAATCACCAAAGGATGCAATGTAGTTGCAAAGGTAAGGCGGTGCACATGCCACGGCAAAGTCTTTTGGGTTGGGGTCACACCGACCGACCGACCCCGTTTTTTCAAAATACAAAAACACAAAACAGAATTCTAACTTCGTATGGCCGTATTGGCCAAAATGTGTATTCAACGGGTACCATTCATCGTAGGAATTGCACTCATCGTTGCCTTGAGATAACATCAACAATGCCTCGTTGTTTTTTGGTCACATCAACTATGCCAACACATATCGAAAAAAATGAAACGAGAAACAAAAATCGCTCATTTCATATGAAACAAAAAAAAAATTGTCCATTAAAACGAGAAAAAAAAATCGCTCATTTCATTTGGGCAAAAAAAGTCTCATTCCCATCACTATCGGCGGTGTACTCGTCCTCCTCCCCGTCGTTGTCGGAGTCGAAGGCGTCCGCGGTGAACTCAAAGGTGACGGCACGGCCGTGGGGATCCGGTTCCCGCGGGAGCAACTGAGTGTGATCCCACTCCACCGCTTTGTTGTTCCCCACTTGGATCACATACACATCTTTTTAAGACGTCACAAATTTATCAGCGCGAGTTCGAGAGTTTGGAACACTAAGGATACATTATCACATAGCTATCCAACCTGAAGGGGCATCCCGAGGCACCGGAGGTGCCACAGAGTTACCGTGAAGAACCTGAAGTAGCTGATTGGCTTTGGGGGCCGTGTGATATGTGTAGGTGTCGTTAAAATACAGAAAAGGTGAGTGTTGGAGTGAAAGTATAGTTGTGTGGCTTTCATTAGGCCACTGGGTCACCAAGGTGCCCAGTAGTTCCTGTAAAAACAGGTAATTTCTTGTAAATGAAATATTTGACGAGTTGAATTGAATCATGAGAGATGGTGATATGGTACGAAAATAGAACGGTTGTAAAGTGATGAATTGTCGGTGTGACATTGGTGAATGAAATGGAAATTTGGAAACACTTATGCTCTTGTGAGCTGTCACTCACGCTCTGTTTTGAAAACTTCCTGCAGTTTCACCCCTGGGGGAAAACCCATAAATTGTTTTCAAGAAAAAACACAGAGCGGGCAAGGCAAACTGACGATAATTGAATTGATTTTTCGTTATATAATCAGTTCTCCTCACAGCGACTAAGCGACACAAAGTGCACCTAGTGATATGCCAGATAGAAGCAGTAAGCAATGTGAGCTGTACCTTGACAGCCTTTGAAAGAAGGCAGCAGAAGTGTTAGAGCTCCACTATGCCATTGTGTTTCAGTGTGAATGTGTATGGCCACGATTGTCGCATAGGTCCTCCACCCACCGATGTAGTCCTCTGCCACACAAGGTGTGTGTCTCCATTAGTTCAAAGCGTTGAGTGGCATACAGAGCATAATTTGTTCCTTGCACTGTGTGCATGCTCCTGGTGCATGCCTCAAACGTAGTGTGAAAGTGACAACTTGCAGGGGCATACAGAGCCCTGGATGAGCACTAGGTGTAGCTGCGGACGTCACGTCCGTTGGTTGCAGTGCGGTGCTGTGACCAGGCCATCTCCAAGATAGACTGAGCATGTCAGAAGACAAGGTTGCAACAGATGGCAGGGCAGGTGCTGTTACGAGAAGCTAGGGGCCCTGTGACTCACTTCATGGTCTGCGCCCAGCCCAGATCCGCGAAGGGTTGGCAGTTGTTTGTAAGTGTGCAATCCTGTGCACAGGGGGAGGACCCAGGCGCTCCTGTAGCGACGAGGCATGATGACAAGCAAAGTGGTGGGGGGCGGTCCAGTGCACAGACGCAAGTTGGCAACCGCGAAAACAAGAGTAAAGGCAGAAGAAAAGCGGTTGGAGGAAAATCCTCAGGAGCTGCGGAGCAGCCCCACACACACACACACACACACACACGCACGCACGCACACAGGCATGGGGAGAGGGGCAGGGCATTATTTGTCTGGTTCATTTCGATTTCTACATTCCGAAATTTGCTTAACTGGTGCCAAGTAAAAAGAAACTCGGTATTACAGACTGAGGGAGGATACAACAGTGGAGGTCTGTAGGTCGAACATCAACCCAATATTAAGCTACTGCCAACGGCAACTGCTTTCCCTTCATATCATTCTACTTCGCTTGAGCGCATGCCCAGAATGGCATGAGGAGAGGGTTGTGAATCACCTTATCACCCAACCCTCCCTCTGACAATGGTGTGAACTATGTGTGCTTGGTGATGTCCATTGTCACTACCGTCCTGAAAAAGTGGCCAGGGACTGTTAAACAGTGCAGTTTTGGCATGAACTAAGGCACCAGAATACCTTTCGTCGGGCACACCCTGTGTGCGAGCAAGCACTCGAGGAAACCTCGAATCAGCAGTCAGTATAAAGAATGGAGAGGCAAGGCTTCACAGGGTAATACTGACTAACTATCTACAATAATCGACACCTGAATTGTCAGAATGCATCTGAAAAATGCAAGAATGAACTGAATCTTACAATGTGTATTGCCCTGCAGACCGACAGACCAACTACCAGTCATGTCGCCACACATGAGGTGACTGCCATACTTCTAGGGGAAACACCTCCCCGAACATACACCGTCTCGCCGATACCAATACATTCATACATACGTACATACACATACATACATACATACATACACATACATACATACATACATACATACATACATACATACATACATACATACATACATACATACATACATACGTACATACATACATATGTACATAAATACATACATACATACATTCGTACGTACATACATGCCTGCATGCATGCATGAATGTGTATGTGAGCATGCCAGGGATGCACCATTTGCCCAGGTAAGCTCTGCGCTTACACCCGTGTGGCGAGCGCCAGTGTCTTCGGGCAGGGTCAGAGCCTGTTGGTGCTAGCCCTTTTGTATGTATATCTATCTGTGAGCATGCGTCTGTATGAGCACACCTACACACCTACACCGGCACATGAGTACACGTATATAAGTATGTCTGTCTTTCTGTCTCTGCATGTATACCAGGGATAAAAGGAGGTGGGCCCTGAGTGAGGCAATCTCCCAAAACCCATACAATACTCTTCCACTACTGCATTGTTTATACTGTGGAATCACACAGGCGCATGTGTGATCGGGCATAAAGCTGCACATGCACCAATGGCTGAAGGGACTGCCGTTACCATAGATGACACTCTGCTGCTCCATATTAAAATAAACGCGGTGGCACACCAGCAGCCCCAGGGGTGAGCAGGCACCCCTCTGAGGGCTTGGCAGGTTGTGCTTCCGGGAGACACTGAGCCCTCCGAGCCCTACTTCCGGGCTGGAGCCCACAGCACTCGGGCTCTCTGGTGTCCTGGGCATAGGCTGCAACTTACCTGGTATGCAGCGTTGCTCTCCAGCTAACCTTTGCATGATGCAAAAAAAAGATTTTCTGGGCACGCATTACAAGCCGTGTATGTTCACACATGCTGTGTATTCTGTGCACGTCATACATGTGCCGGCTACTTCTTCAGAGAGACCACCGAGTTTCAGAATCAGGTTGAGCAGTACATCTCCATCCTTCAATGCAACCCGTGTAAAAGAAAAGTGAAATTCACGGCTACAAAGCAAGAAGGAAATTCCTCTTCAACCGCATGACGTTACTCGTGTGCCATACTCACAGCAGCATTTGCTTTACAGATATCAGATAGTATTCAAACACATCCTTGTACTTCGACCAGTGGTCTTGCAAAAGCGTGGCACCAAATGGGAGGAGGTGGGGGGCAGGATGATGGGTAGGGTTGAGGAGGCCACAATGCCGGCATGGTCTGTAAACAAAGGAATCAATGCAGTTCATTGTGTGTGTCTGTGTGCGTGTGCGTGTGCGTGTGCGTGTGCGTGTGCGTGTGCATGTGCGTGTGTGTGTGCGTGTGCGTGTGTGCGTACGTTGCGCGCATGCGTGTGTGCGTGCACCCGCAAAAATATCAATGAGTGCAGTGCTGTGTGTGCGTATGTGTGTGTGTGTGTGTGTATGTGTGTGTGTGTGTGTGTGTGTGTGTGCACAAATGGGTGCAGTACAGTTCTTTTGTTTGCATGCCAGGACAGCGGGAAATAGGCTAAGTCTTGACAAGCACCCATTCGTCACACTGCCCCATGCGCCGGTAAAGCCAGAGGTGCAAAAGGACATGCCCTGTCGCAGCCTGAATCTTTTTCTGGCATGAATTCCTTACCTGGTGCCCGGCCTGCAGCCCCATTCCCCGGCCCAATCTCCTACTTTCAGTCCCCAGCCCCTGCGCCGCGCCCGCGGTTCGTGCACGGGGAATGTTCCAAGGGCCTGCGGTGTGGGCAGTGGGAGATGCAGCGGGGGAACTGAGACTAATCACCAACAACACACAAACACGCCACCAACCATGGTGGTCCTGACGGTTGCCCACTGGCCTACCCTGCCTTGCGAGAACAACGCCCGTTTCAGAACAACACAAGGTGTTGTTTCGCAACTTTTGGAACCATGGGCTTTGGCGGTTCTAGATTCGGGTTGTCTGTGAAGATAAAGTTTTGTCTGGTATCCAGGCGTGCAGGTCATCATTCATGGACCAGGCACTGAGGTGCGCGTCAACAACGCCTTGTCAGAACAACAGGTGGCTTGCTTCCGTTGTTTTCAGCGCTTTTACCGTTGTTCTTGCAAGGGAGGGAGGGGGTAGCTGGGGCACCTCCCACAGGTCTGACCCCCTTGTGTCCAAAGCGTCTAGCGATCTGGTTTCCCTCTGAGATTGTGACGCTCCCTCAAACACACATTGGTACCCAAACGTTCACCGACGCGCACACGCACGCACACACACACACACACACACACACACACACACACACGCACGGACGCACGCACGCACGCGCACGCGCGCGCACATACACACACACACACACTCACTCACTCACTCACTCACACTCACAGTCACTCACAGTGAGCGGTATTCAGCGAACCCTCACAATTTACATCACCTCCTGCGCCGTTGCCAGTGTCGCTGCAGAACAAAGAAGTTGCATTGAGACACAGAAGAGGAAACAGGAGATTTGGTTTTGTGATGATGCCCCATTTGGGCATGACAGAGCCTTTTCTGACAGCTTATGGACCTCCCAGCCAGAGCGGGCCACCCGCACCTTCTGCTCCCACATCCGCACCAGTTGGCAGGCCCCTAAAGACTCTGCTGAGCATAAAGAAGCGATATTGGCGGATGAGTGTTGTGAGACAAAGAGATGGGGATGGGGACAGATCAAATATTTGATACAGAAGCAGCAGTAGGAATGGGGGGTTGTGTGAGCGATTTCACGCATTTGTGTGTTTGCCCAGGGAACTGAGCATGTGCACGCGTGCAGATGTCTTGGTGCAAGTTTGGCCGGTGGCAACATCTGTAGCAGGACCATTCATGGTTATCCGGAGTCTACTTTCAGCCGGTCGGAGGCCCAAATTGTCAGGATTGTTTTCTACTCTGTCCCGTGTCTCAATGACCAAAGAAGAGAGCCCGCAAGACCGTGGCCCATCTACCAGGAAATGTGCCCCCCGCCCCCCCCCCCCCCCGTCACGTTGGTTTGTGCCAAGGGCCGTGCTATGCCATTTTTTTGGTACAAGAAAACCACGGTCAGCAGGAGCAGTTGCATCAGCAGGAGCAATGTCTTGTGGTTGTGAGTGCTCAGGGGCATTGTGTGTGTCACAGTCAGAATCCAACATGGAACAGCCTGAACAAAGAAGGAACCCGCCAAAATACATTTGTGATCATTCGTGCCACAAACTCACGAAAATCCCTGATTTAAGGTACAAGCACAGCTGAGGTCTGGTCGCACGATGGTCATATGGGCCCTAAGCCAGCCTGCAGGGGGTGGGCGTGTGGCATGAGGCCATGGTGTTGGTTTGTTTGTCATTGGCGGCACCTACTGGCCTCTCGCCACTGTGCATTCCGAAGTCGAAGTCCGAGGTCGTGAAGATCCACCAAACCGCTGTGTTGGCCCACCGTTTATCCATCGGTGGCGGGTCGTGGCACCAACACATTCAGGATCCAAACGGCATTAATCTTCAACTCTGCGCTCAGCACTACTCCCGGCGAGCGCGCTTAGCGCAAGGGGGGGGGGGGGGGGGTAGGTGGTTGGTGTGCAGTGGTGCAGATCGGGCAACTGGTGATTGATGGTGGAGGAGATAATGGAAGTGGCTAACATTGTTGCCGTGGGCTGCGCAGCAGTATTCGCATCATCCACCAGCATGAAGCCACGAAAATCCCTGCTTAAATGCACGCAAACTGCGCTTTTTCTCAAACCACAGGAAGCGCGGTTCCCTGACGTTTCGGTCCCTTGACCGCAGTTGGGGCGGGAGGGGGCCAACAGAAGGCGATGGGGATGCCGATAGGGACGGGGATGGGGATGCCGATGGTGACGGGGACGCAGATAGCGAGTCATATGGGGATGGGGACGCCGATGGCGAGGCATATGCGGATGGGGATGGGGACGCGGATGTTGGTGGGGATGGCGATGGGACTGGCAATGGAAAGGCAGATACAGGAGGGGGGGGGGGGATGATCTGGCGGACCCCCACCCCCCCAGGCCAAACCACCCACCCACCGAAAACCAAAGAAATTTGCCTTTGGGGAAAAATGAAATTATGAATAAACCGAAAAAAAGGGAGGCCCATTTCAGGGACACAAACTTTTTTTTTGCCCTCATACCCCCCCCCCCACCCACATATCGTGGCGCCCGGCCACTTCGTGCGGATCGCCCCGGTCGGGTCGACCGACAGCCGGATCTCCTCGTCCTGCATCCCCAACTGGTCCCAGTACCACAGGTCGGAGGCCTCGTCCGCCCCTGCCGCCCCCTCCCGCTTGGCAAACAGCACCGTGTAGTGGCTCTCGCTGCACACGACCCAGACCGGGTGCACGGGGTCCTTCAGGCGCTCCCCCACGCGGCAGTTCCCGAAGTGCTCCATCAGCGTGAGGTACCCAGCGCGGCTCCGGTGCGGCACCCTCTGCAGCACCATCACGTCCGGCCCCTCCCCGATCTCCGTCACCCCGTCGAATACGTTGCTGACCGCCCGCCCGAACAGCAGCAAGTTGACCAGCTCCTGCCCGCAGTACCCGTGCTCGACCACAAGGCTCGTGTCCTTGCAGTCCATGTCCCGCAGCAGGAGCCCCCAGTCGGGGGCCTTGGCGCTGCCGGCCTTCGTGTACAGCGCCGACAAGAGGAACAGCAGCAGCCCGTTGCCGCGCGGCGCCGTGTACTGCGCGCGGTGTGCCAGGACGTAGCCCACGGTGAAGGCCAGCAGCCGGAACTCCTCCGTGTGGCAGCTCTGCTTCAGGTTGGTGCCGTCCGGCGGCGCGCCACCGCCCCCGAGCGTCGCGAGGAACACCGTCGCCCTGTGCCCGTGCGTCTGCTCGGCGATGTTCAGGAGGACGTCGGCCATGGCCGCCGCGACCGCCTGCGTCGCGCGCTCCTCCGAGACGTCAGGAGCCACAGGTCAGAGAGTGGACTACTCCCAATACCCATGACCATTGCAGCATGTGACCAGGCACCTGCAACACATGGTGCGACAGAATGCAAAAAAAAAAGGGTATGAACCAGGGAATGCCATAGCGCCCCCCCCCCCCCCCCCAAGTGTAAGTGTAGAGTGTATATGCCGCCGGGGTCACCCTGGCGGCGGGAGGGGGGTCCGTGGGTACCCCAACATACATACCTCAAAATGATCCCCATGACGCGCTGATCATTTTGAACATAAACAAGTGGGGCAAAAAAAAATTGGCAAAAAAATTTGTCCATCAGCTCAGGATCCCATCAGTCAAGGTCTGACCTGGAGGTCAGGTCAGGGGTCAAATTTCTTTTTTGTGGTTTTCAGCCATTTTTGAATTCTCCACAAAATTCTGAGTATTTTGAGTGCAGAAACATAGGGTAAAAAAAAATCCCCTTCGGGAGGCCAAAAAAATGGTATGTTTGTACCAGTAACTGTCCATATACACTCTCCTATGTACACTGAGTGTATTAGCCAGACCCCCCCCCCAGCCCCACCAGAACTTTTGACCCGTTCTTAAGCCTAACCCTGGTATGAACGGAAAGGGTTTTGCAGATTCCCATCACCACCCCTGGATTGAGAAGGGCAGGGCAGGGCGGGGAAGGGATACCGATAGGGCACGGCACTGCACGCCCAGCATGGCAGGCATGGCGTGGCTAAGCAGCATATGGCAAAGAGGGCAAGGAAGAGGGATAATTTCCTTCAGTGCCATTCTTCCAAGTGTGCTCTCGAGACTATCTCCATTGAAAGGATACAGTACTGTAGTCTGCACATCACATGGCAAGACCAGCAAGGGGGGGGGGGGGGGGGCAGATTCTATAATCCCTCCCTATCGATACGCCCTACATTTACCCCTTGGGTGTGTGCACCCTGTCCTCGAAGTCATGTGCACCCCATCCAATAGGCATACATTCACACCATACAATCCAAAAACATTTCAAAAAACCCACCCACCCACATGACACAAATATCTCTTACACCATTGGTTGAGTCAATGACTCCAAAGTGGATGCTCAACCACACCAAAATACTATCCCCTCTCCCTTCCCATGTAACCACCGCTGTATTTCTCTCCCTGGGAGGGGGTGAGGGGCGAGGGAATTGACCATTTTATCTTATAAGAAGAGTTTCAAATTGTGCAGGGATTTCGGGAGTTGTCCATGGCAGTGCTATTGGTGCTTGTGGTGTGCTTGTGGTGCAAATGCGTTTATTTCATCCAAGCCAATACATTTTTTTTGGTTCAGGCCATGGTAAGCTGGTAAAGCCCTCTCACCAGATGGCACTCGAGAAAACCTCCGGAATCAGGGATCACAGCTGTCCAATGCTATGATTGCCTCACAATGCAATGTGGTAGCGGACCTAACACGTAGTGAGGATGAGCCATCCAAGCCAAAACATTTAATGTTGTACCACACAAACCACTCACTCTTTTTTGCGGTTTCAGCCATGGATGTTGGCGACACGACATACCCCGACGATAATGTTGTGAATTCCAAACGTTCAAAGGGCAGTGCTGTGCTGGCCTAGGTTTAGGGCCCCTGAGAGTGTGGTGCTGATTGCAGATCTATCACGTATGAGCACTCTTGTTCTGTGGTGACACAGAATTGAAGAAGGGAGTTGTAGTGAATCGGACACCAAGGTTGTGTGGGTAAAGAGTGCTTGCAGAGTGTCGGGATTGGCAAACATTTTTGAGGAGAAACTGTACTTCACATGAGATACTACGTAAATGGTTTGCCACAAGGGCTCCATTGCCAAGCCTCCAGGCCTCATGCCAAATCCCTAGCCAAGGTGGCACTGAAATTTGCAGCAGCGAGCCCATTCCAGACTTCGTTTATAAGGAATTAAGGTAACTAGGGGGGGGGGGGGTCTGGGTGGGTGCCCCAGCCTGGGTGGGTGGGTCAAAAGTCTGGGACTCCCCCCCCCTCTTAGAATTGTACTCTGGGTGGGTGGGTCTGTAGTCTCGGACCCCCCCGTTTAATGTTAGTGTGCTGGCTGGTGGCGCTTTTTTTTCGATTCAAAATGTGTTCAGCAACCTGAATGGGAGGTAAACACAGCAGAGCTAGACCATAGTTGAATGGTAGTGCAGTGGTGCGTAGAGTGACAGGTGTGTGGTTCAACTCCCGAAAAATTCCCGGTGAGGGTAACTGTTTTGAGCTCCGCTTTTTTTGCAAGGTTCGGAGCTACAGCGACATTTTTTGTCATGCCATTGGGGTCGCTTTTTGTGTATCTGCAGACCTCATTGTTTGCTTTGCTATGCAGCAGCCTGGGAAGTACCGCTGCGGTTGTGGAGTACTCATATCCAATGTGGGAAAGGCTGAACGTGAGCACTTCAAAAGTGATCGACACCAAAAATGGTTGAAGAGCCAGCAGACTACAAAGACTCTTTCGGCATTTTTTGTGAAGGAGCAGAACCCTGCGAGCAGCAGCAGCAGCAGTAGCATTACAAACACCAGCAACAACTACAACACCAACAGCAGCAGCAGCAATATCAACTGCAGCAGTGGTGGCAGCAACAACAATGCCAGCAGCAGCAGCAACAGGAGCAGCAGCAGTAGCAGTAGTACTGCACGCCCAACTCAAGCCCCATCTCCAACAACTCAGGCCCCATCTCCAGCAACTCAGGCCCCATCTCCAACTGCAACTACAACCACAGCACAACCAGCAGGACAGGCTGCAACTCAGGCCCCATCTCCAACTGCAACTACAACCACAGCACAACCAGCAGGACAGGCAGCAACTCAGGCCCCATCTCCAACAACTCAGGCCCCATCTCCAACTGCAACTACAACCACAGCACAACCAGCAGGACAGGCAGCAACTCAGGCCCCATCTCCAACTGCAACTACAACCACAGCACAACCATAAACAGGCTGCAACTCAGGCCCCATCTCCAACTGCAACTACAACCACAGCACAACCAGCAGGACAGGCAGCAACTCAGGCCCCATCTCCAGCAACACAGGCCCCATCTCCAACTGCAACTACAACCACAGCACAACCAGCAGGACAGGCAGCAACTCAGGCCCCATCTCCAGCAACTCAGGCCCCATCTCCAACTGCAACTACAACCACAGCACACCCGGGAACCCCCAAGGCCACAACCATTGCAGCAGCAACGCCATTCCCACCATCTCCAGTGTCCTCAACCCCCCCCTCAAATGTTTATAAGGGTCGGGGGGGTCTGGGTGGGTGGCTTGGTCTTGGGTGGGTGGGTGCCTCACAATCCCAAAACCCCCGAGCCCCTGATAAACGAAGTCTAGCCCATTCCATACCTGCTTCCATCTCCACTGTAATCTCGCCTGATGTCTGTCGTGTGACAGACCTCGCACTCTGGGGGTGCGATCTGCAGGTGAGGGAACACAGGGACCACAGGGGCCACAGGGGCCGCGGCGCACGCTGCGGACGCGGCTGCGGCTGCGGATGCGGATGCGGCTGCGGATGCGCCCACCACCTCGACCTCGACCTGCGATGCGCATGGCGTGAGCAGCAATATCAACTGCAGCAGTGGTGGCAGCAACAACAATGCCAGCAGCAGCAGCAACAGGAGCAGCAGCAGTAGCAGTAGTACTGCACGCCCAACTCAAGCCCCATCTCCAACAACTCAGGCCCCATCTCCAACAACTCAGGCCCCATCTCCAGCTGCAACTACAACCACAGCACAACCAGCAGGACAGCCAGCAACTCGGGCCCCAACTCAGGCCCCATCTCCAGCACCTCAGGCCCCATCTCCAGCAACTCAGGCCCCATCTCCAACTGCAACTACAACCACAGCACAACCAGCAGGACAGCCAGCAACTCAGGCCCCATCTCCAACTGCAACTACAACCACAGCACAACCAGCAGGACAGGCAGCAACTCAGGCCCCATCTCCAGCAACACAGGCCCCAGCACCAACTGCAACTACAACCACAGCACAACCAGCAGGACAGCCAGCAACTCAGGCCCCATCTCCAGCAACTCAGGCCCCATCTCCAACTGCAACTACAACCACAGCACACCCGGGAACCCCCAAGGCCACAACCATTGCAGCAGCAACGCCATTCCCACCATCCCCAGTGTCCTCAACCCCCCCCTCAAATGTTTATAAGGGTCGGGGGGGTCTGGGTGGGTGGCTTGGTCTTGGGTGGGTGGGTGCCTCAAAATCCCAAAACCCCCCAGCGCCTTATAAACGAAGTCTGGTGAGTACTGTGAATTCAGACATGCGCAGCGGTGTACCAAGCAGAGAGATTCCGTTCCTGGAATGCTGCTGCTGTTGGTGTTGTAGTTGTTGCTGGTGTTTGTAATGCTACTGCTGCTGCTGCTGCTCGCAGGGTTCTGCTCCTTCACAAAAAATGCCGAAAGAGTCTTTGTAGTCTGCTGGCTCTTCAACCATTTTTGGTGTCGATCACTTTTGAAGTGCTCACGTTCAGCCTTTCCCACATTGGATATGAGTACTCCACAACCGCAGCGGTACTTCCCAGGCTGCTGCATAGCAAAGCAAACAATGAGGTCTGCAGATACACAAAAAGCGACCCCAATGGCATGACAAAAAATGTCACTGTAGCTCCGAACCTTGCAAAAAAAGCGGAGCTCAAAACAGTTACCCTCACCGGGAATTTTTCGGGAGTTGAACCACACACCTGTCACTCTACGCACCACTGCACTACCATTCAACTATGGTCTAGCTCTGCTGTGTTTACCTCCCATTCAGGTTGCTGAACACATTTTGAATCGAAAAAAAAGCGCCACCAGCCAGCACACTAACATTAAACGGGGGGGTCCGAGACTACAGACCCACCCACCCAGAGTACAATTCTAAGAGGGGGGGGGGGAGTCCCAGACTTTTGACCCACCCACCCAGGCTGGGGCACCCACCCAGACCCCCCCCCCCCTAGTTAACTTAATTCCTTATAAACGAAGTCTGGTACTCACCTTTTCCCATGCCACAAAACTTTCGCCAGGGGTAAAATTTCGCCACTTTTCTTAACGGCAAAATTTTCCCGGGAAGTTCTCCCCTCTCGAAGTCCCCCCCCCCCCTGTGCGTACCTTTCGGTCACAACAAAGGACGGATTGGGTGGTGGCCTGTGGGGGTCACCGGTGAGTGTCGCATCCATTTTGGAGGCCCGGCCGGGGCCAACACTTTCAGAACCGAAAAACATTTTGTCGGCTCAAAATAAATCCGAAAAAATCCCAAAAACGTTTTGCTTTTGGGCACGAATGAAGGGGACAAAATGTTTTTTCGGACGCGCGCGCACTGTGCCTTTTTCAACTTGTTTTTTTGCACCTCAGCCTGGGGAAGGGTGCGGGCCGGGCTAGGGAGGCCAAAAAGGGCAATGACTCGCCTCCCCCCCCCCGCCACCCGCCCCCCGCCCCCAGCAGCGGCAGGCCCGCGGGCTGCCGCTGTCCAAGACGATGCCAGCCCTTCACCGGACCCTCGAGATGCACCAGGAAAGTGCTGGGCCCCCTCCCTGAGTTGGTGAGGTTTTTGTACACATATATTTTGTTCTTGACCTGCATCGCACGTGGCCCGAATTTTTCCTCGCGATGTTTGTCTGGCCCATCCTGTGGAGGGTGTGTGTTCACCAGTTGAATGCCATGTCCCCGACTGCACCCTTCTCCACTTCATTTCTGTGCAGGAGATCGCAACCGGCTCAGCAAGAAGGTCACCCAAGCGCTCGCCTCCGTCGGGGGCTGGGCGAAAGAAACGAAAGGCTGTGGAGGAGGCGACGCCGAGGGAGGGAACGGTATGCCCCGCAGAGACCTTTTCGCATGTGCCCCAGTGCACCAATCCACCTCCCACCAGGTACCATTGAAGTTGGGCAATTCTGTGAATTGTTCATAGCCGCAGCAGGCTCTCCATGCCCAAGTAAGTGCAGCCCGGGCCTACGACGAGCTGCGGATCCGCAGTGGCAGAGTCAAGCGCGCCCTGCGGGCCAGGGACGGGCCCCCCAACGCAGCCACCACCGTGGCCGTGAGAGGGTGGGGGGAGGGGGAGGTCCGGAGGGAGCCCCCCCACCCCTGACCCCTGTGGTACACGGCAGCTCTGAGGAAGCCCTGCACTCAAGAAGATCTCTTGCGCAGCGCTAGTACTGGTCATTGGTTGCATAGCATATCCAAAAACTCGCCATCTGGGGCAACAACTCAACAACAGAACAACGTAACACAAAATGCAATATGGAGGATGCGCGTCATGTGCAACGTGGCATCCCAGACTTATAGACCCTCCGCCTCTGGCAGGAGAGCTCATCTCAGATTCTCTAGTCCCTGGGGGGTCTAAAAGTGAAAAGGGGGGGGGGGTGTTGCTACCGGGGGCACCTGGTTGACTGATGCATAGACGATGCCCACAGACCAAATGGATCACTATCTACTAGATTTCCCAATATCCGCAGCCCCCCAGTTTTGAGGTTAGGCAACGAAGAAAGGAAGGGTAAAATATGTCCCAGACACAGGTACAAGACTAAGCTTACCCAACATCCCCCAGTATCACCCCTGCCGGGTCTCTCGCCACAGACAGCCAAGGCACGAACACCCATTGCTCATAAAGCACAACGCAAGCATTGCAAATCATCGGAATTGATACTGACTAAGCGACATTCTCCACCTGAATTTCCATGGTCAAAGCAATGCAAATCCTCAGTATCTACGAAAGGACGTCCCCCCCGAAGTGGAGCGCCCATGCTACTGCTGGAGGAATGAACCACTGGGGCTCTTAGGCTTTGATCACATGGTAACCTCCCTGCTCTGCTATTCGCGACACCTCGTGCGCGCGCACGGTGTTCTCCCTGCAAGAATCCGTTGCCTGTGCAATGCAATGCAAGCCCTTTAGATCTTCAGACTCGCGTTACTTCCTGCATTTGTGTTTCCCGTTTTGTGCATGCCCTTGACTGACAATTGGACGGCCTCCCAAATCAACGCACCCACTGAGATGAGAGGGATCTACCCATTTTGGTTCTCCGGATGCCTGTCCTACTGTTTGTGTATCCGCCCCTTGTCGGTTTTAGCCTGCGACACTCCGTGTACCACCGTTTGCGTTTCCTCGGTGCTCCTTCTTTTCTTCCGCTTACTACTGCCCTCTGTTGCAGGGCCAACATCCCCTGCTGCAGTATGTTTGGGCGCAGGGGAGAACACTTCACTGGCGTAAAACCACACGTAGGTGGAAGTTACCGTCCTCCTTTACTATTGTACGTGCTCGGATCGTCCAATCCTGCGACTTTATGGTCTCGCCTCGCCCATGGAGTGGTGGTGCAACATACGGCCACCAAAACCTCTTCCATCTGTGACTGTACATGCAAACTAGTCTTGTCTGGGGAAAGTGGTGGAGGAGAGGGGGCTCTCATGCTTCGTTTTTGCTGGGCCCTCCTGTGCCACCGCATGGGTTGCACCCGCTTTGGTGACGCTATCTTCGGGTCTGTTTCCCAAAAAGGGTCCAGCCCATGGGCTGCATCCTCGCTTTATTATGGCGAAAATTTGGGCCCGACTGAGTACTTTGGGGGTTCATTTGGGGCCCTCGGCGGCGAGGGCCGACCCATCCATCCAGCCACATCAGAAAAAATTCTAAGAGGGGAAAATGGAATCTATTCAAGGGCAACCGTGTGGCGTTGCGACAGGCGCCGAAAGCGATAAACTGAAAACGGTACTTGGGAGCATCAACACAACGAAGAGGCATAAAGACTGACCCTAGTCATTGGCGAAGCGATCCAGAGGTGTGCGACGTCCCTGACCGCGTCGCGGATCTCCAGGTTCAGTGCGGGGGCGGAGGGGATGCCGTTCCTGCCCCTTCCCTCGGGGACCCCCCCCCCTTGTGCCGCTTCCCAAAGGAGCTCCCGTGACTAAACACCACCGCAAGCGAAGAGAACGGGGGGGGGGGGGGTCTGCGGCGCGCCAACTTATGTATCTCCAAAACAAAGGATAGCCCGGCTGTCCCTGATCTTTTGCAGCTCAAGTAAAAGCAAGCGACTTCCTCAAAGCTAAACATTCATGCAGACACCCCCGGCTCGACAGAACAGCATTTGGATGAGAACTGCTGGAACGCGTCACCGGTTCAGTCAGCGCCACACCTGCATTTTGCTCTCGGTCTCTTCCTCCTTCGCCTCCTCTACCCCTGTATCTTCCTCCTCCTCCTCATCCGCTTGCTGCTGAGCACGAAGGACCTCCTCCGTACGCTGTGCGGCCTCCAGGCCCACATCTCCAGGAGTGTAGTCGTCCTTCCCCGTGAACTGCAGGACCTCGCACATGAGAAGGAGGGAGGGAGAGAGAGAGAAAGAGAGAGAGAGTGTGGGAGAAAAAGAGAAAGACACTGGCCTCGCACCGAAACCCGCTCCGAATCACAGCCGGACACATGACACAGAAAGCTGTGCATCTTCAACAGTACCTTCTGCTGAGGTGCCCTCCTCTCTGAAGACAATGGTGTTGGGGTGTGTGCATCCGCAATAGAGACAGCAACAGGGGCACAGCCACGGCACACCATATCACCAGAATGTTCAGACACGATGAACCGGTACTAAGCACCATGCCCCAGATATTAGCAACCACACCTCACAGCATTTGACAAGAATGTGTGTTCCCGTAGGGTACATGTCGAGGTCACTAACGTTCACGGCTGCGATTGTGTAAATACCAGTGCGCCGTGCAATTTGGAGGGAAATACATTGCTTGGGCTGTATGGGTAGCGCTTGCAGCCCAATGCAACATTCCTGGTGGCTGTGGCAAGCGCTAAACAAAAAACACTGAGCCTGGATCACCGACACGGCAAAAAGTATTCACAGGGATGCACCCGTGTGAAGCAAAAATACTGCAACCCCCAAGACTGCATTCTTCCTTCTGATCACAAAGCCAACCCTGTCCTGACCTCTATGGAGGTCCGCTGGACCCAAATGGAAGAGGAAGAGCCCCCACCACTGTGTGCACAAGCACCGTATTCCGTATTGCAGAATGCCCCTAAAATTGTGGAGGGAGATGCCATGAGGGCTCCATGGGGGATGCTTCCAATGCAATGAACAGGCCCTGTTTCACAACTCCCACATCCGATGTGGCGGACAGCACCCTCCATACGTCACGGTCTGGATGCTTGAAGGTGAAGGTTTCCAGCACCGGCAGGGGAATGGATGCCACTGGGGCGCTGCCGAGCCTTGGGACTAACATTCCCTTCTCACCCACAAAACTGCAACCCCCCGCCCGTCCTCAACCCCACGACTACAAAAGACATGACACTGGACACGACCAGTTTTGCTGCATAGTAATAAACCAGCCTGGAAACTCCCCATTTGTGCCCCTTACCCCGAAGTGTCCTCCATTTGCGCCGTGTCCCCCATTAGCCGCAGTTTTTTGTCCTCCATTTCCCCCATCCCCCAACCAGACTGGGTTACTCAGCTGGTATTCGCCGTGCGTGCGACACCACTATTAGGTGCAAAATAGTGGGTGATAGTAGCGGGAAATGATCCGGCTGTTCCCATTGAAATTGTGCGTGCGGCGCACGCGGCGCAGGTACTCCCCAAGTCCGAATCTGGTACTTCTGCCCGCGGAGCGGGGTGCAGCCCCGTGCCCATGGCATCCCGCTACCCCCAGTTTTCCTCTACTCCCACCCCTCATTTCTCCCTGCGTTTAAGCACTACCAGTGACCGGAGACACAAAAAGTCTTCGTGCCGTGTGCGTGCATGCGTGCGTGCGTGCGTGCGTGCGTGCGTGTGTGTGTGTGTGTGTCTCAATTGAACCGCCGCAAGGATGAGTGTTGTTTCACTCAATGGGCACCTGTTCGTGCGCGACACAATTCCCTGTTGCCTGTGGCAGATTGCTGTTTATGTTTGAGGTCCCTGCCCTGGCGTCATCTTGTACCCATCCCCTGTCCATCTTGTGCTGGGGTCATACACTCGTTCCTATGAACCGCCCAATCAATGTCTCACTGCTTCACCTTTGCAGAAGGTCTCATGCTGGCCACCCACTGAGCGAAACCCTCAACACGCAAGGAGGCGGTTTGCAAACCCTACCATACTGCGAGGCGCAACCATACCTGAGATATGTCATGGGCAATATCTTGGCCAGCGCAGCCTTGCTGCGCCTGTGGCTCCTCACATGAGGATAGCTGCTCTTCTGCTGCAGCAGGGCCAAGATCCTCACCGCCTGCTGCACTCTGCTGCTCATCGGTGCTTCCCTCTACGCCCTGTGCCGGAACCTCTTTCGCGGCATCTTTCTCCACTGCATCCTGAGCGCCCTCCATGCTCTGTACCGGAGCCTCTTTTGGTCCGTCTTTCTGCACTGTGTCCTTGCCGACCTCTGCTGAGGATGTGTCCGGAGCGCCCTCTGCTGAGGGTGGCACCTCGTCGTCACCCTTGGGGCTTGCTTGCAATCCTTCTTCTGGTGCTGCAGTCAACCACGCAGAGCAAAGGGTGGGAGCGGGAAAGAGCGGGGGACGAGGGGCATAGATACGCATGGAACAGCATAGATTTGGTACGAAATACAATGCGTCACTTCCAGTTTAGCAGGTACCAGAGCATGATGAGGTACCAGCAGGCTTTTCTGTAATTGTATTGGCGGTTTTGAAGTCCTCCCCCCTCCATCACCACCGCTCTGGCAAACAGTCTGCTTTGTGTGAGACCACAAAGGGACCCACTACTTTCTTTGTTCCATGGATTGCACTATGCCACTATGGGCTTTCAAAGTGTACATTTGGGAGCTACTACTTGGCACCCCCTTATTTCAACCAGGGTTGACACGAACCATTGCGCGGCGGCCCCATGACATGACACAGCCCAAGCCCCCCTCCCCCCCCCCCGCCCCATGGCTGGGTAAGCTCCAATCCAGGACGCCTGCCTATATATGGCTGTCAAAGTCACAAAAGATATGAGGCCTAATTGGCTTTGGAAACCTCTGGAGCTTTCCAAATCCGATCCGAAGACCGGGGTTGGACGGGTAATTGAGAAGCCTGCATGGCTCCCATGAGGCTAAAGGGCGGGAGGGAGATTGGGGGTGTGCTTGGGTGCTCCCACCCCAAAGATCAAGTTGCACCTGGCACGATATCGAGCAACGGAAAGCTGCCTTTCCAGCAACTCGTCGCTGGGATGAACGCGGAGAGGGCTTTGCCGATGGGGCTCGACGCTCACAGCCCCACCCTTGCATGCATTTTCGTGCAAATTGCACTTCCCTTGGTCTAGGGCGGAAGGATTCATTCGTCATGCCTCACAAATGCTTGTATGGCGTGCAAGAAAGCAACCCATGCAAGATGTGGAGTGTCTTGACTTCATGTGTAAAATGGTTTGGCAGTGTTGGCCATGTTTTCAAGGTTGGAAGACACAACATGAGCCCCGGAAAGCATAACGTTGGCGTGCCAATATATGGACATCTTGAAATCACCTCCCTTCCAAATGTTAATTCTGTTCTTGGAGGGAAAAATACCCCTCCACCCCTAAGGGCGAAGTACCCATGCAAACATTGGATGGGAAACCACCTTGCGGTGGACCATCCATTGGAAGCATGTACATAGACCACGGTGCAAGGCAAAACTAAGTCATTTGGGCGAATGTGGCCGTTGATCTCGTACGGATTTCGGCTGTTGCACTGGCTGAAAACGAAATGCTCACACAAACGAACGACAACATAGGGCTCATGCACAACACATGTGCAACACAGTCCAAACAAGTCGAAACAAAGTCCAAACAAGTCGAAACAAAGTCGAAACAAGTCGGCACAAAGTCGAAACAAGTCGAAACAAAGAACAAACAAGTGGAAACAAAGTCCAAACAAGTCGAAACAAAGTTGAAAGAAGTCGAAACAAAGTCCAAACAAGTCGAAACAAAGTCGAAACAAGTTGGCCCAAAGTCGAAACAAAGTCGAAACAAAGTCGAAACAAGTCGGAGGAAAGTCGAAAAAAGTCGAAACGAGTCAAAACAAAGTCCAAACAAGTCGAAATAAAGTCCAAACAAGTCGGAGGAAAGCGGCCGCGCTGCGAAGCCTTGACCTTAGTCACAAACCAATCGATCACAGTGGGGCTCAGCTACTGACATGAGGGGCGCTGAGGTGTAGCCCCAGGCACCATTGGTTCACCCGGTTCCTGCTCGGCCTCACTTCTATGGCCGTCCACCAGCCATCTTGTGTTGGCTGTAGGTCCCCGTGTGAAGGTTACACCACGCCGTGCCAGCAGGAGATCTACTTCCGCGTCCAACCTCAAGTATGTCTGGCGAGTGTCGAGCCCGGTGCAGGTTATCGTGTTGGATGTGCTTTCCATTGCCGCTTCCGGTAGTGTCGGCTTCCGGCCGGTGGTTGGCGGTCAACCGCTGACGGTTACGGCCAACGTTCCGCGATGACCGGACACTGCTGTAGAAATGGAAACACAACCAAAACAAGCACCAACAAATGTCCCACAATACATTCAGTATGCAATTGCTGAACCAACATGGCCGTCAAGATGGGTTCTGCCGTTCTTCTTTTGTGCCATCAGATGGTGATTCTCAAACAAAGTAGGCAGCCTCCTCCACCTCCCGATAAAGCGTGTGGGGCTTCCTCCGCTTTGCACGGCGCGCGCCGGGGGTCTCGAACCAGAGCACTCCGTTTTTGGCAACACAAACCCATCATGGGAGAGTTCAAAAATTATGGGCCACTGCAGCAGCCAGAGAGGGACACAGGTGATGGCAGCGCTGAGAGACACACCAATGAACCAAGGCGGGCTTTTTGGCCGGCAAGGTCCGCGCTCCTTGTCCATGAGGGATTTTGAGTCGGACGGGGCGTTTCCAGTAAGGGCCCCGCTTTTAGGACAGCTGTCCATTACTCACACGCATAAGGGCTTGAAGACGAAATTTTCCCACGGTTTGGGCCGGAAGCACCAGACCCTCCGGCCTTGCACACCCTTGGGCCACGCCACACCTCTGAATAGTCCCTGACTCCAAGCAAAGAGGGGGGGCTGGTGCAAGGTACCGTGCAAAATGGCGTTCTTCGTCTGCCAAACGTCCAGAACACGCGCTGCAATAGCAGAGGACTCGGGGCTTTCGCTACCAAGGAAATCCCGCAGCTGTGCTGCCACTTCTTGCACAGTGATGTCCAGGTTCCCATGAGTCAGCACGTGATTCCTGACGATGGAGATAGCGTCCTCTGTGAGCGCAGATCGGTCAAAGGCCCCATACTCAGAATCTTCCGGGTGCGTGATCTCCACTGCGGCTGCAACGCGGATGTGAATAGGAGGATAGAGCATCGAGGGGGTCGGACATGGGAAGAGAAAGGACGACCACACAGAACGTGCATGGGGAAAGACGAGAGCGTGGAGTAAGGTCGGGCGCTGCGAGGGCGCTACTGAGCCAGTGACACCACCTCAGGCTGATAGGTAGAGTGCCCCGGCGATCTCCGGACTCCAGCGAAGCATTGTTATTACTGCTTGCCCTTGGGGGAATCCCTGCCGGCTCGCAGGGCTGCACCTCACCACAGTGGATTGATTTCTTCCGAACTGAGAGTGTCTTAATACCAAGTGGCACCGCATGGTATGTCAGCCCTTCATGCCAATATCTTCGCTTGTAAAGCCATGCTCAGTAGATGTGTGTGAGACAACCAATGGAATTCAACAAGATCAAGGCGTCCACTGAGATACATCACCTCTACTGCTCTGTTGGCACTGCAGTAATGTTTCCGCTGTGTTCCCATTGCGGCCTTTCCTCCCTCTCAGCAGGACAAGGACTGTGCGTCCGCGAAACTGGAGACTCAGCAACGCAGGCAATGCATGAATTAGGGTGCACGTCACTCAACGGCAATCAAACCAGATAACCCAGGGACCTTTTGATGGGATGGAAAGCTGGGGGGGGGGGGAATTCACCGTCCGCTGGGGCGGGGGGGGGTGCATTTTCCAGACACCGCCTCTGGTAGACGATGCACCTGATGGACGGCGCTCTTGGACAGAGTAGGTCTGCCAACGCATTGTCTGCACTACTAGTCTGCCAGGCACCCTGTCTATTATCATTCCCTTGCACATGCACATACACCAGTTGCTTGCTCTTCGCTGAGTGCGCACAGCTTTGACCACAACCTACCCTTGACAGTCTTTACTGCACATACAAAAAAATTGTCTGCTCCGTGCCGAATGTGCATATTGCGTTGCTATTTTGCATGTATGGCATACCCCCTTCGGCGCAGAGCTGCTTTTTTTGGCCTCCAGCGCCCCGATTCAGCGGGGGAGGGGGAGCAAGAACAACAAACTGAAATCATGTTTGCGTTGAGGCAAATCAGAAAAATGGTCATTTGATAAAGAACATGTTTCTAACTTTTTATTTCAATGGCCAAAATTTTAGCACTCGGATACAACTGCACGCCCACTCACCCACCATGGCGTCGGGGGGATGCACCCGTCCTCCACCCCTTCCGGACCGCCTTGTTGACCACCTTGTTGGAGCAGCTCGTTAAACATCCTCCCCCCACCACCACCACCACCACAATAAAATTGGCACAGAGTCTCACCAAACAGACACACAGACACACAAACGCACACTGTCGTCCATCATCTGGGCCTCACGCACGCCCGGGGCCATCTTCGACAGCATGTCTGCGGGCAGACCACAGTGCAGCACCTCAAACACTTTGTTAGATCAAACCACATTAGATCAGGCCCACAATTCTGGCAAGACCACACACCCACACACCCTTTGGGCCCATTTGCAAACCATGCTCCAAGAGTTGGTGGTTCAAAACCCGTTTAAAATAGTTTCTTTGTCCAATAAAAATATCCCCCAAGGTGTTCCTGGATGGGACAATGGTATTTCCGAATGGAAACTTCCCTGTGTGGATTCACCCTTGCCCCCCCCTCCCCTCCCCCATTTGAATTCCCTGAGCATGTGAAGCACATGAGTGGGGGTTTAGGCTTCGAAAATTTTCGGAAATTCGCTGCTGGGCAGACAATCTGCTGCTTGGCATGGGCGATGGTGGGGGTCTGCAAGGGTCGAGGTGGTAAATGGGGATAGGCAAGCGCACTGCCACCACACCCTGCCCGCCCTCCCCCACCTGCTTCGCCATGCGCAGTGTGATCCCTGACGGCCTGCCACTGCAAACAGGTGCCATGCATGACGTACATGGGGACCACCCTAATTTGCCCCCCCCCCCCCCGCCCAAATAAAACAAAGCGAGAGAACCAGACCCGTGGTTAGAGACGTGCGTGTATGCTTGTGCACACTTACTTTCCATGGCTATGCACGCCTACGCACGCTTACACCCCAACACTCCGCACGCTTGTGTACGCTTGGGCTCGGGGACACAGAGGTGGACCTCTTGTATAGTGATGCACAGGTTCTTTGCACAAAAAAAATTGGTGCTCGTGGAATTTTTGTTTAAGAGCACTGTGTGCCGAAAAAGGCGATAAGGGGCTTTCAGGTCAAAAAAAAAAGTTTGCACGCTTGCGCACGCTTGGACGGGGAGATGGCGCACACTTACGCAAACTTACCGCCTAAAACTGCGCACGCTTGCGCACGCTTAACCCTGGTCTGTGTGCACGCTTCTAACCACCGGTCTGGACTGGAAGTACACCCACACCCATTCACTCACAGTTTGACACATGACCAAACTTCTAGGATGAGGGGCACAGCCCTAGAGCACCCGTAGGCCCTCACTGGGCTATAACCGCCGTCATCCCATCCGTCTAGCACGCATCGCACCTTGAGGAAAGAATGTTGTTATTGAAAGTGTCCTGCCTTGCTTTGTGGAGCTGTACTATGATGTACTCACCTATGGTTTGCCCTGAAACCACTCTGCCACGTTGTAATGTATTGCACCGTACTGCTACAGTACTTTTACCAGAGCGAGCACATTGGTACTACGTTCTCAACAAAGACAAACATACTGAGTAACGTTGATACCGTAAGATTACTGCCGCTATCCGCAAAAGGGGAAGTAAGGACTGGAAGTACACCCACACCCATTCACTCACAGTTTGACACATGACCAAACTTCTAGGATGAGGGGCACAGCCCTAGAGCACCCGTAGGCCCTCACTGGGCTACAACCGCCGTCATCCCATCCGTCTAGCACGCATCGCACCTTGAGGAAAGAATGTTGTTATTCAAAGTGTCCTGCCTTGCTTTGTGGAGCTGTACTATGATGTACTCACCTATAGTTTGCCCTGAAACCACTCTGCCACGTTGTAATGTATTGTACCGTCCTGCTACAATACTTTTACCAGAGCGAGCACATTGGTACTACGTTCTCAACAAAGACAAACATACTGAGTAACGTTGATACCGTAAGATCACTGCCGCTATCCCCAAAAGGGGAAGTAAGGACTGGAAATACACCCACACCCATTCACTCACAGTTTGACACATGACCAAACTTCTAGGATGAGGGGCACAGCCCTAGAGCACCCGTAGGCCCTCACTGGGCTACAACCGCCGTCATCCCATCCGTCTAGCACACATCGCACCTTGAGGAAAGAATGTTGTTATTGAAAGTGTCCTGCCTTGCTTTGTGGAGCTGTACTATGATGTACTCACCTATAGTTTGCCCTGAAACCACTCTGCCACGTTGTAATGTATTGTACCGTACTGCTACAGTACTTTTACCAGAGCGAGCACATTGGTACTACGTTCTCAACAAAGACAAACATACTGAGTAACGTTGATACCGTAAGATTACTGCCGCTGTCCCCAAAAGGGGAAGTAAGGACTAGAAGTACACCCACACCCATTCACTCACAGTTTGACACATGACCAAACTTCTAGGATGAGGGGCACAGCCCTAGAGCACCCGTAGGCCCTCACTGGGCTATAACCGCCGTCATCCCATCCGTCTAGCACGCATCGCACCTTGAGGAAAGAATGTTGTTATTGAAAGTGTCCTGCCTTGCTTTGTGGAGCTGTACTATGATGTACTCACCTATAGTTTGCCCTGAAACCACTCTGCCACGTTGTAATGTATTGTACCGTACTGCTACAGTACTTTTACCAGAGCGAGCACATTGGTACTACGTTCTCAACAAAGACAAACATACTGAGTAACGTTGATACCGTAAGATTACTGCCGCTGTCCCCAAAAGGGGAAGTAAGGACTGGAAGTACACCCACACCCATTCACTCACAGTTTGACACATGACCAAACTTCTAGGATGAGGGGCACAGCCCTAGAGCACCCGTAGGCCCTCACTGGGCTATAACCGCCGTCATCCCATCCGTCTAGCACACATCGCACCTTGAAGAAAGAATGTTGTTATTCAAAGTGTCCTGCCTTGCTTTGTGGAGCTGTACTATGATATGATCCAAGGCAGAAATTTCGCAGATGCACACGGCAAACACAAACGCTGTGCAGTGATCCAACCGGAATGGCCTCGGACTTGACTGGGCTCGTTCTTCTGACCCGCACCGCTTAGGTCTGCCCAGCCGGCCAAAGAGTTGCGCTCCAGGCGCCCCCGGTCAGAACAGGCGGAAGAATTGTATCAGAAATTTTGCTCAGGATTTTTGTTTCACAATACATAGTCCTCCCAACCCCTGCAATGGGTAGTATCACAGCCCCCAGCACAGCCATGTGTAGCACCTGGCCCCGGTTGCAGTGTTGCTTGTAGGTACTGCTTTGCCCGTCACTTGTCTCTGCCTCCGGCCCTTCCCCATCGCAGGTTATTGATACCCCAACCGCATACCCAACCGCTGTCGCACTCCCGTGCGGCTCGGTCCAAGAGGGCCACGAGATGGGGTGGGCTACTGAGTGCATGTGTGGGGGGGGGGGGTGAGACCTAATTGTGTGTGGGGGGGAGGGGGGGTGCCATAAAGGCCGAGCAAGTATGCCGGTTCAAACTTCTGGGTGTATGCATGTGTTTGCCTTTTGAGGAGGGAATCCTCCACTGGCAGATGGGTGGGCTGGGTCCCCACTCATTTGGTTGGGGATGCGGAGGGTGAGTTCTAGCAATTTCGGGAGGGCTGGCAGCCTGCTCCGCTCAGCAAACAACGGCAGTGCGATGGCAGTCCTGACGCCGCATGCAGAGGTTGAAGGGGGGTTCCTCCGCCCAGGGAAACCCCTGGGCCAGCACTGACATGCCCCACCACGCAACGCACACTGCAAACACCCCACCACAATGACGCGCACGAAAACCCAACGTAAGCGCATGGCAGAATGTGAGTGGAAGCAAGTGACCGAGTGGAAGCAAAAGGCCTCGGCGTCGTGGCACCAAAACGCCAGAGTAGAAGGGCCACAGTGTCGAGCCCAAATGGCCGGCGCGCCGCGCAGCCCTCTGCAACGAGGCGCAAGACCTTGGCGTCGAGGCACTAGGGGCACAAGGTGCAAAGCCGCACCAGGTAACAGCGCGGAGCCACACGGACGACGGGGAGCGCACGGAGCACGCGAGTGCGGCCCCAAAACACACACATGGTCTGGGCTGCGCTGCCTCGGGTAGGGTGGCCGCACTCAACCGCCAAGGCATGAGGCACCCGAATGGTATGGTACGGCCCTGCTAAGTCCAAGTTTAAATCCCTCCCTCCGTCCCTCCCTGTGGGCCTCTCCGGTTCCTGCTTGCCATCTCCCTCCGTCACTCCCTGTCAATCCCTGTCCTTCCGTCATGCCTTCCCTCTCTCCGTCCCTTGCGTGGCACCGCGCACGGATGCAGCACAGAACCAGTCATGACATTCCGCGGGTGGTCTGCGTAGTATCCCTGAGGCACATTGACTGGGTGGTCCACGTCCAGGTTCTCCAGTGCGTGGGCCTGCTGATTCTCCTGCTTGGAATCCTGCATGTCACTGTCACATGTGGAGCATGGGCTTTGGGCCAGGGTTTAGGGCACCGCATGAGACGCCAAGCCACAGGCCCCTTCCTCCCTTGAGACAATGCTATGGCACCCAGGGACAGACCAACGGGTACAGCTTATTAGTCATGTGATACGCAAAATTGTTTTCGGGGGTACACACCTGACACACAAAAATACGCTTGGGGTATACACTGGACACACAAACCGGAAGTGTGGCACCGGGGACGAATGGCGATGTCTGTGATAGAACGCCAGCAATGCGCAGGACGTTTTCAACTTGAAAAAAAAAACTCAGGCCGTGCAGTTACCAGCCCATTATTTGGGCACACAATTGGACGGCACTAGAAGGGCAACCAACGGCGGTTGAAGGGTAACCAACGGCAGGTGGAGGGCAGGACTGTCCTTAACAGGGGAAAAAAGTCCTCCGTTACGCCCAGATTGTGCAGAGAAGACCGCTTCAACCGCCATACCCTCCAACCGCCGTCAGTTACCCTCCAACCGCCGTCGGTCACCCTCCAACTGCCGTCTGTTAACCCCCAAACCGCCGTCGGTGCTCCCTCAGAAGATGAGCGGCGACTTTGGTAAGTAGTTGCATCGATCGATGCCTCAAGGTACGCAGCGACTGAACCCAAAATTTTTATTCCTCTGTGTTACACGAATCCATGAGCGCGTCAGAATAGGCAAGAAGACAAGTCCCCTGGCGCCTCCAAACGATGATGCGGCGATACGAAGTGGCCATGGAAGGTGTAGGTTTGTGTAACACTGTCCCATGCGCCTGTAAAAATGCTGCAGGAGAGAGGCTTCCGTGTATTGAGGGAGGAAGCACCTCCCTAACCCCATATCCTATCACCAGTGTCGCATTAGGGTTTGGGCAAACTGTACTCTATGGGCGCAGTAGACTGGAACTCTGAAGCAGGGTGGGGGACTGAGCATCGTGGGGTGAACCATACCTGGAAACCACTTCCACATTGAGAGCGATGTCCCCTGTCTTCGAAATATTGAAGGAGACCTGCAAGCGGGGGATTACTTAGTGATACTGGGTGGGGCTGCTATCCTGGCCTTCCTGGGATTTGTAGGTGGGTGGGTGGGTGGGACCCACCCACCCACCAGATCAGAAAATTTGTCTTCAGTGGAAAAATGAAATTTATTAAAGGAGCCGGGAAATGGAGGCCGATTTGGTGGCCTCAGAACCCCCCTGTGTGGTATCGGTATTGGCCACTAAACAATCCCCTGCATGCAAGACAAAACAAAACCTGTTGGCCTTTTTTCAGATTGTCTCCTTTGATGGCCTTTCGCTTCACGTGGAAATTTCCTGATGACGATGCAATGAAGCCGAATCCTTTCTGGTGATTCCACGAATCGACCTTGCCCACCACCTACAAAGACATGAGGGTACAGGGGGGGGGGGGGACTTTGCGGCGGGATTATTTCGCCATGGGATATTTCGCAGCGGGTTTATTTCGCATGCAATCTTGAATTTGCTGTGAGAAATTTCGCACCCACCTGCTGTGAGCCGACCTTTGGTTGGTGCTGGTTGCTGTTACTTACTGATGCTTTGCAGTTGAGTCCTAGAGGGTTGTTGTTCCTTCCTGATGAGTTGCTGGTTGCTGGTGGTTGTTACTTCATGGTGGTGGTTGTTATTTCGTGGTGGTTGCTGGTGTTTTCCAGATGCATTGCTGTTACCGTTCCATCCCTGCAAGGCACAGTACTCTGCACTTAGACCATTGAACAAAGGCTGCAATGAACAGTTGAAGAACTGTTTTAGATGGCTGCAATTGACAATTGCAGCTGAGGAAAAAATGGCTGGGGTGCACAAAAACAGTTGAAGGTGGGCATCTCTTTTCCCCATATTTCAGTAAGCATTTGATGTAACCAGCCGACAAATACAATTTTGAAGCCTCCCGCCGTTGATCATCATCCCAATCAGCCCACGCCTTTTTCGAATATGCAGCCCGATGCGTGTTGCGGTGTGCTCCAGCATTGGCTTTCAAGTGCTGGACCATTGCAGAAATGTTCTTCTGGCGTTCATCAGTTTTGGGCTGGGGCTTCAAAAACCGAAGCATGGCAAAGAGAAAACTGCACAGCGTATGCAAAAAGAAGGACAACTGTGCAAAAAAGAGAGTTTCAACGGCGAGAGGCTTTAAACCCACAGGTGCATGTGTTTTACTGGGCCCATGATTTTAAGCAGACACAATATGACTTGGAGGTCGTGTGATGCTGACCATGTCCCGTCTACGTGCACATCGTGGCTGACAATGCATGGCGAAGGCAAAGTCAGTTCAGCACGCCATTGCTGGCAGTTGGCTGTGGACGAGACTGCTGTCAATTATTTTCCATCCCTGCAAAGAATGTAGCAAGCTGCAGGCAAAGTTCGCAAGTGTACCTTGCGTACAGCAATGATGGAAGGGCACAACAGACAAGACATTTTGCTAAATTTCGCAGCGGGTTTATTTCGCACAGCGGCCTGAAAATTACGTGGGAAATTTCGCACCAATTTGAAATGCGAAATATCCCACGGCGAAATAATCCCGCCGCGAAATTTCCCCCCCCCCCTTTACGTAAAGGCTGGTTGCCGGTGTTGCGCTCTAACCGTATCCCTCCACTCCGACTGCGGCTGCAACGGTTTTGGAACCAAGGCCCCCCCCAACCGCGTTCCCATCCGGTTTTACAAGCGTGTGCCCTGTGGCCTCCCTCTCCTTCAAGCGCAGGCCAGCGAAGCAATGCAGCATGGAACCTTTTTGGTGGTCTCGTAGGCCGCATCTGCGGTTGCTTTACCGGCATTCACGGCCTGAAGGACTGTGGATAGCAAACGGCATATGTGCACGCCTCGAAGGGGCCACGGTATGAACACAGGCAAGCAGCACCCTCTGCCCCCCCCGGCCCCCGTGTAACAGCTCGTCAGGTTGCAGTTTCTTTACGGGGCCCTGGACAGTCACCCATTCTTCCCTTCGCGTGTTGCGTCGCGTCAATCCTTTCTGACGGCCGCTGCGGCTGGTGTTCCTTGCGGTGTCGTTTCCGCATTAGCGGGGCCCAGTATGGGGCGCACTGGGTTCGTGCTGGCTGTTGCGGGGGTTGTTTACGGGTTTTGCTGCCCACTCCCCTCCACGTCTGGGCCGTCCGCCACATGCCTCCCCGCGTTTCCTTGTGCGTGAGGTCCCATTGTTCCACTCCTCCGCATGGTGTCCTAGTCGTCCACATGCCTCCCCGTGTTGCCCTGTACGTGAGGTCCGATTACTCCACCTTTCCGCGTGGTGCTCGTGGGCATTGTGCGCACCTTTATGGTTACCGCAGGTGTCCTGCGCGTTCGTGGTGGCCAGGGCGGTTTGCGCCACACCGTGTCCACGCCGGTGTCCTTGGTTCTGCCCACCCCGGTTTTGTCGGAGGTTCCTTCCCTATCCTGACAACGCTGGAGAACCGCGCTGCAGGGGCCCCATCGGTGGCCCTCCAGGCGCCCCACCCCCTGCGCGCACAGACATTTCCAAACAACGCCTCAGGGGCTTCAGTGCTGGTCCACTGGGTGCCCCCCCTCCCTGCCCCTCCCCCAGGGATGTGCTTCAGGGGGAAGTGGGACGGGTGGGGGACGGGGGGAGCAACCGCCAAGGCGGTTACTGGCGGTCGGAGCGGTTGTGGGGGCAAGTACTGGCGGTTACACAACAGTTTTGGGGGCAGTTGGCAGCAGATGAAAGGAGTGAAAACGAAGGGCGAACCCCCCCCGAAAAAACTTTAAGCGCATACCCCCCCCCACACACACATCCCGGGTGTAGCTACATCGTAGCCAGGGGGGGGGGGGGGTGAGAGGAAAACGGCAGACATCCACTTTGTGGCCTGAAGCACAGCCATCAAATTGGGGGGCTGAAGGGGGGCAGCCAAGGAGGCCCCCATCGGGTAAACTGAAAAGAAAATTGTTTTTTGGCACTGCATCAACATCAACCCGGCACGTCACACCGGATGCGTGAATCCGTCTGCTGTTCTTGGGCCCTGTGCCCCGACATCTGTTCAAAAAGGGGTTACGACGCATCATAATATTACAGTTGTAGACATGGTGCATAGGTGGTGTACAGTGTGCCCATGCACATGTTGTAGACGCGAAGAGACAATGTTAAGGATGGGGCACAAAGCGCCCCCTTTAACGAAGGTTGCATAGGTCTGTTTGCCTGTCGCAATATTACACGCGTAAAGCATCGTTATATTGTCAAGCGGAAGTGGGAGGGGGCATCCATGGCTGGATTGCTGTCTGAAGCTGGCGGCACCTGTTGGCCTCTCTCCACTTCCCCCTGTCCTTTCCTTGCTTGCTTGCTGCACTTCCCTGCGGGGGGGGGGGGGGGTTGAGGGGTTGATTCAGTGGAGAGCCATGCTCCGGCAACCAGTGCTGCATGCACAACTGCCTCACGCCGGAAAGCAACGGCCACATATATCAGAATGCCCACTGCACACTGCGAGTACATTCAGCCACATACTGGGCTCAGGCAAAGATGTTCGTGTCGTGGCCCTCACCAGCTTGACTGCAGTCTGCATACAAAGGCAAGCAATCGTCTGTCCCCAGCTGCACACGCAGTACTTATTACTGAGGCCCCACTGGCTGACCAGCAGCACCAGTGGGAACGTCCAAACAACCGTGAATGGGGGGCGTGTAGGGGAGCCAGGGTCTTGCCCACCTTCAGTCAAGGCACCCTGGATGGTGCCACTCTGTGCCACAGTCACACACCTCTGAGCGAACCGGCTCTTGAAACCACTGGGGGAACGGCTTTGCGAAGCAAAATCAGTCTGCCCGAGGTTGCGTCCACACTGTTTTTCTTTTTCTGGTCCCCCACACCACCCTGCCCAAAGCACCGCATCACAGCGGCCTGGCTGCAGGCTGACGAGCGTTCATGGCCTGCACTGTTCTGACATAGTCAAACCTCAGCTCCAACTGCCCTGCACTGCTCTGCCTGATTCAAGGACCCTGCTACTCCCCTGCACTCCTTCAGAGGTCTTCAAATCCTACATACGCCCCCCCTGCACTGCGTTGCTGGTACATGCAGATCACATGTTGTGTGCATGTCTGTGGAACGAGCCGAGTGTAGGCCCCAGAGGGATGGATGAAATGGAACAGAGGGGACTGACGGAGGCCAACCCGTTGCAAAACAGCAATTGAAACAACTGTGTGGAGATTGGTGGAAGAAAAAACTGCTGCACTCCGGTACCTAACAGAGCACCAGCCGGTCAGGAACTGCTTTCGGTTACGGCGAATCGGCGCCGGTTGACCATCAACTGCATCAAGCTCCCACCAATCAATCCTGACACACACAACCTCAGGCTGTCCTCATTGCGGAAAAAAAAAGTCTCATTCCTAAAGGACTGCCCTGAAACCCGAGTTGAATATCGCTGATGAAATACACGGCCAGTGGATGCAAAGGGATGACCGAATGGAAAAGCTCATGCTGAGATACCACCACAAAAATTAAACGGAAAAGACGGACCGCACAAAAACAGGCAAACAGAGTACAAAGAAAATGACCATACAAAACTTTTGTGGGCAGCACCAGTTCCAGTAAGAGACACCAGAACTTCGGCCCAGGCAGTTGCGTCCACAGCTGTGCCACAGGAGGGCCCCCACTGCACCCCTTCCCCGCTCCACCTCCCCTTCGTGCCAGTTTGTAGCGCTTTTCGAAACGTGTGGTGTTCCTTCGCTGTTCTTGGGACGGCTGAGCGATGCACGCAACACCCGTTGAGCCCTCCACGTTCCCACGGACTGGGTAGCCGTGAGAGTGCGTGTTTGGACCACACCTTGTGTGGCAAGGAGCAGACAGGGGGCCACTAGTGGCGGCATCAAAGAAGCAGACTACACAAAAAGGCACATGCTTCAAAGAGTGACGTCTACCAGCCGCATGCACATACCACGGGGGTCGATTTTTTTTCGGGTTTTGGCGGGCATTTTTTGAATTCCCCATTTCATTCGGAGCATTTTTGAAGGTACACAAGTCGGGGGGGCAACATCCCCTTTTGCCATTCGCCACAAATGGGGGGGATGCGGGGAAATGCAGGGGAAATGGGGAGAAATGGGGGCAAAATTCTGAGCCCCGGTCCACAGGAGCCAAACACAATGTTCTGTACGCCGCTGGCACGCAAATCGTTGTTCCTCATTGTTCACCGTTGGTGTGGGTTGGGGGGTCCTGAGGGGGGGGGGGGGTTCCGGTCCGACACGTAACCCCCACCCCCAACCCCACCCCCATTGTGGGGCACACCCTGACGAAAGCAGGCGCCAATGTGCAACCGCATACCTGTATGGACAGCTTGTTCCCAACGCTTGCGTAGATCATCTCGTTGGTGGTGCCAAACCCCGAGGGGGCAACGAAAGCCTGTGGGATTGCACGACCGATCGCCAGCGATGCGGCACCCAAGGGCACAGACCCCGAGCACCCCCAGAGGATTCAACAGCAAAGTGCCTGCGCTGCCCGCCACCTCTAGTCGGAAGTGCAGGCCCAGGGACCGGCAGAAAAGAGATCCCGAGAGATCTCTGTCTCTGAGCCCCCACCCCAACCCATCTCTCTCTATCTCTCCCTCTTTAAACGAAGGTCGGTCCTTAAACACTGGCCTATTAAATAAATTGCTCATCGCTGTCGGTTGACCGCCAACCGCCGGCGGTTGGCGCTAACCGCTGGCAGTTAGGCGCCAGCTGCCAGCAAATTAATGGCGAAAAGAGTGTTGGTTGAGCACTGCCTTCCACCAACTGCTGACAGCTGAATGCTACTTGTTATCGGGGAGTGGTCAGTGGGGTCTGTGAGCGGTCCATTGTCGTTGTTGAGAGCGCGGCGCTGTCAGTGGGCTGCTGCACCGTGTGACACGCGACGGCCTTGAACCGGAACAGCGGCACTCTCTCCGTGCACTGGGACCACGGATGGGGACAGGAGATGGTGTCAACGGCGAGCACTCCATTTATCGCTCCGTTCTAATCTTCATTCCACGGTGACCAAGCCGAACCAAAGCACCACAAAGCCAACCCATGTGGCCACCCACTGCAGGGCGTGTCGCCTGCGCCCGATCTGCCCCCCCCCCCCCCCCAAATCCCTCACACCCCCTGCCCCCCGGGCTAAATGCCCAGAGAACCTCCGGTTTACGCCGTTCCGGCGATGGTTCTCTGCTTTCCGCGCCCGATGCACAGAGCATCGGGTCCCACACTGGTGAGTTCCTTGGGGCTCGATGCGATATTCCCCTGAAGAGGTCCTGCAGCAACTGCTCATCCAGCGGACCAGTGCTACAGGCACTACACGTGTGGGCCATGCTTGACGCGTTTTCTCCGAGCCTTGCTCATGTCTCGCTGGCATTGTCTTTTCTGATTGACCTGCGACCAGTGTGGGGCGGTTCCTGGACATCCGTCCGAAGTATCCAGCCTCCATTCCGTACAAGGCCCTAAACCACCCCCCCACAGCCCGACCACTTTACCGGAGATGGTGTCGTTGATGACCCGTGCTGCATTCTGAGTATTCTGCATGCTCTGGTTGCTTGCAGGTGGCTTAAGGGGGGATAAATTTTGGTTCAACGCTCATCAAGGCAGGGGAGGGGGTGTGACCTAATTAAAGGCAGGGGAGGGGGGGGGGTGAGACCTAGATTATGTGAGAGGTATTGAACTAAAGAGATAGAATCAGAAACAGAGCAGCAAAAGCAGTGTGAGGTAATGTACTCCTCAGCATGGCATAAGTGCATCTTTATTCTCTATGCCATGCCTGGTTGAACCTCAGTAAAACAGGCAGTACAGACATCAGACCAGGCGTCCCTGGTCGTCACAGGGGAGGGGGGGGGGGGCAATTTGGAGGGGCGTACAAATTCGGGGGGGGGGGGGTTGATACATGGAACACTGCTACATCTTGAGCTAACATGATAAATCCAAATGTCCTGCTGATGGGAGACAGAGCCAGGAGGCACTGCAGCACCAACGGACACAGCAAGCAGCGAAGTTCCATGCGCCATATCAGCTGAACCACGTGTATCCGACACAGAAACCGACACTCCCTCAGATTTCATCCCCCATCATGCACTGCTGAACAATACATAGCCCAGTGACATCCGTGACTCACAAGGGACCCCCCCACATCTGACCTCTGCCCCAGTGGCAGGCAACTCTCCCCAATCACGCATCAATACCCAGACACCAGCAGCAAGTCTGTCCTGCACTTTCCATGATAAAAAAACCAAAGCGGTTAGCCAACAGATGGCGTTATGGCGCCCACCAACAGGGTTCCCCAAACAGTGCTGCATTACCTCCAATACACTCAACTCCACCCACGGACTGCTGCGGTATGTACAGCATGTCCACTGAGCCAATAAAACACAAGAGATATCCAGGGGCGGCCTGTGTGTAATGCACAGTGTCAGCTCTGGCAAACACAGGCCATGGTGGTCAAACCACTTCCATTGAAACCATGGGCAGGGCATCTATTTTGCTTTGTTCAGCAGTGCAATACTGCATCACACCCGAAATCTGCACGCGTGGAATGTTGTCAACACATTAGAATGCCTGTATGCAGTCAGGAACAGATGCGCCAGCACACACCATTCCCCACAAAGTGTTCGACTTTCCGAGCAACTCCACCGCCTCACCGTTCTGCGCATGGACATTGATCTGGTCAAACGCCAATCCATCAATATCAAGCCACTTGTTGGTGACACCTGACAGACGGATGGTCTGGTTTGCAAAGAACAATTGCACATCATCGGGCCCCTGGCGGCTCTGGTAACAGAACCCCGCCGGTCTGGTTGTAGGGACCGGATCACGAACCACATTTAGCCGGGCTTCTGAGATTCCGCGGGGTCCGCCCCTTCCACAAAAGGGACCGGGCAGCCCTGCCCACGGCCCACAATGCCAAGCCACCCTTACTTTTCCTCAACAGGCAAAATGCCTGGAAATGCAGCGGACAACACTTGGCAGCCCTTCTCTGGTCCCACAGGCTCAGGGAAAACCAGACCCGTTGGGGGGATGGAGGGGGGGGATGCCAAAACGCGCCGATTTGGTGCAAATCCAAGGCAATGCAATTTTGATTTTGCGGATATTTGCACCTCCGTGTATACGCACTGCTTCGGATTTGGGGCAGGAAACTGCCACCATTGTTTGTCCCAAGTCACTCACACCATTGTTTGTCCCAAGTCACTCAGGAAGGGCATTGTTGGTTGGTGAGAGTGAGACAGCATAGGCGATGCTTCCGCCCCTTGACGTCCCCCTTTAATGCAGGTGCCGGCACGCTTCACAGGAAGCCATCCCCATGGAGGCTCACCACATCAGCTCTGGTGTGGGAGCGTGTCGCCACAAAAAGTATCCCCCTACGGCGAGCAGTTGCGGGCCATGACGCGAGGAGCCCATTCGCAAGCGACATGCGCGTGCCCTGGGGATCTGTCTGACCCAGCACCACCAATTTTGTCTTTGCTGTTGTGATCAGTCCGTGACTCTTCTCCCTCGATTTCTCCCAGCAGGTCACTCGAAGTGTTGCGACTGTTTGGAGTCAGTGCACTACGACACCACAGATGTCGTGCAGGCGACAGCGTGGTTCCAACTTTCTTGCATTCATGTTTATTCATGTCCCAGACATGAAATAGAAAACACAGCAACTGCAAATTGTTATGCACCCTTGATTACACTACCCGCCAGGAAGTCTGGCCTGCTACTCCAATGGCACAATCAAACGCGGCGCATACCAATGGTTGGAAGACCGGAGGTGACACCAATGTGACATGCGAGACCAAAACCTGCGAGAGGGAGAGATGCGGTGTACCCGTTGCCGTGAACCAGTACTTGCACTGTGCTGGCGGACAGCCCATCCGTATTCGGGGGAGCGCCGTCCATCGCGCCTACAACATGTTCCGTAACTCGGCCCCAAATGTGTCTTCAAACACTGCGTCGCAACGCAACTCTGTGATATTACTGGCGCACTGACCAAAACCTCCGAGTGGCATGTGAAATGCGTCTCACATGACACGGGAGAACCACCGCAAACTTGCACACGGATTCCTTCATCTGCACCGCCATATCGCGCTGGCCATGCATATGTACAGTACATCAAGGGAGGGAAATGAGGTGAACATGGACAGTGCAGGAGCAGCGCAGGACGCGGTGGTTCGAGGGTGGGTGCGCTGCCGGCTGCATGCGGCAATGAGGCAGTGTGCAATGATACGCCTGCCTACATCGAGTGGTGTAACCACATAATCGCAATAGTGCATGCATGCACTCAGTGTCTTCAAAAAGTTGGGGGCTAGGCCAGTGGCACCACAGCGCCACCGGGCAACTACTGTCCGCGGACATTTAGCACCGTCTATGGTACACTTGAGCATTGTCGGGGCTTCCGGGATTCGAAGCCGTGAGCCCACGGACGCGGTTGTGCCATCTCACTGGCCTACTCCATTGCCCATGGGATATTAGGTGCCGCAAAGAATATAAAGCAGCCGTCAACTTTTTTCATAACAGTTTACGCCTGATTTGTGGGTAGGCACCCTGAGCCCGCAACTGCGGTCAGAAGTGGGAACCACAGACGGTGAGGCCAAGGTGAGGGCGAATGGAACCTTTGAAATCGTACTTGCCGTTCCCGTGCACCAAAATAAGTTGCGGAGACATTTGCGGATGTGTCGCGATCAACGTCTTAATCAAGTCCATGATTGGTTTCGCCTACAAAAAAGTGAACAATGTGGTAGTATGGCACCTTGGCGAAGCAGCACTGCCGTGGATGCCTCGAATGTTGTCCACAGCCTCGGATAAACCGCCACCCCCCATTCCACCCGCTCGCCTCCGATACCTCAGCCTCGGTTGCCCTTTCATGTCGCTTCTGTTGAAACCAGCTTTCCACCACGAGAGCTTTGCACATACCTCTCGAAAGCCCAAATAACCGCTGACCGCCGGGGTCGTGAGCGTGACAAGCTGGGAGGACTGGTAAACCACCTGAAAGAGAGCAATGTATCGCGATCCGCATGCACGACCAGCACCACTCTCATGCCAAAGAAAGTTGCGTGCACGGCGCCGTCAACGGCACCACGCAAATACCTCCAAGCTGGGGAATTCCATAAGTACTAAACTCGCGACCTCCTCGTCACTTCCTGGAACGTACCTGTTGGAGCGCAAGCAATTCCAGTGGCACGTAAACAGAGAAATGCCACGGTGTACCGTTTCGTACCGTGGCTTTACCACGTTGTACCGTTTCCAGAATCCTTTTTAACCTCCCTCCCTCATCAGCTAGGTGAGGTGTGGTTCATACCTATTCAAATCTACCCCGGCTATGTACGTTGGTTTTGGTTCGTTCACGTCAACCCATTTGAAGTCCCCATGATCTTCTTCCACCAGGCTTTTCTTGAGGTTCTCTTGGTCCCTACAAAAGAAGGTAGTTCACATCTCCTGTCAAGGAAGTCACCGCAAACGTTCGCGAGAATGATGCAAGCGATTGTGTGACCTTTGCCAACTTTCCATGAGGTCTCAATAGCTCAACGGCCGTCTCATGAAAAATAAATTTGCTAGGAGAAGTATACCAACAAGTGAGATGAAATGCACACTTGGTAATTGAATGTGCTTGCACTGCTTCCCGTTCTGTTAATATGACCTGTTTGCCAGTTCTCCCATTCCACGCATTCCGTGGAATACCTGTTTACCTGTCTCCTGCCATCAACAGGGATCTACGGAAAGCTATCTGCCTGTCCTTCGGCGCCATGTCACTGGCCGGATGACGGCCACACGACCTGTCACGACCTGTTTCGTTTTTATCGTCGCTGTGCTGGGGTGGGGTTACGACCAGCCACCGCTGTGTCCGACGTATTGCTGTCAACCAGCTTTCTAAGTTGATGTACGACTAATTTCAGCCAAGCCCGGTACGGTCGATGTGCGACGGCTCGCAACCCACCAACATCCATTACCTGTTTGGGTATTGGCACGATAACCACGCGGGTGGCCCCCCCCGCTTGCTGCTACTACACCACCCTTCCTCGTCGATAATGGGCATTTGGCACTGTCCCCGCCGATTGATGATTCCCCGCCGTGCACGGACCACCGACCATTGCCCGTATTCCCTGTGTCATCGACATAACCACACGGCTGTTGGGTTCTACTGCGGTCGCGACAATATCGTACGACCAGTGCCCTGTCAAGCACGACCAACTCACTGCTTTTTCTGACATCAGTGCAGTTGACAGCACCGATCAGATGGACCATCTCCGGTATAAGATGTGGAAGCAGGAAGCGCTTTATGACCACCAACAGAATCATCAGCAGGTCGTTGGGGTAGTTCGTTACTTGCATTTGCAGGGGCGTACGCGTATTTTCAGACGAGGATGATCGACCTACTTCTAACGCGATGGGTTAACATTTCTACCCAATTTGGGAAGCTGCTACTTTAGATGAGTGGCTTTCTAATGGAAAATATGTAAACATACCCATAAAACATATGGTTATGGTGACAATGTGAATGGTGGTGCAAACCCTGCGATGATGGTCAGAAGGATGGGATGAATGGAAAATTCGAATGATACAAATAATGCCAAAATTTGCTATGCGTATGCTCGTTCGTGCTATTCACACACTCGCATTGGGGTTTGGCAGGTTCAGAATCATGAATTTCGTACTGAAGTCATGGAGACGGGAATGTGCGGCGCATAACGGGCTTGCTAATTGGCGTGCCGGCGTGCCAGTCACCAGCACTACACCAGCGGGAAATTTACCCCTTGGGGAGTACGCATGCAAATCTTCTCATCCCGGCAGTCTCTACATGTCAATCTCGCTCATCTGTATCGTTTGGGTACACCTTTTGTACCTCTAAACTGCCACTTTGCGGATTTCGACAATGTGCCCGTGCCAATGCAGTTGCTGTTTTACGGAACACCCTGTACTGTCGAAAATACAGCTTTTACGTTGTCTTGCTGATCCTTGGTGCATGCGTTACTTGTATCAATGATGCATGGCACACATGGTCAATGTTGCATGCTGTCACTGAGCAGTCACAAGTAGTGAATTGTCGGCTTCAAATCCTAGAGAATACATGCGCCGTGCACTTATCGGACCTTGCCTAACCAGGTTTGACACTGGGTGCACATGACTACGAAAATTCTTGCTACTGCTTTGACAATTTGCAAATAATTATCATGAGGTATCAAGATGGCCAATTGTGCTATAACGTAACTACTGAAGTCAACCAATCGATTATATATTCACCTGTCACGGCATCAAGTCAAAATCATAGACTGAGGCCAGCTCAGCATTACAAAGGCAATTGCTTGCTCTGCATACGTGTGCTGTTCGGGGAGCTGCATACAGCAGCGGTCCTCCAATGAAGAGTCTCTGAAACAAGGGGTCCGACTGTCAAAAAACTCAAAACAAGGGTGTCCAGCTATCAAAAACCTCGAATAGGCGGGGCTCAAGTGTCACAAAAACAAGATAAGGGGGTCCAGCTACCAAAAAACTGAAACAAAGAGAGGAAGGTTCGGCTGTGAAAGAAGTCAAACATGGGAGGAGAAGTTATCTGAGAACTCACTCACACTGGGGTCTAGCTGTGAAAATAATCAATCAAGGGAGGGGGGGTCAGATGCCATAAAAGGCCAATACGCACAGCGGGTACCTGTGCACTACCTACATAATGCTGGCGAAGCCTCACAAGTGGCACAGAGGGGGGGAGGGTGGCGGTACGTTCCCAACAAAAGTTCCGATTACAAAGGCCAACAGAGCTTGCAAGGTGCGTGCTTATTGATGCTTTGCTGTGTACTGGGCCCCAAAAACATGTTTGCAACAAGTCCACGCACTTTCGATTTTATCCCGCTTTCAAGGGTGCGATGGCACATTGCCCGTGTAAGGTAAAATGACCAGTTATGAGGCCAAAGATTTAGCGATGGGCCTGGCGGCTGCGATTGCTGATGGATGGTAAATTTGGACAGGTAGGTAGGTCAACCATGAAATTCGTGATTTTAAATCTATCCTCACTTGCAAATCATTATTGGCTGGGAAAATCTCATTTCTGCCGGGCACCGGAAAACGCACCGGATTTAGGGCGGTGACCAGTCCCGAGCCAGGCAAGAAAAGGTGTTTTACGCTGTTTTTAAGAATTTCATCAATAATTTTTGCCTGTTTGGTGCCCTTTAAATATCATTGCTTTTATTTAACCATTTAGATGCGGGCGGCGAAGGGTCGTGCAAAGGCCTGGCTCATGGAGGTTACCTCAAGGGAGCAAAGGAGGTCTCGACGGCCTCAGCAGAAGCCCACGAAGCCGCCACGCTCCAAGGCCGCCCCATGCTGCATCTACCTGCTCTCCAAGGACGCATGTACGAAGGCCGCCGCAGAAACCAGAGTGTAGAGCATGAATCAAATCAAATCATATTGAATACCTGAAATCCTGAATAATGTAATCATAATCATTGAAATCATTAATTACAAATCACAGATGAATGCGCATGCGCCTGTCTTGTTATGGCCTCCCACTAAGACCAAAGCCAGGGGCAGTGGCCAAAAGGGGCACTGCGGGCGCATGGGCTGATAAACCCTCAAGACAAAGGCGCAAGCACAAATAGATAGTGTGCTACCAAGAACTGAGACTGCAGAACTACAGGCACTGACTGAGCATGACCCCTGGTCTACTCAAATTCGGCATCATTGGCACAAAATGTACAGATTGGGAAGAGGTAGGGGGCTCTCCACCTCCTGGTTGTGCAGCTCAGCGGTCCCTACAAACCGGCTGACACTGTGCTAGTGCACAGAAATACGTGCAGCGTCACAACACACGTGCACCCACTCAACTGGTGCACTCAATCAAGATGCAGCACAGATCCCTGGGCCAATTTGGGGCCCCAAACTCGTGCAAAATACAGCCTGCAGTGGAAAAGGAGCGAAAAAGACCCGCAAGCGTGCACAGGGCAGGGACAAGCAGCAGCACAGCGACACTGCTGAAGCAGATGTACACAGCTGCACAGGTGATTCACCACAAATGACCTGAATTAATGCACAAACCGGAAAATGGCAAATATGCCTGATTGGACCCAAATGGCCAAGATGGAGCCAAAAAACAGGTCTGCAAAGGCTGCAGGACGCACTCGGCGCCCACAGCAAAGGTGCCGGTCGCCGCCGATGCGTCGACAGCGCCGCCACTCTCGGATTCGGCTAGATTTGCCAAAAATGGGCAAAAACCCACTTTTTGAACAAAATAAGCTCCAAAGAGCATAATGAGGCAAGATGAGCTCAGGATGTACACAAACAAACACCCAGGACGTCGTCGACGACACACACAGACAGCGTCGAACGCGTCCAACGCATCCCACGCGTCCACAGCCCTGGATGTTGTCGAATTGGCCAAAAAAGGCCAAAAAAGTGCAAAAAAAAAAACACAGATGCTCAATGAAGAGCAATGAAGCCAGAGAAACACTTCAGCAACACCAACGACGCACGTTGGCGCTGCCAGAAGACTTGTCAAGGCGCGCAAAAACTTCGAGCGCGATAACAAGCCTTGATCCCACACTTTCTGAGTGTCTATTTTTTTTCGATGTCAGCTTTTACCGATGACTGAAAGGCCTGTAGTCCTGGCTACAGAGCTTGCTGACAAATCCAGGCCAGGATTCAACCTGCGATCCAGCTGAGCGACAGCGCCATGAACCAGCCGACAGAAACTCCAGCCCCAGCACAATCGAGCGTACCGCAGTTCCTCCAGGACCCTGCCACCGTCAACTGGCTGGCACTTCAACTGCAGCTCACACTCACGGCAATTATACCGTCAATTCTACAAGCGATCAACCAGTGCGCCTGTAACTCTCGTCCACGCGCCGTCTGCCGTTATCAAGCTGCTTGCCGCTACCACCCCTTCTGTCGCTACTACCACTTTCCAGAACAAAGCCAATGGCCCCGGCCAGCTCAACAATTCTACGGTCCGCCGCCTGCAGGAGTCCCTCTCGGCACTGACGACAGCCGTCTTCATCCACACTCCACTCCCGGCCCTGCATGCCCAATATGTCCAGAAACGACCCACGCTGCTACAGACGCCTTCGTCCACCAACCGTACGCTAGCGCAGGTAACACGCCTAGCGACCAACAGGACTCGGAGAATCTTGACAGGTCTGATGCCACGGAAGCGACGCAACCCACCGCAGCCGCGTTTGGCAGCAACGAAGCCGGTTTTGCGCCTCTAGTAGACACAAAGCTCCGTACCAATGTTCGCCGTTGTATGACCCAAACCAACATCGAACAGGTTCCTACGCAATCCGCAGTTCCAGAAAGTGCCGGGCAGAATATCCCAAAGACACGGCAAGTCGTGCCCAAGATCCCTGGTTCCCCCAAATCACCCGCGTTACGCTCCCCTATTACAGTGTCTCCTACGCCGTGGAACGTTTTGAGTGACCACGCACAATATTCGTCCGACGATGATGATGCCTCCTCTTTGGAAAAGGCTATCTGGACTACCGTACGCAAGCTGCAGAAAACGAAGCCACCGCCTCGAGTGAAAAGGGACAGCTGTGAGTTACTGAAATGCTCTGAGTGTACGTCCTTATGGAGATTGCCAAGCTCCACGAAAGAGTGGTATGAAAACCGCCACTTATGCGTGCCTAAGCGTTGCGCTGCCTGCCGAAAGAGAAAACAGCCAAAGACACGCGAGCGACAACCAGCGCAACTAACGCAGATCAATGAATATCTCCACGAGACGCCAAGGACATGGAAACGCCTCCCTAGGCACCTCCATGAGAATTTCAACCATGTCCCACAAAAGGCACCACAGTCTGCTGATGGTGTATCACGCAGCACACAAGCTGAGTTATCTCGCTCCACGATGAACACAGAACCGGAGATTGCGGCCGATGGTGACCACGAGTTACCAACGCTGTCGACAGTAAGGATCTGGACCTTGAAAGCCCCGTCACTCTCTGTGAGGAACGAAGTAGACTCCCCGAACGATGGTGGTGAACGCATCCATGGCCGCGGTATTCTCTTCCCGCTGCAGACGTTAGCGCCTCACCCACCGAAGGCACTACCGTCTACTGCATTACCACCGGCCAAGCATGAACAGCAATCTGATAGTGATAACTGGTGGTATGAAGACGATGGAAATACTGCCACCTGGCAGGGAGAACCCCACCAGAGTGAACGAGAATTGGTCCAAGATCTATTTTGCTCGAGTGTGTCACCAACAGTCACCAGCAAGGCGTTGCATAACTCAGAAAACTTGACACGGGCGATTGATGAGGGCCATGGGTACACTCACTCATCGTCATGTCCGCCCAGTCTGGAATCGTCGAGTACCACAGCTTCAACGCCGCCGCGCCACGACAAATCACCGGTGAACTTCTTGAGTGACGAGCAATGGAGAATCTGCTCGTTGATTTACGACGAGTTCAAATCACAATGGGAATCCTTCCTCCAACAGGGAAATTACAAGCCAAAAAAACACCGGAATTTCAGATTGGACAACTCCACACATCCTGCAAACTATGTATCTGTCGTGTCTCTCAAGTTTTGCAAGCTCAATTCCATCACGTGGCAGTAAGTCCACCTTTCTTTCTGTGCAGGCTTCTGCAGCATTATGGAACAGGGGTATGACCCCAACCCTGTTTAGCACAATCTAGTACACTCTGCGCAGCACTGCACCTATGGTGACTGCCCATATTTCTATTTTTTTTTCTGTCTTTTTTCGTATATATCTACTTGATCAGCATACTGCCAGCACTGTGCATTGCCAGGGCCAGCACACCCAGATTGGAGATCAGTGTACTCTTTGACTGTTAAGTTAACAGGTCATTGTCCACTGTGCCAGTGCCTGCACTTTTGCTTCGGCAAAGCTTGTCAGCAGTGATCATTTTTCTGATTTTCATCCTGTTTGGCCAGCCAACAGTCTTTTTCCACACAGTCAAGCAATCAACAGTCACTCACACCAACCATTCCCATTTTTCCACACAGTCAAGCAATCAACAGTCACTCACACCAACCATTCCCAATCAACCCAATCAGCCATCTTTTCACTACATTGCAGTAACATCTGTCTATTCTTTTACCATTACACCTTTTCTATTTTTGGAGATGGAAACATTTCCCTGGCAGCTGGGTTGCTTTTCTTTTGAAAGGTAAAGATTTGGCTGAAAAGAGTCACACTCCGCCCAGAATCTCTGGTTACCCCAGAGGGGAGTGACAAAGGCCCACATGGGCTTTTGTACATACTTCAGGTTGCAGGACTGTTGTAGTTAGCAGAGGTGCGTTGTGTACGCGCTGGACTATAGTATGCCACATATAGGTGAGGCAAAGCCACATGGGGCCTGAATGTGCCACACCCAGCCCATCTAAGGGTATGGTAGGCCACAAACAGCCACATGGAGCAGCACCACCCACATGTAGGATACCAATGGCCCCCTACACTGTAAATAGCGCAGCCACAAGCGAACACAATGGAACTCTGAAGGTGTTGAGATGGTTTAAAAAAACAAGCCTTGATCCGGCAACTTTGGGAGCTAATTACCTCCTCAAGCTGGTCCTTCAGGAGCACCATCAGGGCCAACACCATCAAGGCCGTAAGCGGCCCACTTAGCCACCCAGCCAGCTCGTGCAGCGCTCAGGACTGCGAAGGCACGCTGAACTCGGCGGCCTCCACGGCGACGGCCAAGGCCCCGGAGTGTCCAAGTGAAGTGCCCTATGCCAAAACGGCGCTCATTACACCTCTCAAACCACTAGGAGAATTTGACCACCCGAACGACCACCTTCTTGAGCTCCCCTTGTAGACCGATGGAATGTACCTTGGGCCGTGCTTGCACAGCAACAGCCTGCGAGGAAGGAGCAGAACGCCGGGAGCGCTGTGGTCAGGCACGGAAGCGCTGGGGTGAAGAACGGGGTCCCCACTTCTGACCACCTTGATGTCCTTGATGACCATATTGAGCACCATGATGAGCACCATAAGGTCGGAAACCGCGACCCGGATAATACGCCCCGTCATTACACTCGTAATAAACACCTCCTCCAGTCATGAAATCCATGAACTCCACACTTGGCAATCAGCAGAGTACACAGCAGCAGATCTCACCAACGAATGCTACCAAGAAACCAGTGTAGAGCATGAATCAAATCAAATCATATTGAATACCTGAAATCGTGAATAATGTAATCATAATCACTGAAACCATTAATTACAAATCAGAGATGAATGCGCATGCGCCTGTCTTGTTACACCGCTGCTGCAATTGCTGAACAGATGAGCCAGCAACAGGCTTCAAGGGAGCACGCCGTCTGCCGCTCAGATGAACAGCGAGCTGTCGATCAGCACAGGTACATCAGAGCACGCAACACGGACTTGTCTCTACCCTGCTCGTCATCTTGGTTCTACACTTGCAATCGTGTGGTCACTGCCATCTTCATCTTCCGTCGCCTTTGTTTGACTTGTGTCTGTGCAGTTTGGAAGAGACCTTGCAGCCGAAGCGCAGAGTGCCCAGGCCTTTGGTGGACGAAAGTGCGCTGATTGAGTGGTTGGAGCGAGAGCGTCAACAAGGAAGGCCACCTCCAAGGGACGACATCATCAGCGAGGCATCCAGGATGTTCAATGACAGTGTGCCAACAGATGACAGGCCGTCGTCGACGCTGACACTGAAGAGTATGGAGAACTAGTGGCGCTTCTTTCTTCGTCGCCACCCTGAGGTGTCCGGCCGCGTTGCGCAGCATGCTGAGAGTGTGTCCCTAGACAAGAAGCTGACGAAGGACGAGTGGACGACCTGGTTTAATGAGTCCCTTGGTCCAGCGCTCACCAAAGTGGGGTACGACCCACAGTATGTGTTCAATGAAAACGAGTCAAGCATGTTCCTAGACTTTGACAGAGGCGGTCTTAAAGTGTATGTCCTAAGAGGTACTAAAACTGGACGAGGCGCTACGACAGACGCCACGTAACCCTGGTGGCATGTGTACGTGCTGATGGCTTTTATGTTCGTCCTTCTCTTATGTGGCCTAGTGCTCTAACTAGAGGAGACCTTTTTCAACATGAGGCCTGCGCAATCTCAGTGAAAGCCACCAAACCAATCTGTGTCAGTGCGTAGGTGCTTCAGGGCGAGGACAAAATGCAAAGAAGACATTTTCAGGGCCAAGAAACATATTTTCCAAAAAAAAGCAAGGTTTTTGCGTGATTTGTGTTGTTTTTCTGTCTATTTTGATAAATGGGCCAACTAGACCCACAACTGGTCACTGGACTGAAAAATGGTTTTTTACGTTAATGATTTGTTCACCAAGGTGTCGAGCAAACCTCCTGTAATAGGCTGGCCTGGGAAACGACGACGGGGCTCCATGTGTTGTGGTGAGCGCGTCGGAAGCGAGTCGCCAAGGCAATTTGCCAGCATGGCTGAATTTGGAATTATGAGGTTTTGAAGCAAAATGATTGTAAATTCATGAGTTTTGGATTATTACTGAAGTACTATCACTGTTGGTTTGGGTTACGGTTAGGGTCGAATGTGTTGGTGTTTGGTCTGGATTTTTTGCATGCAGCTCTCGCTTTGTTGTGCACAGTGTATATGGCATGTAGGGAAGAAGCAGCACTCCGTTCGTGTGACGGGCCCTGCTGTAATGGGCACATGCATGCACAGGGCAGGTGCACACACGCACAGCAGGCACAGCGCGCGCACACAGCAGTAGCACTCGCAGATGGTGTATTGTTTGTCTGCTTGATTGATTGTTATCAATGCAATCGAGATTAGGACTGCCCGTTGGTGTTATTCGACAACCCACACATGTACTTATATCGTCCATGCAGACAATCATGTGATCGGATTTATTTGTCGTTTGGACAAGCCTAACAATCGTCTTCATGGTCCTGTGTTTGCGTGCTGCAACGTGTGCTCCAAATCTGGTGATATTGTCGACAAAACCTTTTCTGCAGCACGGGATTTTGGGCGTAGGGCTAACAAAACGACAAATTTCTGGTCGCAGCGCCAGTGGAGTGCATTTTGCAGCCTGAGGTACTTGAGGCGCGTGGTGGGCTTCCGAGTGTCTGGCAAGATGGGCGAATCCGCAGCTCTGACATCGCCACTGTTGTTAGTTAAAAAGCTGGCTCCGTACGCTACACTGCCTTGCCGTTCTGATCCTGATGGTGTTGTTTAACCATGCAACCGAAGACTTCAAAATCTCTCGTGGTGATCAAGTGGCGCAGCTCGTTCTGGAACGCTTCGTCATTCCTAAGGTTGTGCAGGTCCTTGGTCTGCCTGCGCGCCCTGTCTACAGCCCTCATGGACGCGACGGCGTCGCTCCCAGCGCTCATCCCAGTTCAGCGGCCCCCCTGTCAACGCCGTCATCCACGACGCCGCTGTCAGCGGTGTCATCCACGGCGCCGTCGTCAGAGCCGTCGACGAGTTCTACGGCGCCACCGTCGCCGCCGTCGCCCAGCTTTACAGCGCCACCGTCAGCGCCGTTCTCGCGCTGTACGGCGCCATCATCGTGGGCTGCGGGGCCTACGTCTCCTATTTTGGCGCCGCAGACGGTTACACGGCCATCCAGGGCTCAACGAAAGGCGCGACGGCGCCTTCGAAATAAGGGGGCCCTCTGATCCCACTGAGTCTGTGCCGCGGGTGTTCTGTACACAGCGGGCTTCCTGGGCCTTTCCAGTTGTGCTTGCTTTTGTACTGCTCTTGGGTTTGGGTTTGTTGCACGGTGTGGTTGTGGATGCACTATGCACATGGTGAGGTTTCAGGTGTATGCACTGCACTGCACACAAGGTTTCAACACTGGATGTGTGTGTGGTTAGTGAGGTTACAGTTTTGGATGCGTTGTGTGTTTTGGTGAGGTTTCAGTTTGGTTACACTGTGATCAGCCGCCTGCACTGTGGTGCAGCAGTGGCATCTGGGGAGCCCAGCGCTTGTTCACGCTGGACTTTTGGCCTACTCAAATTTGCGCTAGGCCTGTGGCCTCGCCCCACCATCACTACGCAGCGTTGGGCACTCTTTTGCTGACCCATCATCTGGGTCTGTTTGTGGATCTTCTGTCTTCCATGCCTGCTTTATTGTCATCAGGGGTGTGCTTCGCCACCCGCCTGTGGGGCCTGTTGTTCAGCAGTGTATAGCACTGCGTGCATCAGTCATCATCCATCTGCAGGCTGTCGTCATGCACCGCACTGCGCACAAGGTTTCAGTTTTTTTTTTTTTTTAATTGGGCCCTGTGTGGCTTGATTGGCATCAAGGGTGTGCTTCGCCACCCATTTCTTATTCAACTTGCGCAACAATGTCGACACTGTTTGCACCGCGCTCCTGCACTGCACGCCATCATCAGGTTGTAATCTTTTGCTAGCCAATTTGGCAGACACACTCTTCCCTGTGGGTGACTCAGATGGGTTTTGGGGAATTGGGTTTTGTTCAGCCCACATCACACTTGTTTCTTTTTCCCGACCCCCCTCTGCAGCAGCACATAGTTCCTAGTGCTAGTGGTTAGAGTTTTTCTAGCTTAGTTTCCCCGGTCCTCCCCCTGTAGGGCAGGGCAGGTGAGGGGAGGCGCTAAGGGCGCCGGTACTGTAATAGAGGTAGCCATTCCAGTAGGTGCAGGCCTGAGTGCTAGCATGTGTGTGCTGCTGTGTAGGCAGTCACTGCAGTGGGGGTGAGCCACGTGAGAGGGCTTTCTTTGGGAATGGGGTTTTTTCTTCAGCCCACGGCGCACATGCGTTTTTCCCCAACCCCACACTGACAGGTAGGTACAATACACTTCGCGCCCCCCACACGTACACCTAGTGTTAGTGGGTATGATGTCAATACCTTAGTGCCCCCAGTCCTTTCCCCAGGTGTAGGGAATGAGGGGGAGCCCTTTGTTCAGGGCTGATACCATTATCAGAGGTGCACACGTCAGTGTGACACCCAGGGGTGGGTCGGAATGCTAATACGCCACTCCCCCCCCCCCCGCCTGACTGTGCACGCACACCCGGCGCACACCGTTCCTGATCCTGGATGCCTTACCATTTTTTCAAACAAATCCGTTTATTTTTTTAATTTCCAGTTTGAGAGACGTTGAGCCGTGTGTTTGGGTTGAGGGTAGAGGCGACGTGCCCCCCCCACAGAGGGAAAAACCCCAGGGGACCTAAGGCCAGGTGAACGTGTGGGTGCCCCCCCTCATGGGGCGACAGGGAGCCCGGGGGTATAGGGTAGTCCAGGCGGAAGAACCACACACAGGCATGCACACACATGCAGCTGGGTATAGGGAAACCGTGGGTGCCCCCCCCCTGGTTGACTGGACTCAACGCGTGCCACAGGGGTAGAGGGTACACCAGGGGAGACCCCCCACAATAATTCAGTGGATGGAGGTGAATATTTCACTGCACGCTCTGTGCCCATTATTTGTTCTTTTTGTCAATCCCTCCATGGGTATGTCGGGTTTTGCGAGGGGGGTGTAATGGGCACATGCATGCACAGGGCAGGTGCACACACGCACAGCAGGCACAGCGCGCGCACACAGCAGTAGCACTCGCAGATGGTGTATTGTTTGTATGCTTGATTGATTGTTATCAATGCAATCGAGATTAGGACTGCCCGTTGGTGTTATTCGACAACCCACACATGTACTTATATCGTCCATGCAGACAATCATGTGATCGGATTCATTTGTCGTTTGGACAAGCCTAACAATCGTCTTCATGGTCCTGTGTTTGCCTGCTGCAACGTGTGCTCCATATCTGGTGATATTGTCGACAAAACCTTTTCTGCAGCACGGGATTTTGGGCGTAGGGCTAACACCTGCAATGGTGCGGGCAAACCATGAGCATCGTGGACTCCCGTGATAGACTCTCAGAAGACAGTGTATGTTTTAGGGTTTGATGTTCATGTTGTTGTATGTGCTTTACGTGGATGACTGGAAGCACGAAACATCGACATTTGGATTTAGAATGCAGTGGGAAACTACACAAGAGTCTCAAGGAAACCTGTCAAAGAGTTTGAAGATTTGGGCAAGCCAAGGGCTCAGGCAAAGTGACGCTTAGTAGATTTTGTGGGCTTTGCAAAAGTGGAGAGATACCGAGTAGGGCACAAAGAAAAGTGTTATACACCTGTGAGCAGGGCCGTGCCACTCTTGCACAGCAACGACAAACGCTTGCACGTGATACTTTTGCGAAGACCAAGAGGCCAAAGAGGATGAAGAAGCTTGAGACTTACCAAATGTGTCCAAAACATAGTCTTTTAACCAGGCAACGGTAGCCATATCCTCTTTAAATTGGGACTTAAATTTTGGCCTCTTAGACTAACACCAATACAATTCCCCGTCCCTTTCAATGGTATGAGCGACATTTAACCATTTTTTCAATGAGATGGGGTCCACCCACTTGGGAAAAGTCAACTTTGACAACCATGGAAGTGTTTTTTTGTGGGGCCCCAAGAACGACGGCGTCCACCTCACTCTCACAATCCTCAACCACGGTTGGCTCCTGAGGGAGAGGGGGTGGTGAAACGGATGACCCTTTTGAAAGAGGTTGCATTGAGAAGTATTGGGCATGAAGCAATGCATACAACGCATGGGCATCATCTTTAAGGCCCTCGTACCAACTTTGCAATGACCCCTCGTCCTCCTTGGCCTTAAATATGTCATGAACATTTTTTTGTCGTGTTGGCCCTTCAACATAGTAACTTACCTGGTGTAGTCAAAGACTTTCCATAATTGTTTGTATTGCTCCTTCTTGCAATTTGCAAAGTTGCCAAAATTCGGGGCTTCCGGCTTCTTCTTAGGCTGGGGCGGCGGCATGGGTGCGCTACCGCTACAGTCTTCTTTACGATCACAAACTTGTCCATCTAAAACATTGCCGCAAAATTCCTACTAAGAGTTGCCCAATGAATTCTCCACCGGCAAAAGGGGTAAACAAGGATCAACTTGCGCAACAAGGCACCAAGGATGCAAAACGGAGAGCGGAACATCGTGAAATCAAAGCGCCTACGCAACCATACCACTTTTGTAAAAAAAAACCGAAACGTGCCGAAATGACCATTTACAATATGCTCTAAATGTGACCAAACGATGCATCATCCAAAGGAGGAAACACACCAGTGTGGTGAACAACAGTGGCTATGCCTTGTAACACTTAGAACTACACTATGGAACGTCACCTAACATTTCGTTTCGGCTATTGACACTTGGGCAAGGCATTCTGGTGTGAAATTGAATCCTTGCAACCAATGCATGTCAAGACACACCTTCAGTTGGGACCTCAAACTTTGCGAGCACGGAGAAGGTCCACAGACCAACAGTGCCAAATACTTCGTTTACTCGGCGGCGAAACTAACAAAACAGTTTTCAAGTGTGATCAGTAAAATAGCGATCCGGGGCGGAAACGAAAGAAAGCAGTGACTAAGAGAACACCGATCTTGGAAATATGAAAACCGCATCCATATCTGCAGTGGTACGAAAAATAATGCTCCGCGGCGCCCAAAGGGCAACCAGTTCTGCGTGCCACTGGCTGCAGCGGCGACGCGCCCGTCACTGATTTTTATTGAATTGAGAATGGAAATTGCCCGGACCCCCTCCCCCCCTCACGGGATTCTCAACTTGTGCATTGGCGTCCCCCCCCTGCTAACTTGCTAATTTTCATGTTTGGAGATTGGGGTCTCCACTTTGTGTAGGGACACGCGCTATATTGATAGTCGCCCGCACATTGCGTGTGCCATCTTTCATTGTCAAAAACATTTTTTCTCTCATATGGAGCCTCGAAGTAGAAACCGCGTGGTCCACGAGATGCCGCCATTGGTCTCGAGAAATATTGAAAATAATGTCACGCCGGTACCGCTGCTAGGGTGCCTCTTGTTGCGCACGTCATTATGTATTTTGAGCCGTTGCAACGATTGCCGAGAAGGCGGTTTGGAGGTGCCTATTTCACGCATCGTTCACGCATTTCCTTCGGCATTCATGAAAACGGCCAAGAAGGCAGAAAAGTGGATGCGTATCGAGCCCACTTAACCCTTTTATCTAGTCCTCCGCCCAAGGCGCCTCCGCAGTTTTTTTTTTAATAGAGATGCCACCGCCTCCGAGTTGAGAATTCAGGTTCTTGAAGCAAGAATTTTGTGAACAAAGTTGACGGAGTATTGGTACAGACGATGAACATGCAGAAATCCGTAGAACGCCGAGAGAAAATGCATCAGAATGAAAAATATCAAATTACTGGTGATAAAGGCATCAAAAGTTCATTCATGATATTCTGCAACAAAAATGATAATTTGAAATTATTATCATTATTATTAATTTTCTTGTTGGGTGCTTCCGCAACGCCATGTTAATGGCCGGCCACGCATGCATCATCAATAAATCACAAACTTTGTGCAACGCGAAGAAGCGACTCGATAGCATTTACAGTTCAAAGATTTCTGTACATTCATGTGAAATGGAATTGTCATGAATGAAGTCCAAATCGTGAAATTGGCAGAGAATAGTGTCATTTAAATAGTTTTGGTGCACTGCTGCAAATGCCTAGAAACCAGACTCATGCCTCGCCTGGTGGCCTACCACCAATCGGTGAGTTGGCTAAGCCACCGAGAGTCGACAGCGGCATAGGACCCTGGAGCCAAGTCTGCGGATGTGAACTATTTGTTTTTCTTGCATGCAAAGGTGACATATCACCATTTGATGTCACACATGGAGACATCACACATCATGTCATCAATGAAGCATCAGAGCACATCCAAATCTCAATTTGCCATGGCAGAAAATTGACAGAAGAACGAAAAACAGCTGAACGTTTCTCTATTGCCAAAACTCACAAATGGGTCAGTTCATCATCAAGATTGTTCATAACACATTTCTTGTCACTCTTCCTTTTTGTCATTTTTATCGGAAATAACCAATTTAGAACTGATTAACCGGTTAATTGGTTTTGATCAAAGAAATCATCGCATCAAACCGGTTATTTTGGAAACAATAATTGCATTTAATCGGCTTTTTAAATAATAATCGAAAAAAACCGGTTATTTTTATTAGCGGAGGGTTACAAACCTTACGATGTGAGATGTCTTCACTTCCCCCCCCTCCTCGTTCATCTGGTTTCCGGGTAGTGTCTTCTACGCCTCCTTTGTTCTGCCTGGTCCCACTAGTCCTGCCCTCGCCCGCACAAGGAACAATGATGCCTAGCATCATTCTCTGGTCCCGGGCATAAAACCACCCCCAAATGGGGGATAAAACCACCCTTAAAACCACCCCGGGTGGTTTTATTCCCACTTTTATGGGGGATAAAACCACCCCTTTTGGGGGATAAAACCACCCCTTTGGGGGGATATAACCACCCCTTATGGGGGATAAAACCACCCCCCCTTGTTAAAACCACCCCCTTCGGGGGGATAAAACCACCCCAAGGTGGTTTTATGCCACCAAAGCATAAAATGACACAACAGGGCAAAACAAAGCAAAACAATCTAAACCAAAGAAATCTGAAGAGTGCAATGTGCGAAACGATACTTATATGGCTTGATAGCATGATATCCACACACTTACAAACCCCTCCATAACAAAAACCTCCTGGAGCCGGGTCATCCCTGTCATACCAGGTTCTGACTGAGCAGCAACAATTCCACAACTTTGCCTCAGGGCACGGAAAGCCTGCAGGCCCTAAGCCGATGCTTATTCCATCAATGAATTGGTATCGGACGAAGATTCAGGCCTTCTGTGCAGTAGCCCCCTCCAGGGCCAGCCCTCTGCATTAGCCCCCCCTCCCCGCCCCCCCCCCAACTCCATACAAGTCTTTCATGTGTCTTCCACTGTGCTCGTTGTGTGTGGTCACCAGGACTTCTTCCTTTGTGCTTGAGCAGGACGTGTGAACAGCTTGCGGAATAATAATACAGATGCTTTGCCAACCAGCGACACAAACAAAAATCCCTCCCTGGCACCTGGATGATCCCTGATTCCCTCATCCTTGATCCCTGACTCATGACACATTCTCTGGAAGTAAAGCAGGGTGCAGAACGGGGTGCGTTGACAAATGAACACCCAAGGAGTGAATCTCAGTTGACTAGGCTGTAGTGTGCCTTCCAACGTGCATGGGATGATCTACTGTTCAACTGGCTGAGACGTGAAACTCTTCTTCCTGTGATAAACCATCCTGAATTCCTACTGCCCCTTGGGGCCAGATGACCTTCAGTAACACAAGTAACACAGACACGGCACAGAAAAATTTCATGTCTGCAACATCCCTGACCTGTTGAAGTCCAAAAATGTGTGGAACCCGAGGGCAGGGGGCAAGAAGGCGGGGGTGGCCCAGGCAAGAGGGCAGGAGAGGAACTTACAGGTTTATATTTTTATATCCCACCCTGCTCTCTCGGACCCCTTGAGTGCCTGGGCGTCCTCTCCTCTCCCCCCAGGTGGGCAAGAAGGTGAAACCTGCCTGCCCAGGCACCCAGCCATCAAACAGCACCTGTTTAACTAAGAAAGGATGGTTCGCCAAAAATGAAAAAATAAACTTGCAAAGCGGTGCTGTCAGTGGCCCCCTGTGTTTAACTGACTTTTGTTTGTTTCTTGTTGGGGCTGGTTGCTTCGGGGAAGGGGTCGAGAGCAGGGGGGAGGGGTTTAAGGGGTATGTGCGCCTGTCAGTGACTGATAGGGGGGACCCGTAGCAACACACATGAAATGATGTCCTGCACACCTGAATAGCCGTCCTACATCCACCACAACCATGGAAAACCCAATATCCACTGGTAAAAAAAGTTGTGTGAGCATTCGACTGCGGAACCAGGGGGCGGTTCTTGCACAAGGCGGTTCCTAGGCACGGGGGGGGGGGGGTAGTACACAGCAAAGCAAAGCAAAACAATCTAAAGCAAAGCAGGCTGAAGAGTGCACTGTGCGTCTGTCTGTCTTCCGGGACTGAGTTTCCTGGTTCACATTGAGATCGGCCAACCCCCCCCCCCCTGGCCAATAAGGGGATAAAATCACCAGAAATGGGGGATAAAACCACCCCAAAGGAGTGATAAAACCCCCCCAATGACCAAATCGGGGGATAAAACCACCCCTATGGGGGGATAAACCCACCCCTGCAAAAGGGGGGATAAAACCACCCCCAGGTGGCATAAAACCACCCCAGGGGTCAAAAATGGCCAAAAAGGGGGTTGGGGGTGGTTTTATCCCCCATTTGGGGGTGGTTTTATACCCACGACCACATCATTCTCTATCCATATGCATGTATGTCACAATGTATGTTATCATGTGGTGGCGGATTAGCACACTACTTCTTGGGTCACTGCCATTATCTCAATCGATTTTATGTGAACTCAAGAGCAAGTATCTCCAAGTATGAAACCAAAATATGGATTGCAGAAGCACGCACGTAGCTGTCACGGAGATCATCTACATGGATCTTACACACCTGACTGACCTTGCCATGCACAAAATACCTCTTCAGGCACTCTTCTATCCCAATTCTGATGAACCACTTGTCTGTCATAGCAAGAGTGTTACCCCCCCAGGTACCGTCTCCACCCAGAACTGGGTCATAAGAGTTCAGCAGACAATTCGGTATACAGTTTTGCAGTTTTTGTGTCTTCTTCCACCCCTTTACATTGCCGTCCATTGCCCAATCAAGCTTTCCGGACGGTTGTGGGCGCCTTGGTGATAGCGAAGGGTACAGAAGTGTCGTGGATCCAACCCCAATTTCATCGTCCGTCTCAGGCTCAACCGACCAAAAACGCCTTCCTGCCTGTAACATCCCTTGATTTTGATCGTCGACTTCTGTGACAGGGAACTGCAAGTGCACAGCCTTGCGCCGAATCAATGCATCATATGCCACCCACGCGTCCAAGAAGGTGCAGTCTGGCGGAGTCACCAAGAGGCATGCCAAGCGACTCAGGGGACTTTCAGGCATCGCTTTATTATTGAAACCACCCCACCCAACCGTCGGGTTATATTATACATCGACCGATATTGTACATACACCAGAACTCCACAGCGCAAGCTCACAGGCCATCCTCCTCGTCAAGTTGGGTTGGCCTCCGACTTCCTGATAGCCCCTCAGTCGTTGGAGATACCCTCCGACGGACGAGCCCCCTAAAGAGAAGAGACAAGGATATTGGCGATCGCCAAAGATGATCAGGCCAGAGAGAGACAGAAGAAGCACTGCAGACTATATGTTGTACTCACAAGGCCATACATGTCCCAGAAAAAAAACCGGCTGACAAACAAACACTGGGACGGAGTGCAATGCACACTCAAAGTGCAGCACCAGATGCCACACAGGAATGAAGCCATGTCCCCTACAGCCCATGACAGGGGGCATCTCTATTCTGGCATGACACAATTGCACGGCAACCCCCTGCAGGACGGCCACAGTTGTGAGACCGGGAGGCGGTGCCAGAGGACTGGCCAGGTCAGCAATCTGGTGGCGAAGGGAGTCCGCGATCGCCAATCGTGTCGGTGCGGGCACGTCATGCCGCAGCAGTCAACACCCCCCGGGCACGTGTGTCCCCCGGACCTCAGCCAAAACTATCAGCGACGGTGGGCGAGAGGTCGTGGTAGGAGCGTCCGGCACCACGACATCCAGAGCGGCCCTTGGCTACATGCCTCTCAACTGTGGGTGCTGCTAGTTCGCCTGGTGCCGTAAGGGTGATTCCCTTTCTCCCGAAGCAATGACCAACCAGGACTCATCACCAAGCCGTCCTCATCACCGTCGGACAGCCAACAAAGCCTGACTATGATGCATATCACAAGCAATCCCTAAGAGAGGACATGAAATTTGGAATGGCAAAATTTGGCGGGGGGAAATTGAAGTACCAATTCTTCAATACCATGAGAAAAGCTCACCAACTCACCGAACCAGGTTTTTGGAGTCTGGAAAAATGGGGGAAATGGGGAAAATGGAGAAAAGTGGGGGGAAGTGGGGGGATATCGGGAATCATGAACGAATCAAGATGGAACATGTAGGAACGTCTTCCAGAGTGGGAGACAAATGGGGGAAACTTGGAGAAAAAAGGGAGAAAATGGGGGGGAATGGAGAGGAGAATGGGGCGTAATGCCCAGTTTTCACAATCGGTTGCGGTTGATTCTGGAAGGTTCTGACGCCCAGAACAATGGCTACAGATCTTCGAAGCGTGGCACAATTTGGCACACTTTTCCTTTCCAAACTTCGCCCTCTCCAAAATCCACCCCCCTCCGGTACTTCTTGAGGATCAAACGCACCGAAACAGAACAACGCGAGGAGTCTGCCTCTTTGACGGCACCCCTCACCGAAGAATGCATTGGAAAGAGGGGGGGGGGGGGGGGGTTACCCCCCTTTTGATTGCAACCCAGCAATCCTCGCGTGAGGGAAGGCGCGGTGACAGACCTGGGGCCGTGCTGGAAGGACCCCCTGCGTAGTCGCCAGGGATGTTACTGTAGGCCGGCTCGTCCTCCGCCTGCGCCTGCCATGCGGATGCGGAGTCCGAGTCTGTGAACCACAAGGACCACACCACCCACACCATGCCCACCAAGCACCCAAGGGCCGCCACACTGACGAGGACGGAGTGGAGGAACCGCGACTTGGGCCGAGGCTTTGGGACCGTCACAAACGTGTGGGTCTCGGAAAACATCACCACTCCGCGCACCAGCTTTGTGAACATCGATGCGTTGGCGGGGACCACCGCAAGATGGACTTCATAGGTGCCAGGCTCATTGGCGATGACCTGATGGCAGCAGGAGGGAGGGAGGGAGGGCATGAATTGGCCATGCACGAACCACCTGCCACATATGGTGCACCGTTTGATACACGATGCACGCGCTTGGTGTGTGTAGAATGAACATGGGGGCAAAATCGGGCCAAGTCCGGATAATCGGTAGAAACACATGCACCCGGAGTGCTGGAACAAGACAAGGGGGGGGGGGGGGGATCTCGTGTATGTACGCTTGACCCGACAGAGCGCACAACACCGTGGAGAAGGCGCTACAGGCACAACACGCAGCAAAACTTCAAATGATCCAGGAGTACACCAGTCTGAAGGTTGTCACTTGTCACAAATAAAGAGAAGACATCTGAACCTTCACCCGCAGTCAGCGCTCAATCAGCACAACTTGGACCAGCGGCTGGCGAGGAACCGCTTGCGGTTGGTGGTTAGCCGGGGAGGGGGGGGGGGGGGGGCCTGGCCTGACCCCCCCCCTCCCCGGGCCTCTCTCCCACCGTCAGGAAACAAAAAGAATAGGGAACGCTGCCCCGGCCCCCTGGGTATTTGGTAAAACTGAGTACCAGACGAGGTAAAACTGAGTAAAATGTGGTAAAACTGAGTAGATTTGAGGTAAAACTGAGTAAAAAAAAATTTTTAAAAAAAAAATTTTACTCAGTAAAAAGACAATTTTTTTTGAAAAAAATTGCACAAAAACCTGCACACTTTGATGGTAGGTGGTACTTTTGTTTAAGGGCACAAGGCCCCCGAGTCGATTCCCGGCCACTTGTGTTAGTGGCGCCCCACCCGGGCCAAACCATCATATATATATCACACAACCGCTTCACCAAGGAGGGTTGAGTACCGTATGCATGCATGCACAGAGGAGGGAGGGATCACACAACCACTTCACCAAAGAGGGTTGAGTATCGTATGCATGCATGCACAGAGGAGGGAGGGAGGGTGGGGCCAACTACTTACAAGTGGTTACAAAAGACACGCTTGAAGATCAAGTCGGCCTTAGTATCTCTATAGTGAGGCTTGCCTCTCGGGGTGGGATTCAGCTTGCATCTCTCAAAGAGATCTTCTTTCTTTTCCAAATGCAGCTTTCTGCAAAATGCTTGGTCAAAGAGATCTTCTTTCTTTTCCAAATGCAGCTTTCTGCAAAATGCTTGGTCATTTTCCAATTGACCATCAGCATTTTGGGGGTATTGAGGAGGCAACGCATACCACTTCCGACAGATCCACACACCGGGACGGGTGTCATCAGTGGCATTGGCATTGGCAGGAGTGGCATGCGTGGCATTGGCAGCAGTAACTGCAGCAAAAGCAACAACAGCAGCAGCAGCAGCAACGGGGGCCGCCCGGAATTGGCGCAATCCTACACAAATCTCGGACTGACACAAGACAGTGGTATGGAAGGTACAATGAAGAACCTTACATTCCTGGCACGATATGGCGGGTGTGCCATCGCAAAAAAAGCATGTGTCAGGGGGGTCTGCAGATTTGGGCGTGGGGTACAACCGAGACACCTCCCAATGCATTGACCGGGTCCGGGGTGTGGGGGCCAACGTGGAACCACTGTAGTACAAAGTAGCTTGTGCCATCTCACGCAATAACCACAATCTATCCTGTGGCACTTGCAATTCGCCTTTGACAACACGTCTAGACAAGGCACAATGCAACATCAACAGACATGCCGGATGGCAACTGACAAAATCATCCTGCTTGATGAAGGTGGAATACAGGGGTGCAATTGCAAATGCAAGGGAACCGAAAGCATACAAAAACGTTGCCCACTTCCTCCGCGGTTGTGGTTGGATGCCTTCTCGCTCCGCAAGCGCATCCACAACAGCCAACTCCTCCCTGTTTGCCCCAACAATGTGTGGCTTGTCAAGGAGGGGGTCAAACTTAAGGCAAAGGTATTCACGGGTAGGGGCAATCAACAACAAGCGGAGCACCCAATGGAAATTACGCGAATTATATACCTGCGCCACAATCAACGGTGGTGCAAAAGACATATCAATGGACGCGCGTTCCAAAGTGCTACGCGCCCATGATTCAACCAACGCCTGTCGGCGTTGTGGACTGGCACACGACGCATTCCACAACGAATCACGGACTGCCCATGCCACACCCATTGTGTCCCAATCTGCACTGAGAGCGGTCTGGGCTGCCCACCAGTAATACACCACAATTTGAGCACAGTCTGTGACATAGCTCTTGGAGGTGAGGTCCCTAAAATGGCGTGCCTCGAACTCATATTGTTGAGCCGATGGACCTGGAACCGTGGCATGTAGTGGCGGCCCCCAATCGTCACCAAGCAATGCCTCGACCTCTGCCAAGGATGGGCGAAACGAGCCATGGCTATCACTGAGTGCCTTGCACACATTAGCAAGGATTTGTTCTGCAGGGCGACACCCAGTATGAGATGTTGGCGGGCTATCAGCACAGGGTGTGGCGACAACAATTTCGGACGGAATGGAACTAGATGGGATAGGGTCCAATGGGGTACTGGCTACATTGTCACAAGCAGCTACACCCACATTCACAGAGGGAGTTGGGTGGGTCCCTACAGCAATTTCGGACGGGATGGAATTGGGTGGAACACGGTTCACAGAGGGAGTGGGGTGCAAAATGGTCTCAGCATCCACCTCCTTCTCCCACTTCTGTAGCACCCATTTTACCTCATCCCTATCCTTGAACCGTCTCGCTAGGCACCCAAAAAATGTCCTATGAGTGTTGCAAACATGAATGTAATTGGATGTGTATAATGAGTCTGGTGATGTAATACAATTTTGTCGGTCCCCCACATGCAGTGCACCGCACCATGGGTCTGTGTCTCTTTGCCCATGAATGATGAATAAGCTCCGTCATCAGCTCAAGGGTAAAGATTCACAAACAACCAAGCAACAGTACACTGCATGTGTATTCCAAGGGTGTCATCCGTGCCCACGGGAGTCGTTGTAGCCGATTTCTTCGTGCATGCCTCGGTCCCATGGCGCCTGAGGAGTCAGCAAGGAGGAACAAATAATTCTTGCTACTATGTTCTTTAGTAGGGGTGTCCTAAACGGAAAAAAAAAATTGTTCGAAAACCAGCTAAGCACGGTGGGCAAGTTCGGAGCGGGGGGCAAAATCAGAAGTGGCCCACAAGTGGGCAAAATGGCTACCTCACCCCTGCCGTATCGGGGATCCCCACCGCTTCACAGCGGGGGGCAAAATCAGAAGTGGCCCACAAGTGGGCAAAGTGGCTACTTCACCCCTGCCGTATCGGGGATCCCCACCGCTTCAGAGCGGGGGGGCAAAATCAGAAGTGGCCCACAAGTGGGCAAAATGGCTACCTCAGCCCTGCCGTATCAGGGATCCCCACCGCTTCAGAGCGGGGGGCAAAATCAGAAGTGGCCCACAAGTGGGCAAAATGGCTACCTCACCCCTGCCGTATCGGGGATCCCCACCGCTTCAGAGCGGGGGGCAAAATCAGAAGTGGCCCACAAGTGGGCAAATTGGCTACCTCACCCCTGCCGTATCGGGGATCCCCACCGCTTCAGAGCGGGGGGCAAAATCAGAAGTGGCCCACAAGTGGGCAAAATGGCTACCTCACCCCTGCCGTATCGGGGATCCCCACCGTTTCAGAGCGGGGGGCAAAATCAGAAGTGGCCCACAAGTGGGCAAAGTGGCTACCTCACCCCTGCCGTATCGGGGATCCCCACCGCTTCAGAGCGGGGGGGCAAAATCAGAAGTGGCCCACAAGTGGGCAAAATGGCTACTTCACCCCTGCCGTATCGGGGATCCCCACCGCTTCAGAGCGGGGGGCAAAATCAGAAGTGGCCCACAAGTGGGCAAATTGGCTACCTCACCCCTGCCGTATCGGGGATCCCCACCGCTTCAGAGCGGGGGGCAAAATCAGAAGTGGCCCACAAGTGGGCAAAGTGGCTACCTCACCCCTGCCGTATCGGGGATCCCCACCGCTTCAGAGCGGGGGGGCAAAATCAGAAGTGGCCCACAAGTGGGCAAAATGGCTACCTCACCCCTGCCGTATCGGGATCCCCACCGCTTCAGAGCGGGGGGCAAAATCAGAAGTGGCCCACAAGTGGGCAAATTGGCTACCTCACCCCTGCCGTGTCGGGGATCCCCACCGCTTCAGAGCGGGGGGGCAAAATCAGAGATGGCCCACAAGTGGGCAAAGTGGCTACCTCACCCCTGCCGTATCAGGGATCCCCACCGCTTCAGAGCGGGGGGCAAAATCAGAAGTGGCCCACAAGTGGGCAAAATGGCTACCTCACCCCTGCCGTGTCGGGGATCCCCACCGCTTCAGAGCGGGGGGGCAAAATCAGAAGTGGCCCACAAGTGGGCAAAGTGGCTACCTCACCCCTGCCGTATCGGGGATCCCCACCGCTTCAGAGCGGGGGGCAAAATCAGAAGTGGCCCACAAGTGGGCAAAGTGGCTACCTCACCCCTGCCATATCGGGGATCCCCACCGTTTCAGAGCGGGGGGCAAAATCAGAAGTGGCCCACAAGTGGGCAAAGTGGCTACTTCACCCCTGCCGTATCGGGGATCCCCACCGCTTCAGAGCGGGGGGCAAAATCAGAAGTGGCCCACAAGTGGGCAAAATGGCTACTTCACCCCTGCCGTATCGGGGATCCCCACCGCTTCAGAGCGGGGGGGCAAAATCAGAAGTGGCCCACAAGTGGGCAAAATGGCTACTTCACCCCTGCCGTATCGGGGATCCCCACCGCTTCAGAGCGGGGGGCAAAATCAGAAGTGGCCCACAAGTGGGCAAAGTGGCTACCTCACCCCTGCCGTATCGGGGATCCCCACCGCTTCAGAGCGGGGGGGCAAAATCAGAAGTGGCCCACAAGTGGGCAAAATGGCTACTTCACCCCTGCCGTATCGGGGATCCCCACCGCTTCAGGGCGGGGGGCAAAATCAGAAGTGGCCCACAAGTGGGCAAAGTGGCTACCTCACCCCTGCCGTATCGGGGATCCCCACCGCTTCAGAGCGGGGGGCAAAATCAGAAGTGGCCCACAAGTGGGCAAAGTGGCTACTTCACCCCTGCCGTATCGGGGATCCCCACCGCTTCACAGCGGGGGGCAAAATCAGAAGTGGCCCACAAGTGGGCAAAATGGCTACCTCACCCCTGCCGTATCGGGGATCCCCACCGCTTCAGAGCGGGGGGGAAAATCAGAAGTGGCCCACAAGTGGGCAAAATGGCTACTTCACCCCTGCCGTATCGGGGATCCCCACCGCTTCAGAGCGGGGGGCAAAATCAGAAGTGGGCCACAAGTGGGCAAATTGGCTACCTCACCCCTGCCGTATCGGGGATCCCCACCGTTTCAGAGCGAGGGGGCAAAATCAGAAGTGGCCCACAAGTGGGCAAAGTGGCTACCTCACCCCTGCCGTATCGGGGATCCCCACCGTTTCAGAGCGGGGGGCAAAATCAGAAGTGGCCCACAAGTGGGCAAAGTGGCTACCTCACCCCTGCCGTATCGGGGATCCCCACCGCTTCAGAGCGGGGGGCAAAATCAGAAGTGGCCCACAAGTGGGCAAAGTGGCTACCTCACCCCTGCCGTATCGGGGATCCCCACCGCTTCAGAGCGGGGGGCAAAATCAGAAGTGGCCCACAAGTGGGCAAAATGGCTACTTCACCCCTGCCGTATCGGGGATCCCCGACGCTTCAGAGCGGGGGGCAAAATCAGAAGTGGCCCACAAGTGGGCAAAGTGGCTACCTCACCCCTGCCGTATCGGGGATCCCCACCGCTTCAGAGCGGGGGGGCAAAATCAGAAGTGGCCCACAAGTGGGCAAAATGGCTACTTCACCCCTGCCGTATCGGGGATCCCCACCGCTTCAGAGCGGGGGGCAAAATCAGAAGTGGCCCACAAGTGGGCAAATTGGCTACCTCACCCCTGCCGTATCGGGGATCCCCACCGCTTCAGAGCGGGGGGCAAAATCAGAAGTGGCCCACAAGTGGGCAAATTGGCTACCTCACCCCTGCCGTATCGGGGATCCCCACCGCTTCAGAGCGGGGGGCAAAATCAGAAGTGGCCCACAAGTGGGCAAAGTGGCTACTTCACCCCTGCCGTATCGGGGATCCCCACCGCTTCAGAGCGGGGGGGCAAAATCAGAAGTGGCCCACAAGTGGGCAAAGTGGCTACCTCACCCCTGCCGTATCGGGGATCCCCACCGCTTCAGAGCGGGGGGCAAAATCAGAAATGGGCCACAAGTGGGCAAATTGGCTACCTCACCCCTGCCGTATCGGGGATCCCCACCGCTTCAGAGCGGGGGGCAAAATCAGAAGTGGCCCACAAGTGGGCAAAGTGGCTACCTCACCCCTGCCGTATCGGGGATCCCCACCGCTTCAGAGCGGGGGGCAAAATCAGAAGTGGGCCACAAGTGGGCAAAGTGGCTACCTCACCCCTGCCGTATCGGGGATCCCCACCGCTTTAGAGCGGGGGGCAAAATCAGAAGTGGCCCACAAGTGGGCAAAGTGGCTACCTCACCCCTGCCGTATCGGGGATCCCCACCGCTTCAGAGCGGGGGGCAAAATCAGAAGTGGCCCACAAGTGGGCAAAATGGCTACCTCACCCCTGCCGTATCGGGGATCCCCACCGCTTCAGAGCGGGGGGCAAAATCAGAAGTGGCCCACAAGTGGGCAAAGTGGCTACTTCACCCCTGCCGTATCGGGGATCCCCACCGCTTCAGAGCGGGGGGGCAAAATCAGAAGTGGCCCACAAGTGGGCAAAGTGGCTACCTCACCCCTGCCGTATCGGGGATCCCCACCGCTTCAGAGCGGGGGGCAAAATCAGAAGTGGGCCACAAGTGGGCAAATTGGCTACCTCACCCCTGCCGTATCGGGGATCCCCACCGCTTCAGAGCGGGGGGCAAAATCAGAAGTGGGCCACAAGTGGGCAAATTGGCTACCTCACCCCTGCCGTGTCGGGGATCCCCACCGCTTCAGAGCGGGGGGGCAAAATCAGAAGTGGCCCACAAGTGGGCAAAGTGGCTACCTCACCCCTGCCGTATCGGGGATCCCCACCGCTTCACAGCGGGGGGCAAAATCAGAAGTGGCCCACAAGTGGGCAAAGTGGCTACCTCACCCCTGCCGTATCGGGGATGGCTTTTTTCTACTCAATTTTTTCCCGAGTAGAAAAAAAATTTTTTTTTCTACTCAGCTCTTTACTGAGTAAAAAAGAAATTTTTTTTTTACTCAGTTTGGCACCTGAGTAGAAACCCCACTTACTGAGTAACAAATTGTTTCTTTACTCAGTTTTGAAACTGAGTAAAGAAAAATTTTTAAAAAAAATTTTTTTTACTCAGTTTTACCACGGACCCCGGCCCCCTGCGCAGCGCAAAGCACGGCAAACCACACACAACCCGAACACAGAATGCCTAGCCACGCTTGCTTTTCCTCAAAATCCCCGGAAATGCTGCGCGCCACGGGTGTGTTGGTGGCCTGGGACACTCTGACCCTGTCTTACAGCCCCCACACCCACGATGCCCATCCATATCCAATGCATGAGCTCGATGGCGACCCACGCCAAATTTCAGGAAACGCGAAGAAAAAATGGTACTTTCGGAATCAGCGCGACGAGAAGTCCGGAAAAGTCATCATTTCTCCGGGATTCAGTGAGAATTTTTGCACCACTTTACCCGACAAACTTGTCTTCGGCGCCTTTTGTAATTGATTCATGAGAGGGTATTTTAGTAATACGGTGATGGTCCCGCACAGCAGCACGTCAGGGGACCTGTTCTACGGCCCGCAGTCCATCCAAGGCCGGGTGTGACCCATCTGAAACTTAGACACGTCCGAGCACGACTTCTTCCTGTATATGGATCCCCTAAGCAGTGACGGCGCCGTTGGTTTTGCCATCGCTCGTGGGTTGGGGTCGATACATGGCAGTCACGCAGTTCGCACCCCCCGTCTGATGCACGCTGTGTGCACGCCCCCTCCACACACGCGCGCGCGTCTTGCGGACAAAAACAGCAATTAAGCGGCCGTCTAAGGGTGGATTAACCTCGTCAGGCTGCGACAACAACCAAAATACTGCATGACTAGTTTCTGTGACATACGCACGCGCACACAAGCACAGACATTGCATCGTGTGCACACACCATGCAATGCGCTTCTTCCCGATAAACACAACCTAAACAACCGTCCCCCATTTCCCCCCCAATAAGGCACGGGGGCACAAAACAGGAAAAAACAATATGCACACACATACACATCCATGCTCACATGAGTCTGTCTGGGCGTCTTCGTTTTGCATGTATCTGCGCGTCGCCCGTTCTCCTGTGCGATACTTCCAGTTCGGTCAGACGCGCAGCCTGCTGCGCCCGAAACAGCGGCCCTGCGGCATGCACACCTGCGACTCTGTGTCAGTCAACGGGGCGTTGGTATTCAGACTGCTGACGACCATCAAATAGCACAAGGACGGTTTGTAATACGTTGTGGAGGCCTCTGCACTGACCGGCACGAAGTACCACTCCTGCTCACACTGGCCTGCAACACACTCAGGGGGATTCTCAGACCAAGTGTAGGTCTCAGGATTGTCGGCGCCCTCTTGGTGATGGGCCAGATCTTTGGGCCGCGACAGGTGAGGCCCGGGAAGCTGCACACGCAAAACAGGGGAAGGCACAAGCCGGCATCGCCTCCAGCACACATCGAGCGCCAGTGCAAAGGGGGCAGATGGGGTCCCATCGGGGTTGTCCCAAACTGCACCCTGTCTCCCATCAGTGCACCCCGTCATGGCATCCCAATCAGCTCTTATCCAATATCCAGCCCACCGGTGCAATAGAACGTGGTCATGATGGGAAAGGAAATGAAATCAGCATCGGGCACTCCGCTCATCATCCCTTTCAATTTCATTTCATGGTGACAATCAAAACAATTCCAAAGCGATGGAACACAATGGCAAGACCCGCCGTCGCTTGTTTGAGGTTTCGAACATTCTGTGTCTCAGAACATATGGGCACTGCGACCAGGCACACAGACATACAGAGAGGTCTATGCAAGCCTTGCGGCTGGAGGCAATGGGACAAACAATGGACCCAATGAGCTCTACACCGACCTTTCGATGACCGTCACCATTCCTCCGTCTGGAAATGAGACCCTGTGTTGGTTCGATTGCCGGCTGTTGCCTGCGGTTGCAGTACGGGTTTCGATCTTTGGAAATGGTAAGATTCGTTCCCTGTGGTGCACCCTCTTACAGTCCTGATCCATGAGAACCGGATCAGAGCACCATGCCACCACTCACCTCATTATTCCCAGAGTCCTATGCTTCTGAAAACTGAACGGATCCCAGCAGAAAAGCGGACCTGGTAGTCATCAGCATGGCCATAACCGTAAGTAATTCACCACCAAACCACAAATCAGCCCAAACCGTCCCACCCGTGAGGTTTCTGTGTAATGCTGGACAGCAGCACCGGGACTGAGGGGAAGGGTGGTGAGGAGAAAGTAGGGGGTCAAAAAAATGTCCACCTGTTTTATTTTTTGGCGGGGGAGGCAGACCCAGATGAGGTGGCGTAGTGTTCACCGTATGGTACTCGAAATAACTTGTCGGGATCAAAGTTCAGAGCTGTCCAGTTCTATAATGATCCCACAAAAGACGGTGGTGGCGGACCTGACACGCAGTGAGGATGGGTTAACTCTGATGACAGAGTATGCACCTATTCTATTTTGGGGGAATATATTTGCATTCCCCATTGAAATCTGGGCATTTGGACGACACATAAATGGGGGCATGACCATAAGTGGGAACAACTGGAAATTCTGGAACACGCATAAATGAACCTCCCAAAGCACCCACGGAGCCACAATGTTGTTGTCAGCCCCACTGTGTGTGCGAAAAAACCGCTCCCCACGAGCGTAGGGTTGTGGGTCTGGACGGGGCTGTGAATGGGGGGGATGTTCTCGTCCCCACTTCACCGTCCCCGGTGGTCCACCACATAACCTCCACAAACATCTGCAAGGTGATTTGCTCAGGGGCATTGAGTAGCAGGTACACATCCATGCCAACCCTACCCATAGCATGCCCATGCCGATGCCCCTGCATGTGCGCGAATCCCTTCCTGCCTCTGCGTTTGCCCTGCCTGCTCCCAGCTCGACCCCTGCCGATGTGGCTGCACCTGCGGCAGCATGAGCTGCCCATCAATTTTGTGCAAATAGGCGATGAAAATGTACACCATCACTTGCTCATCGGGTTTGAGGCTGAAGGTCAATGAATCAGACTTGGGAAACTCTTCTTTGTATGTGCCCGAACCTGCCTCGGCAGCCTCCGTGAAGGCGCACGCATCTGCTCTGCGTTCAATGTGCCCGAACTCCAAACAGCCGACCGAAGTAGTCTCTTCAATCCTTGCATTGCCGACCTACGTGGCGAAGGAACAGTCCGCCAGGTCCCACGACAGGGGCTTGCATCCTCTCCTCTGCTCTAGTCTGATGGTGCTCTGCAATGTGGCTTTTGCACTCAGAGAGGTGAAGAGCGGCGGTGCATGGTGCTGAGGGTTCGATGCATATTTTTTTTACGCTCTGTGTAAAACCCAAGGGTTGGTACAGTGGGCATTTGGGAAGAGTGTCCCGGGCTCTACATCAGCAGTTCCGCCTGAAGCACTAGGTGTGCTGAGGGTTCAATACAAGTGCATGCCCAGGATCAGCGATGAAAGCAGAGGGCTCATTTGAGGAGGTGGTGATGCTGATGCAGCTCCATCTGGAGCAGCTGGAGGACAACAACAAGAACAAACGCCGGGGGGGGGGGGGGATTGCAGTCATGGAGCTTCCAATCCAATTGCGATAAATTGCAGGAAAATTGCAGAAATTTGCAGGAAAATTGAAGAAATGCTATGGCAACCCTCCTTAACCGTCAAGGAACAATACTTCTGGCAAGGTGGCTCACGGTTTTCTTTGCGTCGTACGTCATGGTCCACGCGCATCACAATTGCAGGAGCCGACGCTCAGCACAAATATCTCTCGTTGCTGAGACAGGTTTTGCACAACTTCCATAGATGAAATAATCGTCTGTGGCTTCTTGCCAGAAACGGTTCCAGCAAAGGGCACCAATAGGCACACAAGATGGACAAGCCAGAAGCAATTGTGAAAAAACTGTGATAAATTGCAGGAAGTTGCAAAAAATTGCAAACCTCAATCCCCCTCCCCTGCACGCGGACAAAAAAACCAGAGAAGACCCATGAAAACCAGTGACCAGTGCCTGAAGGGTTAACCGCACCCCCCTTGCGATTCCCCTGCTGGCGTGCAACAGTTCTCCCACACGTGGGCGAAATGGCTTGAAGTGACCCCCCCCCCCCCCAGGATCGTGCGCCATGCCACAAAACATGCACACCACAAGGCCACAGCACGGGTACAATGACCATGAAAGAACATTGTGCTGTGTGTGCTCGGGGCCATTGCAGAATAGGCCGTGTGTGCCACTTTTTCGGGGGTAGATTTGACCTCGAAGGGCTGAGCATGCTGAACCGGGGCTACTGGAATGGGCCCACGTGCTGAGGCCTGGCTGCCACCGTTGCCGGTCCTGTGCACATCCAAATGTTCAAGGTGACGGTACCACCACCCCCTGTGTGACATTCCATCCCTCAGTGGTTTCTCACCGAAATGTGCCGGGTCAAAAGGCCTGGTCCGCCAAGCCGCTGTCTTGGTTCAGAAAGTATGTTAGCACGCCGGGCACACCGGGCAAAGTTTTCCCACACTTTGGTGTGGCCCCTCGAGTTGGGGTTAAGGACTCCCACTCTTCGGTGTGGCCACTTGAGTGGTCCATCATGCACAAGAGGGGGATTCTTGGATTTTGAGGTGGGTGGCCATGATGGGGCCTACAAGGGTAGGGTGCATGTGATCGTCCCATTTGTTGGGCGAAAAAATGGGAAGTTATTTGATTGCCAACAGTCATACAATGTACTTGTGCTTCCTGGGCTGGCCCTCTCCTAGTTTCTGGGCTAGAGGAGGGGGTGATGTTTGGGGGTAAAGCATTGTGATAGATGGCCGGAACATTAATTTGGATGCTGGGCACGCCGGGCACGCGCCGGGCAAACATACCCTCTCAACCATTTCTTTTCTCTGTAGCGGCGGGTTGTGGTGGTCAAGACATTAAAGATCCTTACGGCATTAACCTTCGTTTGTCATACCCCCAAACCCTCACAGAAAGGGGCCCAGAATAGTACCCCGCCCCCCCTTTGTAATAGCTACGCCAAAGTACGGAATTAATACGGTCCCTACGCCTACTGTAGCTTAGACAAGGGCGTGGCTTGCGCACGACACATACAACTACCGGCAGATACGTGAGTGAATGCATGGTATGAGTGCACCTTAACCTCCGCCCACGTTCCCAAAGGCATGTAAACACAAGAAAGTGTTTGAGACATGAATTTTCAGGTTCATACCCAAGTTCCTACAAGCAATGAGGCATGAGAAGCCTACAAATGTTCAGATTGGAAACCCTTCTTGCGATCATACACCATGCGGAACAATTGCACATGCTCACCACTTGAAGATGCCTTTGAAGATGCCTTTGCCCAAGGTCTAGGGGCCGGTTTGGGCTCGGGCAACTTCAAATTCTTGGGAATGAAATTGCCTTGCATGTGGTCTCTTGTAAAGTACAGCTTCCCATCAAAGACATGGGCCATTCCCCACACACCTTGGGCAGCCTTAGCCCAAATAACTGGATCGGGATTATCATCGGAGTCACTTGAATCATCACTTGAGGAGGAGAGGTCAGAAATGGATATAGTACACAAATATCCCCCAAATCAGAGCTATGTGGGTTCAAGTGGGCAAACACTCACAACAAATGTGTCCATGACCCTATGTAGCTGGCAAATTCGTCACCAAACCCATGTGTTATGCAGCTACACTACATTTGCACCGAATTAAAATTAGGTACCAAATTAATACGGTCCCTACGCCTACTGTAGCTATTACAAGGGCGTAAATTATAAAGGGGGCCGGGGGGGCAGGAACCCACTCATTTGCACTGCTGCGCTTGTAGAAGACAGGGGTACCGGCGCAAAGCCAGGACAATGACATTGCGTTGCTGAGCTATAGACCAAGGAATAGCATGTACAATGCAGTCCTCAGGGCATGTCGGGTGCAATGGTGTACCAGCTCAGCAACACAGCACCACCTCACAGCGCAACCACAAAGCAGAACAATGGTGTCAGGTAAATTATCTAGAAAAAAAAAGACGCACCGTGCGCGCACGGTGCGTCCCGCTCCCCCTGAGGCCCTGAAAGACCCACCCATTTGCATCAACGTGTTCCAAAAGGCGCCCCTTGGTGGTGTCATGACTCACATGCGCAGTCCCAGGACAAGTGGGACAAGGGCGACTAGGGTTTGGTGCGTCTGGCAGCACCCAGAAAAAGAAGGTGAGTAGGTGCACTGTGATCAGTGATGTATGGAAATGCAGCCTCTACTTTGGTACAGAGCGGTCTTTAACAGCAGAAAAAAAAATTTGGGGTTGTTTACACTGAACCTGGCTGTTGTAAAGCAATCGACAGCCGCAGGAGGCTAACCAACGGCGGGTGGTGGGAAACCGACAGCGGTTGGAGGGAAAGGGAGGGAAAGTGAGGGCAGCTCAATTCGAAGGGCATAGGGTCTTTCGGGGGGCAGTCTTAAGCAAAACAAAAAAGAAAGAACCAGAGTCCGTAAAACCAGGGTGCAAAGAAGCAGCAACCAATTTTGGAATTCCTGCAGACAGATGCAAAGGTCATCAACCACACACACCTGTTCTCCATTGTCATAATGAGTGACTTCCATTGTAATTTCGGTGCCATAGCCACACAACATGTAGCTCAAGGCCATCCCGACAAGGCTGGCATTTCTTTCAAACGTCAGCTCCAAAGGATTCTTTGGGTCAGCAAGTGTTGGGCCCAGAACTTCGTTCTCAACGGGCGTAAGTTTCTTAGCTAAAGTTGTTGAATATAGCAGCAACACCATGTGGAGCACCACATGATGTTTGGCCATCTTGATTCACCACTGAGAAAGAGCACAACAATTGCATCTAACCCATTGCTAAAATCATTCCTTGGCTTTGATCATAGTGACCAATTTTAAATCACCGCCCAAAATTATTCATTGGATGAGCCACATCACGCAGACAGCAAAAACAGGGGGGGAGGGGATTTCGTGCCAGGTGAAATTCGCTGTAGTAAATTTCGCTGTGGGAAATTTCGCGGGGACCCTGGATTTTGTGTGGTAAATTTCGCAGACAGTCCCAGAAATGTTGTGGTGTGTCGGGCTTTGCGGGCTCGGTGAAGCTTAGCCACAGGTGCCACTCACAATGCAGGGGAGACCTATCTGCCACACTCCGCAAGTGATGAGGGTCAAGTTGGTCTCAGGTCTTGACATGCCGTATACTATCCCATGTGTGTTTCTGAACAATTCATCATGACAGAAGTTTTTGCCAAGTGTTGTTGGGGACAGTGACTTGATGAGGCATCAGGGAATTTCATGTTGGAAGCACCCCATGTGGAAAATTACCTCCAGTAAAGGCATACACAGATTTTATCGGCTTGTGCAGTGTCACATGGGTCGATTGTATCTGTCAATCCAGGTGGTGCAGAAATGGTAGAGGTTGCCGAACTGTTCTGTGACACACGCAGCAGCAAACCGCCGTTCATGATGGAGAAGGTTGAACACTATGCGTAACTCAGAGCATCTTAAATCTCAAACCTCTGTCTTTATTCCTTTGGGCTGGTTGTTGAGTTTGGTTCTGATGAGGTGCAGGATGGGGTTACTACTATTTTGTTGATGTATATTAGTGGAATGCCCCATGATTACAATGGGGGGGGGGATTTCGAGGTCGGTCAAGTTAATGTGGGAAACTTCGTGTTTCAAATTGACCGCGAAATTTCCCACGCAAAATCCAGAGGATTTTGCAAAATTTACCGCACACTAGCGGCAGATACTGTGGACTCTGGTGGAGGGTGATACACTCTTTGCCACAGGTACCCCATGAGGGGGGACCCTATCAAGCGCTCTTTGCTTGTGTACCACTGTCTCAGCTCCACACCGCCCTGAGGATTGTCCACGCTCCCATTTCATTCAGCCCCTATCTCATGGAACGGTTTTTGATCCGTAAAACTGCTGCGGAGAATGACGTACAACATCTGGTTCAGCTCCTTTGCAGGGAGTTACAGTTGCTCTTGCCAGGGGTGTAAGTTGAATCCCACTCTCGAAGTTCAAACACACGACGGGCTGGCATATCTCTCGGCAACCTTGACAAACATGCCAACACAGAGTGTTTTTTGGGGTCAGTGACATTGTTGCCTCATTGGTGCCCACTGAGTGTCCTGTGGGAGGGGTGGGGGTTGTTGGGAGAATGGAGAAAACCCTGAAAAGGGCCATTTGGAACACCCAGGTCTGCATGCTGAACTGACGGTATGATGGAGAATTTTGGATGGTGCATGATTTGTCTGCTGCCCTGTTTTCTTAGCAGTCACTTGCCATATCTGCATATAAATTCTCCCCCATGCATGAGGGGCTGTCGTGGCCCCTGATGCGCCACAGAAGCCTTTGATTCGAAAAACGGCATGTTCTGAAAGTGTAAAATGGGTCAGAGTGACTCGGAAAAAGCCTGACAAAGCAAGCTTGCTCCCGCCCCCAGCAGCCCTCCTGCAAATACCCTGAGCACCAAGTCTTGTCAGCAACTGCAATCACCACTTTTCGAGCCAATTTTGCACTCTCGTGAGCCCCTTTACAAGTGTATTTCTGCTGCTTGGCATGCTTCATGGTATTGGCCGAGTCCACATCCATGCGGCTACCCCCCAACAATCACAACAGGACCCCCCCCCCCAAGCTACCCAATGGCTCTTTGAAAAGCCCTTTTCATGCACTGTCAAAGAGTATGCACATCCCCCCTCACTCAGCTGACAACGTGTCCACACAATGGTGTGAAATTCAGAAAAAATTCCAAACAAAGGCATTTTGCCGCGAGTTGAAATGTAGCGACCATCTCCAAGAGATATGCCATGCAGCATGGCAGGTATGAGGCAAGATATGCCGAAGCTATGGTATCCTCCCCATTGAATACTCCCCCACATGTGTGGTGCCCCTCTCCCACAGGAAGCTGTCACCAAACCGGAATTTCGCAGGACATCACATTTTTGTTGGGGAGCTTTGAGCAGAACAATTTGCTCTCTACCCAAAATACATATCGCACAATGATCAGCGGGACGGGGCGATCATTTTGAGGGACAAAAATTTCCCCTTTCGCCCCCCCCTCCCCCCGCCCCTTTCGACCGACAGTTGGCGGTGGTGGGGGGTCGCAGCGGAACCGGTCAGCCTCCCACCCCCACCCCATTGAATCCAGTATATTGCAGCACAGGTACCAGAACTTGCCAATCATAAGTATTGCGACCCTTGACATCACTGCGAACCCCAACCTGATTGCTACCCCTGCCTTTTATGGGCGACTGCACGCAGAGTGTAGACCGCTGACCCTCGTTCTCCCACCCATGAAACCACAACGTTGTGGTCCACTGAAGGGCCCCATATGGCACATTCTGACCGTTTTGATAGATTGTGTGACTGCACGTAACAGCAAGGCAAGCAAGGCTGGTGATATGAGAGGGTGGCACACAAGCTCAGCATTGTCTACCCTTTGCACAGACTGATTTTCTCGTCGGACACAATAACTGGTCATATGCTCCAAATACTGTGTTTCAGTGGTATGATGCTTTGCAATGTTGTCTTTGAGCAGGGAAGGGCAGGTGCTGTGTGCATGCACCTCATTGGACTTCTTGCGTCCAGGTTTGCACACACATTGAACCTGGGAGATCCCGACCTGCTGTGTGCCTGCACCGCTCCCCTACATCATGCGCGGTGGTGCCCAACTCCAACGCATTGTTTCAGAAGATCATGGAGGGTGTATCGTGAGGACCAAGGAGGAGGCCAGTGGTTGCAAAACAAAAAAATGGTGGCTTGGGCTATGGTCATAGGTGGTGCCAGAGGTCTGGACTAGGATAGCACAGTATGGATGCTGGGCTGTGATACACAAAATATTTTATATGTTGTCTCATGCACACAAGCCTACAAAGAAGGAGAGACGCTTTGAAACACTCATCAATGCGCTTTAGCTTGCCACCACGAACTAGGTTTCTATGCAGTTGCTTGGTGTCCTTTTTCATTTTTTCTGGATGCAATCTACTCTTTCTGCTACAGGGACAATGCAAAGACCCGCGACAGGTAGAAGAATCTCTCCATGGGAGGACTTTTGAAAGGGAGGTGCTGTGGTGTTGTTGTAGGCAGCGGGTTTGTAACAACCTGATGTTGCCACAGGGGCAAGGGCATATTGCCATATGCCTGTGCACACACTGCGCATGCTGGTCAGTGCTGAGGGGTGGGGTGTGTGTGGCGGGTTGGGGTGGGAGGATAGTGGGGGACAGAGGTTCTGCCTCCCTTTCATCAAAGCAGAAAAGCACCCAGTCAGTGCAAAACAGAAATCACCTCGAAGAGAGGTTGTTAGATCAAGCGCAGGACACGAGCCAGCACAAAGCACGAGCAACACGCACGAGCTCTTGGGGCTGATGCCGGTTGCCAGGGTACCTGGTGGGTGACAATGAGGGCCTCTGATATATGAAATACACATGCCGCTCAGAGCCATTTCGGGCATCCAGGACGCAAGAACAGTGATATTCTTCTCAAAAAGTATGAACAACTCGATCCACGGTTCAAATGCTCTCTGGTCCCTCCTCTGATGCGACCGGCCTCCAGCGCACTGTGCGCGGTGACCCCCCCCTCCCACCTGCCAAGGCCATGCGGCAGAATACGGACATGGGACTTTGGAGGCAGAAATGTGCAGTACCATACCACCCAGTAAAGTGCACTGCACAAAGCCTTCTGTGCAGCCCTTGAAAACCCTGTCGGCATGGGCATCTTGTGGACCGCCCACCAAATCTGCTGACCTGCTTGAAACACACCCATTGCCCCTTCTGTTACCACACCCTGCGCTGGCTGTCACTATCACAAACCTCGCAGAAAGCTTACCAACCCTGAATACTCCATACTGAAAGTGCCTGTGCTTGAAGGAACCATGTCAGCACAGCCCTCGCTGCTCCAGAGCTTAAGGGGAGGAGTTCTGAAGGGGCATTTCAAGAGAGTGTGGTTGTAAAAGTGGACGCCGGCGGTTGTGAAAAACGCTCAGGAGGTTATGTCTGGCGGGTAGAAACCGGTTGGAGGGCTGTTGGGGGTGGAGAGGAGCAGTTGGCAGGGCTGACAATGACCTCAAAATGGGGGGGGGGGGGCAGGGGCATTCATCCCTCTCCCTTGCCATGCCCTAACCCAACTGCCTTAAGGGGCGCCCTTCGGTTAAAGCAGCTGATGGTGTCATGCTGCATGGTAGCTGGGTTAACAAAGTGCCGAAAAGTGAGGATGCTGTTGCATCATTGGGGTGCATAGTCAAGCAGACCAGTCCCGGCAACGGCTCCTTCCACTCCCCAGATTTGGCCAACGGAAACAAATTGCATGCAGAGCCCACTTTTGCTGCCCTCCCCCCCCTCTTTGTGCAAGCACGCTGAAAGTCAGGAAAACAATGGTCAGACAGGGTCCCGTGCTTAGCCATAATCTGACGATGGCTGTCACCCCCGGTATCCCACCGGCAGGAAATCTCAGTGCAAAGGTCCAGGACTCGCGGCGGAGCCGTGGCCACAAATCCTGTCATGTGTCCGGATATGCGGCGGAGCCGCACCCATGATTTGTCCAAACGCGGCGGAGCCGCACCACCAGTCGTTGCTTGTGCGTGCACATCCCGTGCAGCTGCCTTCCAGGTTTGGGTCAATGCGCCTTTAGGCAATCAGGACACACTCCATTCTTGATTAATGCTGCCGTTGCTGGTGTCTGAGCCGCTGCCCATCACTCACGTCTGTACTAAACTCTGACTCTCCCGAAGACCCACCTTCTTAGGGTCCCGAGCTTAGACAAGCCCGTGCTTGCCTGCGACACGTGGTACCAAAGAATGCATGTGGCGAACACCTGCCCATACCTCACCCTAACCACAATTGTCGCAACAAGGCACCAGAACACAATGTGCAGGCAAATTTCAGCATGTTCTGGACGTCCTCACTGCCCATGAGAGACATCAGGAGCTGTGGAATAGAAGCCCTTTCCAACCTTGCGCCTCATCTTAAACAGTTGCACATGCTTGCCCTTTGGGGCAGGCTTTGAAGCAGGTTTGGCTGCAGGTTTTGGAATGGGTTTAGGATTCTTATTCTTTTGGGACAAGACTGTCATCAACAATATCTTTCGTGAAGTAAAGCTTGCCCTCAAACACATGGCAAAAGCCCCAAATCCCACGAGTAGAAGGACCAATAATTGTGGCGGCACTTTTCAACCGGGGGACCGGATGTACGTAACAGCCATACCAGCAACAGCAACATTAAAAATGGCTGAAAATCACATCAAAACAAACAGCATTGGGTTGCAGTTGCAAGTAGAATGGTGGTCTTGGGGTGCACTACGCGCACGCGTACAGCCATAAACCCCCAAACCCATGGTGCCATAAAAAATGCACTCTTTTGAGAAACGCGCGCACGACAGGGCTTTAAACCCCTGGGACAGAAATGTATGACCAATGAAATTTTTACGGCGCCACTGCTGTAAACATTGATGATTCTCGGTCAAATTTCACCCTTTCTCTATAAGGAGTTGTATCTGAAAAACATAGTTCCAGCGGCATTCTAAACTAGTAGTGCAGGATCAAGACCTTGTTTAGGAATGCTGTAACAGTTCATTGGCACCTCCAAGGAAATGTGTAAAACAGATCTGCAAAAGGGTGGATAGGTATAAATTGCATTTTCTGGACAAGCTAGAAGATGTCACCCTATTTGGACAATTGTATTGGGGGGAATATTGATCAAATGTGGCCCAAACCGCGATGTTCCATGTGGTGATTATCCCTCACTGTCATGTCTCCATGCAAAAATGGTTATGGTGCTAGCGCCGTAAAAAAAACCCGTCTGTCTGCTGGTTGGAACCCCATACAACAAATCGAAACATATGTCCTTTGTCTATCGGAGAACGGCAGAGATGGACAAATTCCGAGAAACCTAGATAATCCACATCTACCACTGCTATGCTACCAGTCATCCCCTCTCATAGCATAACATGTAGTCACAGCCGCAAACAATGAGACCCCCCACACCGGTTGTCACATCCGACGTCACATCAAAGTACAAGACCTCATCTGTTGCAGGGGCACGATCAAAACCCGTATACCGTGGACAACAGCATCCAGTTGCATAATGTCGTCCTGCTCGGCAGGGTCGTCATAGATGGGTGTTACAGCACCGGCTTCAGTTTCATCATGTGCCACTGCACCAACTTTGGTGTCACCATCGTCGTCCTCGGATACGTCTTGGGGTTCCTGATCAGCCGCTGCATGGGCGGCCGTTGCACCAACCTCCTCTATCTCGCTGTCAGACACTACACGCTCCTTGGCCTGTTGGCTGCAGGGCAGCGCTTACCACCATGGGGTAACACAGAGAGCCCATTGCAATCAACCAGGGTTGGTACAATACAGTACGTGTAATGTATCGTATCGTTCCGATACAGTACTGTAATGTAACGTATCGTATCGTTTCCTAACAAAGTACTGTTTGGTCACAAAAGTTATGTTCCTAGAACTTGCAGCTATTCTGTTTTAGTGTACAACCTGCAATTGCTTGTTAATTTTTTTTGGAAAATTAATGAACAAACGACCGAACGATGAAAATAAACGAACATGGTTTGTTAAAAGTAGACTCACAATGTTTTTTGTTGACAAAATAATGCTTCGGATTTTTTTAAAAACCATTGTGTTTCTTTTGAAAAAAGAATAATTCAGATATTTTTGAAAACCATCGCGTTCGAGATCAAGGCCCCAGGAATTCCAGCCTCACAAAGGCACCTGTCCCCAGGCTGACCAGCAAATGGCCAAAAAATGGCAAATGGCAAAAAGCGAGCAACCAGCAAAAAATAAAGCAAGCGCATGTATCTGTACAGCTGCTGCAGCACACATAACAGGTCCCTGGCGTCACTTGAAGCCTCTGTGCAGAAGTGAAATTTTGAGATTCAAATGACATCACTGAGATGCAGCAGCAAACTGACTGAGTCCACCATAAAGGGTCATATAAAGGACAACGAAGGCTCACTCAAAACTGTCGAGACAACAGAAGCGAGCGCGACGAACACTCAAACGACACTCACAGCACGCGCCGACACTCAAATGACACTCACAGCACGCGCCGGCACTCAAATGACACTCACAGCACGCGCCGACACTCAAATGACACTCACAGCACGCGCCGGCACTCAAAGGACACTCACAGCACGCGCCGACACTCAAATGACACTCACGGCATGCGCGAACACTCAAAGGACACTCACAGCACGCGCCGACACTCAAATGACACTCACAGCACGCGCCGGCACTCAAATGACACTCACAGCATGCGCGAACACTCAAATGACACTCACAGCACGCGCGAACACTCAAGTGACACTGACAGCACCTTCTTCCTTTTGTGCTCCTTCTTCGTCTTCTTTGTCTTCACTCCGCAGTCTTCTTCGCTGGTGCAGCTTCTCGAGCTTCTTCTGTCTTCTTCTTAACGTCTCTTTGATCTCCTTCGCCTCTTCCGCTTCTTTCTTCTGTTCTTTCTCTCTTCATATTCTTCCCTCTTGTTCTTCTTCTCCTTCTTCTTCACTTGCTTCTTGTGTCGCCCTGCAAACGCAAGACAGGCAGAAAAATTCAACCACCAATGTTAATGAAACGAAATTCAAATTAAAATCATTGCAAATTCTATAAAGTGCCTCACATTTGCGCTGTTAATCCTTGGCCATGTTTGTTTGCTCAGCGGCGCTCGCGACTGGCGCCAGATGCTAGTCTAGGAACAAGACGCGTACTGTATTGTATTCTCGCGATACAGTACGCGTATATATACGTTACGCGTATATATACGCCGTCTTTTCCAACCCTGCAATCAACCCAACCCAAATTTTCATCCCATGACCCCCCTCTTGCTACAAACACCCCAACACACATGCAAAACCCACTCCACAGCAACATTGCATGTTACCCATCAATAGGACTTGTTTGTGTAGAAAACACAATGCCTGCATTGCAATGTCTACAGCATGTGGAAAAAGTGCACGGCCTAACAGGAACACTAATTTGTGAAAATTGTAGTCGGATGCGCAGCCTGCGGCACAAGCGTTTTGGTGCATGGTGTCGTAGTAACAATTTTCTATGGACAAAAGTTTTCTTGTTTGCCACTTGCCCGAGGCCACACTGCCCAGCCGAGGGCAAACAATGGATGCCGCCAAGGGGCGCCAACACGGCGCCCCCCATGCCCCCCACCATGTGGCACTCTAGCCGCTGCCGAGCCAACATCCCGGCGAGCTGCCCGCCGCCATTGCTACTGATCACGGCGCCTGAACCGCTATGGAGGAGCTCGCCATCGAGGACACCACGTACCCTCAATGCGGGGGGCCTCCCAGTGAGTGCGCCCTGGCCGGCTGCCCGTTCGCCAGCCCATTTGCCCAGTGTGGCACCATGAGCGACTGCTGGTGCAGCATTGTCCCCCTCAACGAGACATGACCATGGGCAAGTTTCTTGCCATGACGGCGGAGCACAGGACCGACCCGGGGGAGGCGGTGTTAGTGTGGCCGGTGGGTGCGGGAGGCAGGCAGCAGCGGTTGACGTCACGGACCTTGACGAGGGCGCCTGGCTTGCGCTGCCCAAGTTGGCCTCCTTGCAAGCAGTGCTACAACCGCCACTGCCACAACGGGGATGCCGCTCCCCCAAGCGGCTGCCCGGCGTTAGCACCCCGTCTACCGGGCCTGTGCTAGCCCTATTGGAGTCTTTTGGGCCTATGTTGGCCCTACCAGGTCGATCTGCCCGCTGGGCAGATATCACGGAGGCCGAGGAGGCAAGCAAGGCGTCCTGTGGCCCTACCGGCGGCGATTTCTGCGTGGAGCAGATCGCCGAGAAGGTTGTCCGGGTTCCCGTGGAGCGCATGATCAAGAAGGTCGTGCAGTTCCCACACCCTGTCCCCATTCACGTTGAGATCCCCGTCCCCCATGAGGTCATGCAGGTCCCATACCTTGTGCAGAAGGTCGTTGACCGCCCTATCCCATACCCCATGGAGCGCGTCATCGAGCAGCCACTCCCATACCCCGTGCAGAAGGTCGTCGGCCGCCCGGTCCCATACCCAATGCAGCAGATCGTCAAGTGCCGTGTCGACGTCCTTGCCGAGGTTAAGGTCTGATAGGAGGTCCACACCCCATACCCTATCCAGAAGGTTGCGAAGCACCCTAAGCCATACCCAGTTGACAAGGTCGTTGGCGTTCCTCAGCCATACCCTATCTGGAGGGTCGTGGAGCGCCGTGTGAATGTGCCCCAGGTTATGCAGGTCTGCGAGGAGGTCCGCGCCCCTTACACTGTGGAGCGCGAGGTGATGAAGGACGTCAAGACTGTTGACGTGCCCGTCCCCCGTCACGTTGTGGACGTTCCCTCCCGGTTGAGCATATTGTGGAGAAGGTGCACCACGTCATCGCCCATGCGCTACCGTCTACTAGGCTTGTCTTGGCCCTGTTGGAGTCTTATGGGTATGTGCTGGCCTTGCCAGATCGGCCTGCCCGCTGCACACACGTCATGGAGGCCGAGGAGGTGGGCGAGATGGCCTGTGACCCCCCCAAAGGCAGGTTCCGCGTGGGGCCCGCAGCTGGTGATGGAGGGGATGCATACCTCAGTGCAACCGGTGACGTCACTGCTCAGCTGCTGCTAGCTGCCAAGAACCTATTCGGGGCTACGGTGGAAGGAGGCGGCCGTGTTGGCAACTGCAGTGTGCATAGCAGCTGCAAATACCTAGGCTTGCTCGGGGCCGTTTGATGAGTGAGGGGCTGCAGCATGCAGCCCGAAAGCCGACAACGCCGCCACGGAGATGGACACGGCGGGTGCTACAGCGGGACAAGAGCTTGCCCCTGCCCCACTGCCCCATAGGAGGGCATTGCTTCGGCAGCGGCGACAGACGAAACGGTGGCATTTGCAAGCAGCGCTCTCATGCAGGCACCCGCCAGCTTAACCCCCTGGTCTGGCCCTACCGTCCTTTCCGCGCCTCGCTTGGGCACCATGCAGAAATGCAAGTGTGTCCATCCCCCTGACCCACCCTTGACCCTGCAGGTGGTCCCAAGGGAGGCCTGTGCGCAAGGTGTCTCCCCGGTGCAGGCGCCCGCATTTGCCTGTGACCAACTTCATCCGGGGCTATCTTCCACGCAAGACGTCCCAATCATGCAAGCACTGGCCCAACCATTGTCATCCCATGTCCTCGGGGAGGTGCCCAAGCGGGACACAGAAGTCGCGGCAGGCTTAGCAGCAATGCGGCTGCACGTGTTTGCGCCTTGGGTATGGCTAGAAGAGGGGGGGTTGGGTTGGGTTGGGTCTCGGCTTGCGCCAAAGGTGGTGACCCACGGCCAGTGTGCTCGTACCTCACTGGCTCGACTGGGTACCCCCCTCTGGTTGTCTAGTCTCACAGCCGTCCAGACTGCTGACGACCCCCCGTACCTCGTCAAGGCGCTGACGAGAGGGAGTTTACCAAAGCACACAAGCACGAAGTCTCAGGGCAGGCATACACGACTGGGGTCAACACCTGCTAGCGGTGCCCGACTGGCACCCGGCACTGCAGCTCATAGAACCGGCCGCCACGACTCACGGCCACGGCGCCAGCTCGTTGCTGACAGAATTCTGGCCCAAGGCATACACGCGGAGGGTATAACCGGTCAGCGGTGCCCCGCAGGAATTGGGGCTACAGATCATAGAGCCGTCCGCCACAGCTCACGGCCACGGCGCCAGCCCATCGCTGACACAATCCTGGGTCAAGGTGCGGAAATGCAGGGCAAGCAGGTCTGGGGTTAGAACCGGGCCGCCGTGCCCGCCAGACACTTGCCCGGGGGTCCTCATTGCCGGCTGCCACAGCCCACGGCCACGGCGCCAGACCAGCGGCATCATCACCCTGGGGTAACATGCAAATGTGCGGCAGGCAGGGCTGTGGGTTAGCCCAAGAAAAGAGCCCCAACAAAAAAACTCAGGGAGCACTCCTCTCTGCGGGCTCAGGGGCGGAAGAATCCGGCCACTCTCCAAACCACAGCCGGTGTCCCTTGCACCCAAATATAAGGGAGGCCCACGCCTCCTTCCCTGTGGTGAGTCGATAGGGACAGGTACACCACCCCGCCCCCCTCTCCCTCCACAAGGATCCGCCATCGATGGCGGCAGTGGTGGCGCTGGCCTGGGACCTTGACGTCTGGGTTGCCATCGCGCAGCATGGCCGAGAGGCGGGCGGCCAGGTCGATCGCCGCCGCCTGCAGGAGGGCTGGTGCCTCCTGTTCCACGCACGGTTGCGCGAAAATCAACCGGGCCTGAGTGCCCAGGATTACCCTCCGCACCGGTCGCGACGCCAGGCGCCGTGACCGCACATCGCGCACATGTTGTTGCGCACGTGCCCAGCGGCGGGCTGCTGCTTGCGCGGATCGACGGTGCGGGCGGCCACCATGGCGTCCTCGCGCGCGGCTACGTTTCTGCTTGTGTTTCACCATGCAGGGAAAGATCTCTGCACACGGGGGCACGGCCCACTCCACTTAGCCAACAGTATCCCCCCCCCCACCGGCCTTGAAAATGCAGACACCACAGGTGTCTTTGCCTTCACACGAGCACCCCTTCAAAAAACCTAGCAGGCCTCTGGAAAAGAGACAAGGCGCTCATAGATGCACCAAGCCTCAACCTCCACCGTGCCCTTATTGCCGTTGTGGTCGGTGAAAAGCTAGCTTAGGGGGTCCGCTGGCTGCAAAGCGGATGGTACCCACACAAATCGCACCACCATACCTGACACTGCCAACCTCCAAACCAGCAACCGGAGCACCCGCATCTGGCGTTTAAGCCACGTTTTAGCCCGAAGGCCCACCGCCTGGTAACCTGCCGCCGTGCTGTCGGTAAAGATGGTTACCGCCCGCCACCCGAAACGGCACGCCAGGCGGATAGCCCACGCCACTCCCTGGAGCTCCGGTTAAACACCCGATTCTGGACAGCCCAGGACCGCACACCCCGCTTTGGCACCACCCCCCCCACCCTATACCCAAAACTATCCCACGCCGCATCGACAAAAATGGAAGGCCCAAAGAACACCGGGCCTGTCATGTCGTCCATAAACATCGCACGCGCCATGCTGAAGGTGTGATGGGAAGGGGGTCTCCAAGGCTTTGCACAGCGTGTCATAACCGTGGCCAACGAGTGCAAAATCTTCATGGGGGTGGGCAACCGTGAATTCCCCCCCTGTCATGACAGTAGGCTCCAGCCAGGAATGGCCCGGCTCCAACGCGCGGACGGACATGCCACTGCAGGAAACCGAGCATCTTGGGCATCAGTCTACGGTTAGGCCTGGACTTGCACGCCAGACGCGCCCAGGCATGGAACATCTGGAGAAAGGCTCTAGGATGCGACCGAATTTCTCTGGCCTCAAGGTCCAACCACTTACCAAAGAAAAATATCTTTTGGACAAGCTGCAGCGTGGACTTCTGACGATAAAGGACGCAGCCCGTAGGGTCGCCACGATTCTGTCTGTCACAGCCTGCACCTCCTCTGGGACACTCCCCACAAGCAAAAAGTCGTCCAAATAATGCAACAGTTCCATGTGGGGGGGCACCAGGGGCCTCACCAAATCACCCAAAATACGCTGGCAAAAAATCGGGGAGATTTTCCAGCCAAACGGCAGCCTATCTAGCGCAAAGACCTGGCCACCCAGTCTGTCCCGAAAGCGGAACGCCGCGCGCATTTGTGGGGGGAGGCGGAAACTCCAAAAGGCATTGGTGAGGTCAACGTGGGCGCAAAAAAGGCGGCGGCACTGGGGTGTGGCCGCCAGCAGCTGTGCTATCCCTTCCCAGGAAGGCAACTGGAATGTTGGCGGGTCGCCGATCTGCTCGTTCATGCCCAAGCAAGACATGATGAGACTGACCTTCTCACTACTTTTGGGTATGATGAACGGAAAGCACGAGGGAGGCAATGGCGTCGCGCTAATTACCCTTGAACTCAGCAGCGTAGACGCCATTTCCGCCACCCCCGGCCCCACGGTACCCGAACCTCCATTGGGGTCCGCCTCCACGTCATACTCTAGGGTGTCCTGCAAAAAAGACTCTGGGACCAACTCCCGCCAAAGCTCCTGGGGGACAACGTAAGATCCCATCTTACCCAATCCTTTAGCAGCGAGGGTCGGGTCACAGCGCGCCATCTGGGGTATGGGGGATGTGGCCAGGTGCGCCAGTCCCTCCCATGCATCCTCCCGCAGTTCGGTAAAACTCTGCAAGAGTATTGGTAACGCCTCCTCCAGCCTGAAATCCTTCGCCATGTTAAACACCCGCTTCAGAAACATATGGGATCTCTTTAACACGAGCTCTAAAGGGCAGGACAATTTGCGTGCGATCCAAGGCAGCGACGGCGCCAGGACCTCCATGAATTGGACAAACAGGGCAACTCCGTTCGCTCAGCCCCCACGTGCAAGGACGAGGGTTTGGGGGGGGGGGGGTTCCGGTGGGGGTCTGGGGGGGGGATTGGGGAGGAGGGAGCCTAGTTGTCTATGTGCAGAGGAGGAAGAACATGAAAAGGGGGAAGATGAGGAAGTAGGTCTGGCGCTGGCGCCCCTAGAACTTCGCTAAAATGCCCGTGGCCTGCTGAACCTCGCCGTGGCCCGGCCTCTCATCGCCAACGGCACGTCGTTTAGGCGGTGGTCCCGTCCCAAGCGCAGCTTGCGCGGTGCGGGGCCTAAGTACATAGCGCTGGGGTGCGGGGGGACTCCCGGGGGGACAGCCTCCACTCCCACCTGCGGGCCAGCTTGCCCCCCCCCTTCAGGACCACTGGGGACACCCAGAGCCCGAACTGTGCGTCGGTCTGGCCTGTCCCGGACTGTCGGTGGGGGCGCCTGCCGCTTGCGTTTGCGTCGCCCTGCCCCCCCCCCCCCCCCGTGGCCCTGCGTTGTTGGTCGTTCCTCGGTGCCGATTCTGGCTGGGTCCGCGCGGGCCCCTTTCCCTGCCGGCGGCTCGATGATCCTGACATCCGAGTCGGATGACTCACAGGAGCTGGAGCTCTCGGAGCTTGCAGAAGAACTGTCCGATTCATGGCCAGGAGGGCCGCCGTGGCCGCCCCCAACCACCGTCGCATGCGGCTCATCAGCCACAGCGCCAGGGTGTGGGAGAGCAGGACCAAGGACTGCCCCCACGTAGCCCAGGGACTCTTCCACTGCATCTGCCCCGAACATAGCAGAGCCCCAAAGAGATAGACAGCTGACCACTGATGGCTCCTCGACTCCTGTTCCAGGGCATGGCAGGGCCAACGACGCCAACACTCCATGATCAAGGAAAGTTGTCGCGTATCGCATGGCAACCCCGGTGGAAGCCCAGCCCCCCCACCACTTAAAGTAGGGCAGCCCTAGCTTTTGGTTCCAACATGAGGCTGCGCCTCCTCTCCTGAGGCTGTGCCATGCGTAACCACTCCATCGTGATCCGTGAAGGAGGGTGGTGAGGTAGTCCTCAAGGACCGCCTCTCCACCGCTGAAGATGGGCTGGTCGGTGGGGAGGTCGTGCCGCTTGCAGTACCCCGACAGGTAGGAAGCCCAGGCCATGCCAAATCTGAAGAGGGGCCTCTGGTGCCATCCCCTGGGGCCACCCGACTTCGTGCGGTAGAAAGACACTCCACCGTCCTCCAGCAGGTCGAAGGGGCGCACGGACGCCAACTCACCGACTCTCCAGAAGCAGAGCCAAGACAAAATGACGAGGGCCACAAAGGCGCGGTCCCTCTCCGATGTCGCCTGCTGCCACAGGTGGCGGAGCATCTCCGGGGTCGCGTAGTCCTGCGCCCCTGGCTTAGCACCTCCTGCCGCGATGCGCCTGTGGATGGCGCCCACAAGGGGTGGGACGATGCACATGTCTTCAAGGGCAGGGACCGCGGAGAAGATGCCCCGCATCCCTGACGCTGATTGGCCTTCATTTGACTTCTCGGAGAGGCACACTGCCAGAACCGCAGCCATTCCCAGATCCGGGCTCTCCCGCGCCTCGACAGCCGCCAGCTGGCCGACGGCCGATCGATTCCTCTAACGGGTGCTGGGTCGCCATGCTTGAACCGCCCGTGCTCGGACGCCGCCTTCTCCGTCGCCTGTGGCGGCCTCATCCCACATGTGTCTGGCTTGGCGGAAGGATATGTCGCCTCCAGGCCCCACACCATGGTCCCCTGCGTGTCCAGGGATACCCCGCTTGACGTTGGCTGGTCCTCGTGTCGCACGGCAGGCACCCCGTCTGGGGCGCCCTTGCCGAACTCGAAGAGTCACGACCAGTGGGGACACTGGAAGTGCCAGTGCCGGCGCTTGCCCTCCTCGATCCTCAGGGATGTGCACTTGCGACAGTCTCCACTCGGAGCGGCGTTGACGGGGATGTTGTTGCCGTTGGCCGCGACCCACCTCAAGATCCCCTCTTTGGTAAAGAACTTGACCCCTCGGTACACGAAGGCGGCTCCCCCTTTATGCAAGGCCTCCTCCCATGGCAACTTGTCCAGGATCTCCCTGGCCTTGGCGCTCATCTCCTGGGCGTGGTACCTCTGCTGGTATGCTCCCTGGGACCGAAGCATGGTCGCCCAAATGCGATAGGCCAGGGCATCACCTGGCGGCGGTTGGGCCTGCACATCTCCGCCAACATCAGGAGGTCGTGTAGGGGCCTGGTTCGCCGTCAAGAACTGCTTGAGCGCCGCCGATGACTCCCGCATCCACTGCGGTATCTTGTCCCTGCCCAAGAACTCCTCGATGCCATTGAGGGTCAGGTCCGGCACCACGCTCTTGTTAGAGAGTTTTCTGGGCCTCAAAGCGGGCTCTCAGGCCCTCCAGCTCCATCTGTTGCTTGTGTAGCGCGGCTCGGAGCTCAACCTGGGAGGCGTCCCCTGGTAATAAAGAAGAAGCGGCAGAGGGGGCGGCAGCCACTGCTGGAGCCGTTTCCCCATTACCACCCTGATTGGGTTCCTGCTATGGTCGAGAGGGAGAGCAAAACATCATGATTAAGCAATAATTTTTCAAAAGCCTGTAGAAGAGAGCAGCGGGGGGGTCGAAGTGGTAAACCCAGTTTGGGGGACAAACTGGTGATACCCCCGTGCCTGTACGTGTAGGTGCGCGCGTCGCGGGGGGGCGTGCCCAGTTTGCCCTCGGCCGGGTGCCCTATGCTGGCAGGGGGGGGGGGGGGGGCGTCAAGTCACACCATGGGTCGGTGCTTGGCCCAGCTGCTCCACGCACGGTTGGTCCTGGGGAGGGGGGGGGATTCAAGGCAGGGGCACACCTTTGTCCTTCTCCACCGGGCCGTGGTTGGCGCGTGTGGGGGGTTGTGTGTGCCCGGTGCTCTGGGCCCCGGCAGCGGGGCATGGGTGCCCTACCACGTGGCTGCTGAGGGAGTCTGTGGGTCGGGTGACCGGCTGCTTCCTCCAGCCCACGACTCAACCCCAAAGGGGTGCACGGGGTGTGTGGTCTAAGGTGCTCCTTGACTGACCCAGAGGGTCACAGGTAGCGGTGCACAGAGTGCCAGACCGGCTAGGGGCGTCCCAGTAGAAGGAAGGTCCTGGGGCGTGCTAAGCACTTCCCTGCCCCGGGAGCACTCAATGGAGCAGAGCTCCCAGTGAGCTTGCTGCACCCTGGTCACCTCTGACGAGGCGGGACCCCGAGGGTGACACCGCTCGCCACCCCTCCTGGTGGAAGAGGGGGGGGGGGGGCTCTGAGACCTCCCCCCCCACGGCGGCAGTACCAGTGGCCCTCATTTTGATTTTAATGTTAATTTTCATTTTCAAAAGGTTTATGGGGAGGAGAGGCGGGCAGGGCTAGACTTCCCACAGTTCAGCATGCTAGATTTTGTTGTCCGCCGCCCCATCGCGGCCCCTGGGGCATTGTTCCCCGGTGTGCCAAGGCGACCCCCTTCCCTCCCGCCCCCACGCCTCCGGACCAGGGGAGGGGGGATAACCCGGCCCCACTGCCAGTGCTATAGGGGCCCACACGGCTTCCTGCTACCCCCCACCCCCCCAGCCCCCGCTCCCACGGGGGCAAGGAACCGGAGAGGGGGAGCAGCAGCTGCTGCAGCTAATGCAAGCAGAGGCGGAGGTCCGCTGCTGCATCAGGTAGCACCAACTAGCTAAGATGGAGCTCAAGAGCCCCCTTTTTGCCGCTTCTTTCCCCCGGCTGCCTTCCTTGCGCGCCGCTGGGAAGATTTCTGCTGGCGCCGGCGGGGGTGCCTCGATGTGCCTTGGAGGGGGATGGAGTCTGACCCCCCCCCGCCCCCCCCCCCCGGTGGCAAAGAAAATGGGGGGGCACGGCCCCCCAACAACGGAGCGGCGCAACCCCCCCCCCCCCCCCAACGGGAGCATCGGTTGGGGGCAAGGCGACCACAACCATCCCCTCCCCACGCCACATGAGGATGTGTCGAGCCCAGCAAGGGGCAGATTATGTCTCAAATTTAATTTTTTTTGCGTTGGGTGCGGAGGCCTGCCCCCCCCCGAGTTGTCCCAAGGGGATACCCCCCCCCCCCTCCCCCGCCAGCCCATGGCTAGCCCAAGCCGCACGCCCGCCCCACATTGGGCTGAAGTGGGGGGAGGTTGATGACAACGCAGTTACTTAACCCCGCGCGACAGAGTCCTTCTCTCGCGCCGTTTACATAGCGGTGAGAGGCGGGGGGGCAGGTATGCCCCCCCCCCCCACCCGCAATAACGCCATACACACAACGTGCAGAACAACAAAAGACTGATGATTCTAATCATGGAGAAACAAAAAAAACAACAAAAAAAGCACCATATTACAGTAGCAACAAACAACCTAGACAGAAGAACTTCTGTTCCCTTGTGAATGACCGCCAGTAACTGACACCGCAAGTAGCCAAATACATGACCAATGAGCTCGTGCCACCGTACAAGAAGGGTATAGACCTAGATTCACCAAAACCCTAAAATTTCATTCCTATATATTTGCTGTGCAGCCCTATGTTCATATCCACATTTTGCAACCGAGTACTCCCTGTTGCAGTACGACACCTCCGAAGCCATTTCGCTAGCAGTCAAGGACCTGTGCACAAATTTACGGTGGCGGCGCCTTAAAAGTTTTACAGTCCTAGCACCGTAAAAATGCTTTTCTCGACCCAATGGACTATCCGAGTTCCACATGTTTCATCCAAAGTCTCCGTCTCTGCCCTACCTGAGACCCTACAAAAGACCCTGCAAATGACCTGGCTTGCCTGAGGCAGGCTGTTACTGCCCACGCCATCGTCTTGGCATTTGATTATGTTGTACTTGCCTGTAGAGAGGGGAAGAGAAGAGACGGAGTGCAATCTCTGTTCCTCAAGTTTCCCTACTGCTTGATTGCTTCCCCACCACAAGCTCGCCGGATTAAACCGGACTCAGGTTTCGGCGAACTTATCAGCTCGGCGGACGTTCGGGCAGCTTGAGTCCGCTTTAATCCAGTAGCGCGTATTTTTTGGCCAAAAAAACGGCCAAAAGTACGGCCGGATTTTCGGCCGGCTAAGTCAGCAGGCCGGAAGTCTGGTCTATTCTGGTAACCCCAATTTATTATTATCCTAGATCTAATCCCCACCATCACTCAAACCCCCCCCCCCCCGATGGGTATGCAGATCGCCTCGACTTACCTTCTTTGACCCGCCTTTGCCTGTGGACCGCCAAACCAACCCTTGCTTTGGCTCGCTCCCCTGGCCAAACCCTTAAATAACAAGACTCCTGCGGTGGCCACAGACTGCCTTGTGTGTGCACCGCCTTGTGTGTGCACCGCCTTGTGCATGCACGGCCTTGTTTGAGAACCGCCGAACCACCCCTTGTTTTGGCTTGCTTCGCTAGACGCGAGGGCTAGCCCCCACACCCCCCTTAAATAACAACACTCCTACGGTGGCCACAGACCGCCTTGTGTGTGCACCGCCTTGTGTATGCACCACCTTGTCTGTGGACCACCAAACCTTAATCACGATTGAATATGGGGACCGAGCTACTGGGGGAAGGAACATCGTGTAGAAGACTTCAACAACAAATGAGGTATGCACTAGAAAGTGGATGAGATTGGCTCAAAAGGGGCTGAAAAATGAGCTGTATTCATCCGTTTAGGCACCACAACTGGACTAGGATCATTTTTGGAAAACCATGGTTTTGACCCGTTTTTGAGCCATTTGTGGTCCCAAATTGGCCCATGTTCAAGGCCTTTCCGCCTTGAGAGGGGCCTAAATTGCTCAACATGGGCTCAAAATTCCACTTGTTTGTGCACCCCAAATAGTCCAAAACTATCTTTGGAAATACATTTTTGATCCATTTTTGATTGATTTTTAGACCCGATACAGCCCATTTTCAAGGCATTTTGTGACTCTAGAGTGGCCAAAATGGCTTGGAATGGGCTCAAAAAGGGCTCATTTCACTTGTTCAAGACCCCAAATGGTCTAGGATCATTTTTGGAAAAACCAATTTTTGACCCACTTTTTGACCCACTTTTGGACCCATTTTTTGTCCCAAAACAGCCCATTTTCAAAGCATTTTGTGACTTTGTAGAGGCCAAAATGGCTTGCAATGGGCTCAAAAATGGGCTCAGTTCACTTGTTTGGGCACCCCGAATGATCTAGTATCACTTTTGGAAAAATGCATTTTTGACCCATTTTTGACCCATTTTTTGTCCCAAAACAGCCTATTTCCAAGGTATTTTGGGATTTTAGGAGGGCCAAACCAGGCCACCACGAGCTCAAAACGCACCAAAAACACTTGTTTTGGCATTCCACGACGTCCGGTATCATTTTTGAAAAAAGCCATTTTTTTGCACCCGGTGGACCTTCTTGACCCATTTTGGCACCCACCTCTTTGGGCTACCTCTTGCAGCTTGCGGCAGCCCACTGAGCCTAAGTACAGGGGTCTAGGCGTCCGTTAGGGCAATTTTGAGGTGTGGAAACTACCAAAAGTGGGTGGTTTAGGGTGGATTAGGTGCGCTCGAAATCGCGTTTTGAGCCATGTAGCCCAAGATATGGTGTGTTTTTGGCTTGGGGCTGTCGGCGGCCAATGTGCACAAATTCTGGAGCCTTGGGGGCCTTTGGGGGGCGGTTCACAGACATATTGTGGAGTTAGAGGGCCCTAGAGGGCCCTTCAGCACGGGGAAGTCTAGCTGCATGTGTAGAGTAGCCACTATTTCCCTTCATTTGGCCGTTTTCAGCAGGCTCTAGGGCGGTTTTGGGCAAAAAAAGGCCAGTTTTGGCCCTAAACTGCAGATTTTGAGATGGAGGTCCGGCACTTGCGACGCCCGTTCCCCGCCGCCACCGTTGAGTTTCTGGCTCATACTTTGTGCAATTGTCCCTCACACCCATAGGTAGCATCCACCAAATTTTTGGCCGAATCCGAAGCACCACGACAGAGCTGTGATTTTTGCCCATTTCGCGCGTGCTTGCTTGCTACTTGCTTGTCCCCTTCCCCCTTCCCCCTTGCACAAGCACTGACTTGTCCAAGCAAATGATCCCGTCTGACCGTTGTGTTCCTGGTTTTTTCTGACCACGGTTTTTGTGGTCTGAAATGCAACGTGACGCGGTTGTGTTCCCAATGTAGGGGAAAAGGGGGCTGGATCATGCTTGTGGTAGTTCCTCCTGCTCATACCAACTTGGGGTGCACTGTGGGCACGCGTAGAGCCGTAAACATTGTGCATGCGGGTGCGAAAAGTGCCGTAAACACCACGGATGTTTCCATTAAGTGTAGGAAATCCCAAAAGGCGTGGTTTGGCTAATTTCTAATACAAATGTTTACGGCGCCACCGCCGTAAATGGGCAGGGGTATGGAGGGGGCCTGCCGGATTTAACCGGACATGAGTCCGGCAGACTTATCGGCTCGGCTGATTTATCGGCTCGGCAGACCTTTGGCTGCCTAATCGGCTGGCCGAACGTCCGGCCGGACTTTCAACGGGCCAATTGGCTGGCCAAAAGTCCGGTTTAATCCCCCCCCCCCCCCCCCGATAGGGTTAGGGTCACCGAGCTGCTGGAACCAGTCTTGGTTTTATAACCCTTTTTAGGGTCTAGGGTGGACCTACCAGGTTTAGCAGCAGCAAGCAAGCAAGCAAGCAAGCAGCAAGCAGCAAGCAAGCAGCAAGCGCGAAATGGGCAAAAATCAGAACTCCGTCGTGGTGCTTCAGATTCGGCTAACATTTTGGTGGATGATACCTATGGGTGTGAAGTACAATCACACAAAGTTTGAGCAAGAAACTCAACAGTGGCGGCCGGGAACAGGATTCGCAAGTGGCGGACCTCGGATTCAAAAACTGCAATTTAGGGCCAAAAACAGCCATTTTTGGGCCAAAACGGCCCTAGAACCCATTCAAAACGGCCAGACAAAGGGAAAGTGTGGGTACACTCCATGTGCGGCTTGACTTTCCTGTGTCAACGAGCCCCTTGCAGCCCTCTAACTCCACCATATGCCCCGGAAACGGCCCAAAAAGGCCCCCAGAAGCCCCAAATTTTGTGCAGATGCCTGCCGACAGCCACAAACCAAGAACAGGCCATATCTTTGGCTATATGGCCCAAAACGTGATTCCGAGGGCACCTACTCCACCCGCAACCCCCCACTTTTTGTGGTTTCCACCCCTCAGAATTGCCTAAACGGACGCCTAGACCCCCGTACCCAGGCCGCTACAAGCTCAAGCCCAAACAGGTGGGTGCCCAAATGGGTCAATAGGGTCCAATAGGGGCAGAAAAATGACTTTTCTCAAAAATGATCCTAGACCATGTGTGATGCTAAAACAAGTGTTTTGGGGCTGTTTTGAGCTTGTGGTGGCCCATTTCGGTCCTCCGAAAATCCCAAAATGCCTTGAAGATGCGCTGTTTTGGGACCAAAAATGGGTCAAAAAAGGGTCAAAAACGCATTTTTCCAAAACTCATCCTAGACCATTTGGGGTGCACAAACGGGTGAAATGAGCCCATTTTGAGCCCATTTTGGGGCATTTTGGCCCCTCAGAAGTCCAAAAAGCCTTGAAAGTGGGCCTTGTGGTGAAGGGGATCACTTGCAAGCTGATTCCACTCTGTCAACGGCCTTCAATGTGTGACTCATTGGTGTCCCTCACCATTCATATCTAATGTTCCCTCCCCCACCAGCTCGGTCCCAATATTCAGTCTTGATTAGGGTCACCGAGCTGGTGGAACCAGTCTTGGTTTTTATAACCCTCTTTAGTGTCTAGGGAGGATCTAACAGGTTTTTGGTACCCACCACCTCCAATCACAGGACCCATAGCCAGTTCCCATTGTGAGTATTTTCCCGTGACTTTGCAGCCTTGAACACTGGACTTGACCTAACCTGGACTTGAATGCATCCAAATAAGGGGAGCAGCGTGCAGGCCCAATATTATACAGGGGGTGGGGGGTCATAGGAGTGCCCAAAACTGGGGCTGGGGGTGCCCACAGACTGTGCCGACAGTGGCAGAGGCACCTCGACGTGTGGCTTTGATATACATGAACTTGGGGTATGGTCCAGGGAGCAAATGTTCACTTGCGGCCCAATTGGAAACCTGAAGACCCCTTATAAGACATTGGCCTGCTGCAAATGAATTTTCTTTCAGCCTCAGTGCTGCTGTCCGGAATCTTGTGCAAATCACAACCTGTCCTGACTGTGGATAATGCTGTTTGGTTGCCATTTGCATGCAAGACGCATAAACTCGTACGAGAAGGTTTGCCCTGGATCAAAACTGTGTGTGCTGAAATCACCATGCGCTCAACTTCCACATGACGACGGCCGTGGTGACTTGGAGACCCTTTTTCACAGCATACAGTGTGAACTTCTGGTGACTCACACGGCGCAGTGCGCGGGAACGTGGGAGAGGCACACAATGCTGCCCACGCAGAGTGCAGTGGCTGCCGACCCCCACCAAGTTGACCAGGTTGTGAGGCAGCCGTTTCATAATGCTGGCCACCGGTAGCCCTTGGAGGTGGTAAGCCACTGCATACCTGCCCCTGCAGTGCATTGCGTTCTCTGACGTGCACAGTGTGCCTAGTGTGCACGCGTGGTGTGTGTACAACTCCCCTTCACCATTCTCAGACCAATCAAATACAATCCAATACTCCACATTCCTGTGTGCAGGTGCGCATCAGTGGAAGTGATGAATGGGCTTTATACTGCCTGCGTCAAAGGAAGGCGGCGTCTGTGTGGGTGACCGACAGCCCTTGGCTCGTCAACCGTACACAGCACAAAATGGAACACGGCGGGAGCAACCAAGGGCTCCTGCACTCTGAGTTACAGAATTGCCAACGACGTATTGCTGTTCGATGCCATGGGTCCAACTTCAGAAAAGATGGCGGGCACTTGAAGACGGCATCCTTGGCAACGTCATGCAATGGTTAAATGGGGCCTTCGTAGAGCATGGCGCTGAAACCAACCTTCAAGGTATGGCTTCCCGAAGACAGTCCCAAAGTGGGGAGGGTCGAAATGTCATCATCAAGAAAAGCGAGTACCGCAATTTAAACCGCCAAGCGCTTGGGGGACCTGTATGCATTGGAGACAAACCACGGGGCTGAATACTGGATGGCATCCATCTTGGGGTCGACCTGGTTGGCTATGAACTCCATCATGAGGCAGGAGAAGAGCAGGGATGCATACGGCGGTTCAATCCTTACCTTGTGCTCCTGGGAAAGACCGGTGCGTGGGCATGGAATGTACGTTCAGAGGACAGCCAGGGCCAGAGGCAGCAACCCCGCATCCACACCAAAAAAATATCGCAATTCTGGGCCAGACACGACAATTTGACTGCATGGCAACACCTCAGCCCTTGATGATGATGATGTCCACAAGACCAATAAGGTTCAACGAAGCGATGGCCAACAAGAACCTTTCGCAGTCGTCCGAAGGCTGTGTTGATCTCCCAACCACATGGGCTCTGTCTCAATAGATTCAATCCGTTTTGACCAGCCAATTTGCGGAAAGAACCTTATGGCCTGGGTAAGACTCCATTCACAATACCACTACCACAATACCACAAGACCACATCACCCCAGGATGGAGATCAGTATACACACGGATTTTTGAGACATCAGTCACTTCAGTAGACTGGTATACCCAGGTACAGCTGCTTTCACTAGGTCACGAGCCATGTCACGGCCGCTCTTGGCCATTCATGGATGTTGGCCAGATTCTGGGGCACGGGTTGGCAGGGGCCAGGCAAGGGCGGGCAGAAAGACCTGGATCAGGTTGAAAATCCCTTGCACGAAATCGGTGGCAAACCCAGTTTTCTTTGCAGCGTGTGCCAGAACGCCATACTTGCGGCCGTAATGCCAGAAGGTCTCCTCCCATGTCTTGGGGATCTTATGGGGCATCATTCTTTCACAGTGAGCGGAGACATCCTGCACAGCGGGGGGAGGTGCGATTGCCCGCCCCATGTCTCCTGTGTGGGCGGTCCATCGTAGAAGAGGTGGTGCTGCACCCTCTTTTGGCCTTTCTCAGCGCTTGCGTCCATCGTGGATGCAACACGTCGTATCATCAACCGGACGTGTGCACTGGGACCGACCGTACATGTGACTATCCAAATGCAACGAGTCTGAACCACCAGCTGACATATGCCTCAATCCCTCTGAGCTTACCTCTGCCTTCATTCCTCGGCGCGCATGTCCGCATCGATGCCTCAGCACTCACATGTGCCTCAATCTCTCCGTTAAGCCCCCGCCCCTAATATTATCAAGCGCTTGATACTATCTTGACCCACAGGTATTTTGCATTTCGGGGGGTAACGCGCAACAAAGTGGGATATGGATCTGCCTTTTGGGGGTGCTCAGAGTGCATCGGATCAGGCCTCGCCCTGAACCATTCCACAGCACCACATGCTTGGTATTATTTTGATACGGAAATTGGGGGGAGGGGGCTGAAACCTAGCTATGGCGGACAGGTGCAGATAAAAGGAAAACAGCAAATGGTAAATGACGCCATGCTTAACGCAAATTGCCGTCTGGAGAATCCTCGGAGCGGGGGGGGGGGGGGGTCAATCGGCCTTGACCGCATTCCCTCAGGCCTGCATGCGCTCCAAAACGAGGCCTGTCACGGAAGCGCTTTTGGAGGCCTGGAACAAAGACCACCCGCAGTTCTACAGGGTTTTGAACGCGTACCCGAATGAAGGCGGCCTTATCGCAGTACGGCTGCTCGCCGCCCATCTCCAAGATGTATTTGGTAGTGTCGTCCCAGTCCTTTCGGACGATCGACGCCATGAACTTGTGGCTCACGTCCCGCTGATGCTGTGTCAGGGTTTGGGTGACCCCGACGTCCAGCATCCCCAGGAATGGAAGGGGGTCGTTTGGAAACCAACCGACGAGGATGTTGCCCGGATGGATGTCGGCATGGAAGAAGTTGTCCGTCAGGACCATTTGGAACACCAGATCGGCTCCGCACCGCGCGAGGTGGGCGTGGGCCTCGTCCACAGGGTCGTCCGCAGTGATGTAATATTGGCTGAGGGGCTTGCCGTCGATCTTGGACTCGACAAGGACTTGCTTCCCGCATAGTTCTACGAAAATGGGCGTCGTTGAAATGAAGCTTTTGGGATCTCGTTGCATGTCTTAATTTAGCCTGTTCATCTCGTGAATCAACCCGCGACAGCATGCAGATGCAGTGGCTCAATGCGGAGGGAGGATGGAAGGAGGGAAGGAGAGAGGGAGGGGGAACACGCAGGACGGAGGAAGAGGTCGGAATTTGCAGAGGGGGCACAGAGGGGGGGGAGAGGGAGACAGAGAGAGCGCGAGAGGGGCAGGCAGGGAGGCAGGGAGGCAGGGAGGCAGGCAGGCAGGCAGGCAAGGAGGGACGGACGAAGGAAGAGCGAGCGAGGGATACCGACACCCGGTCCTTCAACGCTGGGATAGTTTCCAGGCGTGGGACTTGGTGCAGCTGTGGCAGAGAAGAGCGAAGGAGTCAGACACAAAACCCTCGCGGCTGTTCACCAATCATCTCCGGGAGGAGTGTGCGTACATAGGGCAACCTGCTACATTGCGATTCCACTCCGCAGGTATGGGAAGAGGCGGACCTTTGACTGGCTTCGGGAAAACAATGTACTTGCTGTCCTTAAAATTTTCGTTGAAGGCTTCAAGATTTTCGGCTTCATACCGCATATCAACCTGCAGTTGAGGAGGACGATGCCGTCTGTCCACAAGCACCAGAAAATCCTGTTTGTTTGTCCTGTTCCCACTGTCTTTAGTGCAAACAAATGGCACAAAGTAGCTGCCACAATGAAACACCTGCAAACTCAAATTGCGAGCGAATTGTTTGGCAATCCCCGGAAAGTCCATCCACCTGATGGAAGACAGTGACACAACGCATTCACGATGCGAGGCATGGATGGGCGCCTAGACCCCTGTACTTAGGCTCAGTGGGCTGCCGCAAGCTGCAAGAGGTAGCCCAAAGAGGTGGGTGCCAAAATGGGTCAAGAAGGTCCACCGGGTGCAAAAAAATGGCTTTTTTCAAAAATGATACCGGACGTCGTGGAATGCCAAAACAAGTGTTTTTGGTGCGTTTTGAGCTCGTGGTGGCCTGGTTTGGCCCTCCTAAAATCCCAAAATGCCTTGGAAATAGGCTGTTTTGGGACAAAAAATGGGTCAAAAATGGGTCAAAAATGCATTTTTCCAAAAGTGATACTAGATCATTCGGGGTGCCCAAACAAGTGAACTGAGCCCATTTTTGAGCCCATTGCAAGCCATTTTGGCCTCTACAAAGTCACAAAATGCTTTGAAAATGGGCTGTTTTGGGACAAAAAATGGGTCCAAAAGTGGGTCAAAAAGTGGGTCAAAAATTGGTTTTTCCAAAAATGATCCTAGACCATTTGGGGTCTTGAACAAGTGAAATGAGCCCTTTTTGAGCCCATTCCAAGCCATTTTGGCCACTCTAGAGTCACAAAATGCCTTGAAAATGGGCTGTATCGGGTCTAAAAATCAATCAAAAATGGATCAAAAATGTATTTCCAAAGATAGTTTTGGACTATTTGGGGTGCACAAACAAGTGGAATTTTGAGCCCATGTTGAGCAATTTAGGCCCCTCTCAAGGCGGAAAGGCCTTGAACATGGGCCAATTTGGGACCACAAATGGCTCAAAAACGGGTCAAAACCATGGTTTTCCAAAAATGATCCTAGTCCAGTTGTGGTGCCTAAACGGATGAATACAGCTCATTTTTCAGCCCCTTTTGAGCCAATCTCATCCACTTTCTAGTGCATACCTCATTTGTTGTTGAAGTCTTCTACACGATGTTCCTTCCCCCAGTAGCTCGGTCCCCATATTCAATCGTGATTAAGGTTTGGTGGTCCACAGACAAGGTGGTGCATACACAAGGCGGTGCACACACAAGGCGGTCTGTTTTGAAGATTTCATCAGCCGCTCCTGCTTCAAGAATTTGATTCTACAGCATTGAAGGGCCCCATCCAAACCTCGTGTTAGTGGGGCACCATCTTACGCGGGTTACGCAATTCTGTTTGGGGGGGACACATATGGAATACACAATGATAAAACTGGGGGATACATATGGACTGCACACATTGGGATTGGGGGCCGCCGTCACTAGAGCCTCGTCAGCGGCCTGCGCGGAGGGCACGGGACACGGGAAGGAGGTCAAGTTGCGTTGCTTCACCGTCAGTTTCTGACCGACAGAAGGGAAACGGGCACGGTGGGCAGGGCACAGGGAGGAACAAGGGGCAGCAACATCACGGGTTTCCCCCACACCTCGCCATGGATGTACACAGCACGGGAAAAAAATGGGAGACACACGGGCTACACAACTTGGCTGCGATTCAAAGGATCCACAAAGAATTTTCTTGGGACACGCACTAACACCAGGTCTAGCCCCATCAAGGGGTACGAGGGTGGGGGCAGGAAGGGCAAACCATCGGGGGTTGGGGGGGGGGGGGAGGTTGCTTTGGAACGAAGAGGTGCCCAGAGCGGGTCGTCAGGAGCGGTCAGGACGCGGTTGTCCGCTGGATCCCGACCCGCCGTAGCCATCGGAGTCCCAGCCCCCCCCCCCCCCCCCCGCCGCCGCCGCCTGCCCCGCCCCCAGGTTCAGGGTGGGGCCACGGATGGAGTGATGGGCAGGACATGTTTGGAGAATGGGGCCGGTGGTAAAAGAAGCCGGTGCCAGGACCTCATGGGCCAGCCAAGGAATCGGACAGCCCTTGCCCCACCCCCCATCCCCGCCCTGCACGGCCGATGTTTGGGTGTATGGGCTTTTTGTTTGGGGGGTGGCCCTTGTGAGGCTACGTCTCGTTCTGGGTAAGATCACGTCATCCGTTGCACAGCCCACACCCCTGACACCAGCACATTCTCACATACTTGAGAATCCCCGGGCGCCAATGAAACACGTCGTTTACTCGTTTCCTTGTGCGCCCAGTCGCGTTTCAGAGCCGAGACGTACTTAAGCGACGTCACATGCTGCAGCCGGATGATGTCCCCGTAGCACACAGTCCTGTTGACAGGCGGTCACACGCGGTGACACCAGTGCAGACATTGGGGGTTTGGCAAGTGGGATACGAAAGGTGTGCACAAAGCAACCGCAAGGACCACAAGGACCACTCCATAGCGTTTGTGTCATTGGCTGCAATGAGGGCACGTGTCGGCTTAGAACTCAGTAATACTCAGTAATATGGGTGGGGAGCACCACGGCACAAGTATGCGTCCTGTGGGTGGCTAGTGCAGTTGGGAGGCAATGCGCCTTTTTCAGCAGATTGGGGAAAACAGGGTAGTTTGGGTACTTTTTGCAAATTTCAAACTTTGTAGCTCAAAAAAAAAAAGACAGTTTAGGCATTGACCCAAAAGCTGAGTGATCTAGTCAAAAAGAGGAGGTCGGGGTATCAGCAACGTTAGACATGTGAATATCTAATGACGTCACTCCACAGTTACTCTAGGCAATTGCCTAGACCACCTGGCCTTGTGACCTGGGCTGGGGTGTTCTCGCCACACAGCGGTGCTTGCGTCACGCAACAACGAACTTCAGGGCCAACCACACCATTTTTGTTAAGCAGGCCGCCAGTGGCTACATTTTTACCAATGGAACTTTCAGGGGTTGCACGCCTTTGACATGCTACTTATTGCGTTGCTTCTTGTGTTGCACCCCAGGGAGTCGTCCACTTGCCGCAAACAAAACGCCATTCACCAATGTGATGCAAAAATATCCAGATATGGCATAACCGCCAATATTCATTGCAAACACCAATGGACCAACCCCTGAGGAGGCGGGCTCTCAAAGAAGGCGGGCTCACAAAGAAGGGGAGAAATCAAATTCGCTGAATAACTCCGGCCGTGTCATGGACCCCTCAAAAGGGGAAGAATCAAAATGGCTACATAACCTCTACCTTCTGAGGGACCCCAAAGAAGTGGAAAGAAATCAAATTGGCTACATAGGTCCCCTAAAAAGGGGAGGAAATCAAAGAGGCTGCATAACCCCTGCCTTCTCGGGGTCCCAGGATGGGGAGAAATCAAAGGGGCTACATAATGGTTGTGAAATGGGCGGAAAATTTATCAACCCTATCAAAACAACGGGATAGTTTGGCCAAACTACACCCAGTGGGAAGAAATCGAATGTTGCTCCCCCTATATGGACAGGTTTCGGGTGGGCGGTGACCAGAAGGAGGGTAGTTGGGCACTGGCTGCTCATTCAGAAGGGCTGTGGTATGGAGTGCAGGGATCCAGGGACCAAGAGGACGGGGGAACCACATGCCCAGCAGGAAAAAGATGGCATGTGTGTGCAGGAGGTTCACAAGCGCATTGCACGGCGGGAAAGAGATTTCGTTTGAAGCCAGTGCTTCTGGTGGAGGACTGAGCGCACTATGCATGAATCTATGGCTCGTGGAGTATGCAAGGGGCCAGCGGTAGAAGACCTAATGAAGGGCACGGGTTGGGGATGGGGGCTGTAAATGGGACCGGGACCCCAACACCCTCCTCCTCCCCCTCTAGACCACACAACCTACGCGCATGGGGAGCTGCAGTTTTTTTCGGCCACACAGGGCCAACAACAACAACATCATCACGGCTCGTTGGGTTCCTTGGGAGGTTCATTACGCATTCGTCTGCCAGAATTTCCCTGGTTTTCTTTCTGACTTGTAGCGAATGGTCACCAATTAGCACTGCATGGGTTTGCACACCTCAGGCGCTTCGCCACAAGAGTACTACTTGACGACGCCACAAGAGTACTACTATTTGACAGGACGCAGGGAGTGAGGCAGAGGGGGACGGGGGGCGGGGCTTGAGGCCGCGAGTGTGGAAGACTTTCCCAAAATATCCCAGTTCGCGATGCTCTGATGCCCCGTACACATCTTCAATAGCAAATATCTTACAACATGGATGCCCCGGGACCACACAGCAAAGCCCAGTCTCCCAACCGGAGGGTAGTCAAAAACCGCAAGGGAGGGAGGTCCAAAGGGGAACTTCAAGAGAGCATGGTTGCAAAAGCGGTTAACGGCGGTGGGGAAAGTGGGTGGAAAGCAATGCCTTGCAGGTACAGCCTGGTGGGAGGGATATCAGGGCGGAGAGAAGTGATTGGCAGGGCTGGCCGTCACCCTAAAGAAGAGGAGGGGCAAGAGGCCTAAGCCCTGTGCTCAGTGAAGGTCTCTCACAGGAGGTTGGCCTGCATCCCTCACCCTCCAGCTCCCGCAACACTCCTGCATCACTGCCAACAAACCCCATTATTCATCCCTTGACCCCGCAATCCCTCAACTGGGCAGTTGCGGCTGGAAAATTGAGTTTGTGGAAATGGTATTACCATTCACAATATTTTACTAAAATGAACTCACAATCACGGAGTTTACAATATGAACTCAGAATCACGTGACACTTCCTTCACACAAAGAGAATGCACAAACCAGACGGGGCCTGTCGCTTTAAGCAGCAATAGAGATCCGCTGCCGGTGGGTTAAGCGGCACTTTATGGCATAGAGCGTGGCCCAAACATCCCTTGCGTCTGACTACATCACGAAGTCAACCGCCTCGAAGCTCCAACAACCCTCAAACAGCCCCTCCACCCCTCAACAGCTGTTCACCGCTCTTCCCTTCCAACTTTCTCTTCAACAGCCTCCCCCTGACGCTCTCCGACCCCCCCCCCACCCTCTCCCAAACTCCCCCTCGGGAGCAGTATAACAACTCCAAAACCTGTCTTCATTTCAACCACTCAGTGCAGTTTCCTCCGCCCCACAACCCCTGCCCCTGAGCGGCGGAACTATCAGGTGTGCACAGCCCTACACTCTGTCTGACCCGCTCCCCCTCTTGTGGGGAAACCCTCAGCCGCCCGACCCGCAACAGCCCCTCCTCGACGCTCCGCAGCCGTTGGAGGCCACTCCTCTTCACTGTCAACCAACGGCCGCTCCTGCCCCGAAGCAAACCTGTTCCCTGACCCCAGGTATGCCCCGGCGTCATACGGCTGAATGGAAAAGAGGCACAACTCGAAATTGTCAGGGATCTCGTCGAGGTCCACAGTATCCGCCTCCGAATCACCATCCATTGAGTGGACCGGGCTGCAGGACCAATCACAATGCACTGGGGGCTCGGCCGACACACACACACGCGCGCGCGCACACGCACGCACGCACACACACACACACACACACACACACACACACACACACACACACACACACACACACACACACACACACACACACGCATATGGGCACGGGCACGGGCACGGGCGCACACATGCAGACGCGCGCGGGCACACACACGCACGCACGCGCACACACACACACCGACACATCCGTTTGTTGTCTGTCCAAATGTCGTCGTGCCAGCCTGGGGAGGGGGCACCGGACTAACCCCCTCTCAGGTAATGGCGTTTCAGCGTTAACGTTTTACTTAACATTGAAGAGCTTACAACCTGACTTACCTGCCACACTGGCATATTCTCCCCAATTTCTCTGACTGCAACCCAGTGCCTGGCCGCTTATATCGGACACGACTACTGTTGCGAGTGCGACGTGCTCATCATCAATACCGCACTGCTGTCTTCCGCGCACCGGCCAGGGGCCACAGTGCAGACAGACTTTGTCGCCCTGCAGCCCCCCATCCCCCCCTCCCCGCTGTGGGTAGCACAAGACGGCACAGGGCAAATGATCAGAAGAAATGGATTGTTCAGCGACATTCACCCGAAAGAGCACACCTGGGGGTGGCGGCGCTGGCGTAGCTCCCCGGCTGTTGGATGTGAATCTTGCAGTCGACAGGCGACGCCGTGACGTACCCTTTGTATTCGGGGCACAGCAGGTAGACCTGCCGCAGGCAAAGGGATGTGTTACGAAGGGGCGGGTCGCGCCGACCACGCATGGGACCCACACGGCAGAGGGGCTCTGCTGCCGGGTCCAACGAGGTTCCAGATGGACAGGCGGAGGATTGCACTCGCTGCGAAACGCCACGATGCACCCCTTTCGTGGGCCAACCCGCAACCCGTCGGCTTATTCCGAGCCGCCCCTTCCCCCCAAGCTAAAGGCATTGCAACCGACAGTAACTGCTCCGACGCGCTTTGCCAAACCCTTCAACCCACTTCACAACCGCCGACAAACACCCGGAAATGCCCCAAGGCGGTGGGCCTGGCACACACCACGGCGCCGTACTGGAGGGACTCCTGCGCAACAGCCTCCCGCCCGGTGCTTGTATTGTTGGAGGACGGCTCCCGTTCTTTGTGCTGGATGGCGTTCAGCTCCCGTGTGATCGCAAGCACCTGATCCACATTGGCCGCCACATCCGCAAGGGTCAGGGTCGCGTTGCTGCCTGACCGAGAGAAGGTGCGGGAGGCAAGGGAGGGGCGACCAGCCTGTGCTTGAAGCAAAGGCAATGTTTCGGGGGTCTCAGCCGCGGTGGCAAAATCGGTGGGTGGGTTATGAAAGCACCAGCGATGGTGAAAGGTAGGTTCATGTGCGCTTGCGCCGGGCTCGACACCGCGGAGGAGGTGGGGGTCCACCTTCAAGGAGGCCTTCGTCGGGTAGAGCGCTCCCGGCAGCTGCCCCCCCGGCCTGTACGGCATGTACCTAGTGGTCCCAGCAGCGATCTGGGAGTGCCGCGGCGCAGAAGAGGGGGTGGCGCTGTCGGCACAATTTCCCCCCGAGCCCCGGGAGGTCGCGCCAGCAGCTGTGCTGAACACGATAATGTACCCCTCCCCCCCACCCCCCTCAAAGCATGTGATAGCGGCACTTGCTTTGCTTCGGAGGGTTGCACTGCATTAGTTGCGGGTTCCGCGGCGAGCCGGCGCCAGTCGTTGGCAAACACGCCCTACAGCAAAAGAACCGAACAGGGCCATTTTTTGGTTATCTAGCCCGCTTGGAAACAATGGGTCGAAGTGCAGCAATTGCTTTATGCGATTGGACGCAATTGGGAACACCCTGAAGGGCGGTCAACTAGGATGGCATTAGCAAATGAGACTGCACCACGTATCGACATGACATTGTTGTTGTTGAACGTGGTGTCGTTCGTTGCCTCAAGCGTTGGAGACCCCAGAGGTGACTCACCGGAAGCAAAGCCATGTCCACAAGTGCCGCCGTCACGTGCTTTGACACATTGTCTGGTTCCCTTGTGACCGCCCTCGTCTTACCATTCATGAGTACCACCATCGATGGCGGAGAAGTACGTGGCTTGCGACAAACTTTCCCTGGTCGGATTTTTCCACAAAAACTTGTTGGGCAAGGTTGGGCGGGTCAAGCTTGTTGTGGAATTGCAAGCTGGTGCCATGTGACACTGTTTGTGTCTCATGTCTATTGCAATTGGAGCAAGAATCGTGAGCAAGAGCCGGGTAGGGGCGTTCTTGGCTTCGTTCTTGGAACTTTCATTCTAGATTGGGCATCACTCACTACTGACGATGGTCCGAAGCAACCCAATCTTCCTCTATCCCAACTTAGCCCTTGTAACATGTCAACGGTAGCTTGGTAGCTCCAAGGTGTGACACCGGGGTGAAACGCGGAAACTCGAAAACAAAGCAACACGACAATACACAACATGAAATAATGCAACACAACACATGGGCGTGTTGGGGATCCCAAGGGAACCAAGGAATCTTTTGGGGGGTTTCGGACACATTGTTCTAACCATGTGGGCAAGTTTCAAGAAACTGCGCGAACAGAGCATCCAGCTACTAGCTCACCACTAACCGTTCTAAGTCACCAGACAACATTGCCATAATTTGGCACCCGGCACGATTCCAAGTTCAATTTGGTAAGGCGGAAGCGCAAGCACGAATGCTCAAAGCTGGCAACTTGCATCCAGCAACCTGCAGACGCCGGGTTGTCTTGCTTTTGAACAATTTGGACAAATGCTCCTCCTTGAAGACCTCCCTAGGTTTGTTAAGATGAATGGATTTGGTCGTGGTTGCCCTGTGTTTGTGTTGTCACGGCAGAACCACCGCAAACTTGCGCACGGATTCCTTCATCTGCACCGCCATATCGCGCTGGCCATGCATATGTACAGTACATCAAGGGAGGGAAATGAGGTGAACATGGACAGTGCAGGAGCAGCGCAGGACGCGGTGGTTCGAGGGTGGGTGCGCTGCCGGCTGCATGCGGCAATGAGGCAGTGTGCAATGATACGCCTGCCTACATCGAGTGGTGTAACCACATAATCGCAATAGTGCATGCATGCACTCAGTGTCTTCAAAAAATAGTGGGCTAGGCCAGTGGCACCACAGTGCCACCGGGCAACTACTGTCCGCAGACATTTAGTGCGTTCTGTGGTACACTTGAGCATTGTCGGGGCTTCCGGGATTCGAACCCGGGAACCCACGGACGCGATTGTGCTACTTTGACCACTGGCCTACTCCACCGCCCACGCTACCTTAGCACGGCACAAACAATATAAAGCGGCCGTCAACTTTTTTCATCCACAAGGTGTGCGCTTGACGTGTGCCCGATACATCTTTACAAGAAACCGCGTTGAATACTCGATGGAATTTGTGGTGCGCGCAGCGCAAAAAGATGCCAAAAAATACCTGCAATAGGGATCAGCCAATTGAGCCATCAACTGGATGCAATAAAAGTCGACCGCGATGGTTTCTCGTACACGAGGATGGCAAATCTTTACGGCCACTTCGTCACCCGTGCTACGAAGCTTAGCGAAGTGTACTTGGGCAATGGAGCCCGAACCAACGGGATTCGGATCAAACTCGGAGAAAAGTTCATCAATTGGCTTGCCAAGGTTTTTTTTTATCACTCTTCTGTTGTGCCGCATCCCATGAGGGCGCATGTTGTCGTGAAGGTCACAAAGGACATCGCAAAACTCCTTCGGAAACAAATCACTTCGGATCGCCATCCATTGCCCCAATTTCACGAAAGCCGGACCAGTTACTTCCAACATCCGCTGCGAAAGTGCGAACATTCATTTTGAATATCCCGTTTTGCTCAACTCAACTCAACCAGCAAGAAAGCTGACGCCACAACGTCACACGTTGAGCATCAAAGCCACATCGTGCAGAACAAGGGATGCAGGATTGATATACCTTGAAGAATCTGCACCATATCATGTAAGTCACGTGGTGCCGTTGGCATATCACCCAAAATATGATCAACGGGACGAACCAGAACGTTAGGTGGACAAAGCGAAGTGCCACTAAGAACAAGGTATCGCGTTGAATCAACTACGATACGCAATTATCCGAATTTCGGCACGCTGAAAAGGCAGGCATCACAAGACTAAAATCCCCTGAACATAGCACGACCTTTCCATTTTGGTGCCGCCTTCACGAGCTCACCACCGGGCTCTTGGTAAGTCTTGTACTCCACCAACCTAAGCAACAAAACATTCCCAGAATGGTTTCACCACAGCCCCAAGGTTGCAATCCGGGTCTACTGTCCAGGGGTATGCATGGATATGGCAGGGCAACGTTACGAAAATGCTGGGGGGGCGGGCTCGCATGTGTGCGACGTGCATGTGAGACCGTGGCAGGACGCCGAGTGCACATGTGCGACCACGAATAAGACTGCCACATCCCGCATTCTCATGAAACACGTAGGTAGTCCACGGATCACTGATACCCGGGGGTCCATTAACCCGCCCCCCTCCCTAGTTTGAGCCACGGATCATCGATCACCTCCCCTGTAACACCCCCCCAACTACTCCTTGATGTGCGGGTTTTCCGGACTACGCATCCGCACATGCTGGCATTCACAGGGGCAAATCAAGACACTCCTAGGGGCTCAAGAACCCATGGTTGCAAGGTATACAAACATGGAAACATGCAAACAATGTATCTTCAAAAAAAAGTTTAAAGCGCACCACGTGATGTAGTGTGACATGCACCTAAGAAGCAAAGAAATGATGAACTAATTCATCTTCAAGAAAAAATGTTGAAACCGCACCCGCTGATGTCCTATAGCATGCACCTAAGGAGCAAAGAAGTAATCCACGAATTAAAAAGAAGCGCACCCGGTGACGTGTAATTTGCAACTACAAAGCGTATAGAACAGGGCAGGTGGATGGACACACCAAACTGGCGGCCGCTGGAATCTAGTTCCATCGCGATGCAGATTTCAAAACAATTCGTGCTTCATCACTAAAGCGGACAAAAATGCAAAGCGGAGCGGGCTACAAATTGCGAAGCCCTCAACGACAACCCTTGTGAAGTGTGTCATTCTTTCTCCTTGGTCCTTCAAAGCACAACCATACGCTCATCCCACATTATCCAGTAACCAACAACAGCTTGGCAAGGAAAAAAGCGAGAAACTGAACTACTGCCTTCACGGCATTGTGAGTTCGAGTAAGAACACACACAGTGCTTCCGACTGTATGGATGTCTACACAAGGTTGGCTACACGTTCGTCAAAAATCGCTAACACTAGTTCATTGAGTCGTATTTGGAAGTTTATCTTATAAGTCGTTCGCGGTAGGCAAGGTCTTTGCTTTGTGACCTTTCGACCTCACCCTCGTCTCCCGGCCTCTTTGGCTCAATGGAATGACTAACGGGGAGTTTCTCTCGTTCGGGCAAAACCCGACAACATTCACAAACAAGAGCGATGGATGGGGATGACCGCGAAGCGAAAGTTCGTGGTGACCCTCTTTGTAACCTCTTGTCACAATAGGACAAGCTTGTGAACGATTCCGGCATCTGGCGCAACTATTCATGACGCTTACCAACCATCAATCACATGAGATTTCAGCTTAAAACATTGGTGATAATCGCATTGAAATCGGTTCGGCGATACGTGGTTGGACATCATAACTTGGGCTCAACAATGTAGAATTTTGACAGCTCAGGTCATAGTTTACTTGTACCTAGTGTGACAAAATTACTTTGGACATGGGGCAAAGGTTATTCAAAAATTGTTCGTGACTTGGTCAACTACCGTCCCCCGTCTCCCGCAGAGAAAGCGCTGGTACATTCGCAGTTGCAGCAAATCACAATGCGGGCTTCAGCGGCGATTTGTGTCGGTTTTCTTTACCGCTTTCGGCCAGTCAGGCATGCGCGCCCTGCCGAGGATGCCCTACCGCGACTTTTCTGGACAACTTCGAAAGTGTGGAAAGCTGGTATTTTATTCTTTAATTAACCAATGTATCCATTGATCGACAAAAGTTTCCCGCCAAAATCCGCCCCTGCGAGACCCACCAATCTCACGGATCCATGGACCAAGTACAGCACATGGGATGACTATTTCACTTTGCGTTACTGACACCTGTGTTGCTGAGAGTTTGTTAGGAGTCATGTCTTACACAGAACTTGTTTTCGAAATGCAAAAGTACCAAAAACCTCCCGAAAGTTCTCATTCCACAGGTGCAACGGCCCTTCTGTTACGCTTTGTCACGTCTGGGCACAAGGCAAGAGGCAACTTGTTTAACCTGGGGTGACTTATATTGGCCGGGTTCGCACTGCAACCCTTCCAGCAACCAAAGGGCAGAATGAAGACACACAGGGGTATTTCAGGATCCATCTGAAATACTGTCCATTTGCTGGGCTTCCAAATCCACGTTTTTGAGGTGCTGCTGTGTAGACTCGCGGAGCACTGTGTTCTCGAGCCCAATCAGTTGTGGTTTTGCTATTGTGCCTTGTAATGTGCGGTTGCTTTAAGATGCAGAACGCACTTTGGGGACACAAGATTGTTCCAAATGAATGCTGATTACCTTTCTTACCATTTCGTGGATCTCGAATCCAAACCGCCATAGCCCCTCCGCACGCCACTAAGGGACGCAGAATTCTTATTGAAACTCTTGAAAAGGAGGATTGCCGAGACTCCTCGCAATTACTATGCTTGTCTTGTGCCCTTTAGTTGCTAGAATCTTTTTTGGGCTTGTCGGACTATGGCGTTGCGGGTGTTCGTGAGGCGGGCAAGCATAGCTTTCACGACGACCGGTGTTGTTGGTGGTGCCTATGTATTGGGTTGCATCGAGAGAACACACAGGTGATGTGCTCTTTCAGAAGCTTGCAACGCCGGATTGCAACCTTGGGGCTGTGGTGAAACCATTCTGGGAATGTTTTGTTGCTTAGGTTGGTGGAGTACAAGACTTACCAAGAGCCCGGTGGTGAGCTCGTGAAGGCGGCACCAAAATGGAAAGGTCGTGCTATGTTCAGGGGATTTTAGTCTTGTGATGCCTGCCTTTTCAGCGTGCCGAAATTCGGATAATTGCGTATCGTAGTTGATTCAACGCGATACCTTGTTCTTAGTGGCACTTCGCTTTGTCCACCTAACGTTCTGGTTCGTCCCGTTGATCATATTTTGGGTGATATGCCAACGGCACCACGTGACTTACATGATATGGTGCAGATTCTTCAAGGTATATCAATCCTGCATCCCTTGTTCTGCACGATGTGGCTTTGATGCTCAACGTGTGACGTTGTGGCGTCAGCTTTCTTGCTGGTTGAGTTGAGTTGAGCAAAACGGGATATTCAAAATGAATGTTCGCACTTTCGCAGCGGATGTTGGAAGTAACTGGTCCGGCTTTCGTGAAATTGGGGCAATGGATGGCGATCCGAAGTGATTTGTTTCCGAAGGAGTTTTGCGATGTCCTTTGTGACCTTCACGACAACGTGCGCCCTCATGGGATGCGGCACAACAGAAGAGTGATAAAAAAAAACCTTGGCAAGCCAATTGATGAACTTTTCTCCGAGTTTGATCCGAATCCCGTTGGTTCGGGCTCCATTGCCCAAGTACACTTCGCTAAGCTTCGTAGCACGGGTGACGAAGTGGCCGTAAAGATTTGCCATCCTCGTGTACGAGAAACCATCGCGGTCGACTTTTATTGCATCCAGTTGATGGCTCAATTGGCTGATCCCTATTGCAGGTATTTTTTGGCATCTTTTTGCGCTGCGCGCACCACAAATTCCATCGAGTATTCAACGCGGTTTCTTGTAAAGATGTATCGGGCACACGTCAAGCGCACACCTTGTGGATGAAAAAAGTTGACGGCCGCTTTATATTGTTTGTGCCGTGCTAAGGTAGCGTGGGCGGTGGAGTAGGCCAGTGGTCAAAGTAGCACAATCGCGTCCGTGGGTTCCCGGGTTCGAATCCCGGAAGCCCCGACAATGCTCAAGTGTACCACAGAACGCACTAAATGTCTGCGGACAGTAGTTGCCCGGTGGCACTGTGGTGCCACTGGCCTAGCCCACTATTTTTTGAAGACACTGAGTGCATGCATGCACTATTGCGATTATGTGGTTACACCACTCGATGTAGGCAGGCGTATCATTGCACACTGCCTCATTGCCGCATGCAGCCGGCAGCGCACCCACCCTCGAACCACCGCGTCCTGCGCTGCTCCTGCACTGTCCATGTTCACCTCATTTCCCTCCCTTGATGTACTGTACATATGCATGGCCAGCGCGATATGGCGGTGCAGATGAAGGAATCCGTGCGCAAGTTTGCGGTGGTTCTGCCGTGACAACACAAACACAGGGCAACCACGACCAAATCCATTCATCTTAACAAACCTAGGGAGGTCTTCAAGGAGGAGCATTTGTCCAAATTGTTCAAAAGCAAGACAACCCGGCGTCTGCAGGTTGCTGGATGCAAGTTGCCAGCTTTGAGCATTCGTGCTTGCGCTTCCGCCTTACCAAATTGAACTTGGAATCGTGCCGGGTGCCAAATTATGGCAATGTTGTCTGGTGACTTAGAACGGTTAGTGGTGAGCTAGTAGCTGGATGCTCTGTTCGCGCAGTTTCTTGAAACTTGCCCACATGGTTAGAACAATGTGTCCGAAACCCCCCAAAAGATTCCTTGGTTCCCTTGGGATCCCCAACACGCCCATGTGTTGTGTTGCATTATTTCATGTTGTGTATTGTCGTGTTGCTTTGTTTTCGAGTTTCCGCGTTTCACCCCGGTGTCACACCTTGGAGCTACCAAGCTACCGTTGACATGTTACAAGGGCTAAGTTGGGATAGAGGAAGATTGGGTTGCTTCGGACCATCGTCAGTAGTGAGTGATGCCCAATCTAGAATGAAAGTTCCAAGAACGAAGCCAAGAACGCCCCTACCCGGCTCTTGCTCACGATTCTTGCTCCAATTGCAATAGACATGAGACACAAACAGTGTCACATGGCACCAGCATGCAATTCCACAACAAGCTTGACCCGCCCAACCTTGCCCAACAAGTTTTTGTGGAAAAATCCGACCAGGGAAAGTTTGTCGCAAGCCACGTACTTCTCCGCCATCGATGGTGGTACTCATGAATGGTAAGACGAGGGCGGTCACAAGGGAACCAGACAATGTGTCAAAGCACGTGACGGCGGCACTTGTGGACATGGCTTTGCTTCCGGTGAGTCACCTCTGGGGTCTCCAACGCTTGAGGCAACGAACGACACCACGTTCAACAACAACAATGTCATGTCGATACGTGGTGCAGTCTCATTTGCTAATGCCATCCTAGTTGACCGCCCTTCAGGGTGTTCCCAATTGCGTCCAATCGCATAAAGCAATTGCTGCACTTCGACCCATTGTTTCCAAGCGGGCTAGATAACCAAAAAATGGCCCTGTTCGGTTCTTTTGCTGTAGGGCGTGTTTGCCAACGACTGGCGCCGGCTCGCCGCGGAACCCGCAACTAATGCAGTGCAACCCTCCGAAGCAAAGCAAGTGCCGCTATCACATGCTTTGAGGGGGGTGGGGGGGAGGGGTACATTATCGTGTTCAGCACAGCTGCTGGCGCGACCTCCCGGGGCTCGGGGGGAAATTGTGCCGACAGCGCCACCCCCTCTTCTGCGCCGCGGCACTCCCAGATCGCTGCTGGGACCACTAGGTACATGCCGTACAGGCCGGGGGGGCAGCTGCCGGGAGCGCTCTACCCGACGAAGGCCTCCTTGAAGGTGGACCCCCACCTCCTCCGCGGTGTCGAGCCCGGCGCAAGCGCACATGAACCTACCTTTCACCATCGCTGGTGCTTTCATAACCCACCCACCGATTTTGCCACCGCGGCTGAGACCCCCGAAACATTGCCTTTGCTTCAAGCACAGGCTGGTCGCCCCTCCCTTGCCTCCCGCACCTTCTCTCGGTCAGGCAGCAACGCGACCCTGACCCTTGCGGATGTGGCGGCCAATGTGGATCAGGTGCTTGCGATCACACAGGAGCTGAACGCCATCCAGCACAAAGAACGGGAGCCGTCCTCCAACAATACAAGCACCGGGCGGGAGGCTGTTGCGCAGGAGTCCCTCCAGTACGGCGCCGTGGTGTGTGCCAGGCCCACCGCCTTGGGGCATTTCCGGGTGTTTGTCGGCGGTTGTGAAGTGGGTTGAAGGGTTTGGCAAAGCGCGTCGGAGCAGTTACTGTCGGTTGCAATGCCTTTAGCTTGGGGGGAAGGGGCGGCTCGGAATAAGCCGACGGGTTGCGGGTTGGCCCACGAAAGGGGTGCATCGTGGCGTTTCGCAGCGAGTGCAATCCTCCGCCTGTCCATCTGGAACCTCGTTGGACCCGGCAGCAGAGCCCCTCTGCCGTGTGGGTCCCATGCGTGGTCGGCGCGACCCGCCCCTTCGTAACACATCCCTTTGCCTGCGGCAGGTCTACCTGCTGTGCCCCGAATACAAAGGGTACGTCACGGCGTCGCCTGTCGACTGCAAGATTCACATCCAACAGCCGGGGAGCTACGCCAGCGCCGCCACCCCCAGGTGTGCTCTTTCGGGTGAATGTCGCTGAACAATCCATTTCTTCTGATCATTTGCCCTGTGCCGTCTTGTGCTACCCACAGCGGGGAGGGGGGGATGGGGGGCTGCAGGGCGACAAAGTCTGTCTGCACTGTGGCCCCTGGCCGGTGCGCGGAAGACAGCAGTGCGGTATTGATGATGAGCACGTCGCACTCGCAACAGTAGTCGTGTCCGATATAAGCGGCCAGGCACTGGGTTGCAGTCAGAGAAATTGGGGAGAATATGCCAGTGTGGCAGGTAAGTCAGGTTGTAAGCTCTTCAATGTTAAGTAAAACGTTAACGCTGAAACGCCATTACCTGAGAGGGGGTTAGTCCGGTGCCCCCTCCCCAGGCTGGCACGACGACATTTGGACAGACAACAAACGGATGTGTCGGTGTGTGTGTGTGCGCGTGCGTGCGTGTGTGTGCCCGCGCGCGTCTGCATGTGTGCGCCCGTGCCCGTGCCCGTGCCCATATGCGTGTGTGTGTGTGTGTGTGTGTGTGTGTGTGTGTGTGTGTGTGTGTGTGTGTGTGTGTGTGTGTGTGTGCGTGCGTGCGTGTGCGCGCGCGCGTGTGTGTGTGTCGGCCGAGCCCCCAGTGCATTGTGATTGGTCCTGCAGCCCGGTCCACTCAATGGATGGTGATTCGGAGGCGGATACTGTGGACCTCGACGAGATCCCTGACAATTTCGAGTTGTGCCTCTTTTCCATTCAGCCGTATGACGCCGGGGCATACCTGGGGTCAGGGAACAGGTTTGCTTCGGGGCAGGAGCGGCCGTTGGTTGACAGTGAAGAGGAGTGGCCTCCAACGGCTGCGGAGCGTCGAGGAGGGGCTGTTGCGGGTCGGGCGGCTGAGGGTTTCCCCACAAGAGGGGGAGCGGGTCAGACAGAGTGTAGGGCTGTGCACACCTGATAGTTCCGCCGCTCAGGGGCAGGGGTTGTGGGGCGGAGGAAACTGCACTGAGTGGTTGAAATGAAGACAGGTTTTGGAGTTGTTATACTGCTCCCGAGGGGGAGTTTGGGAGAGGGTGGGGGGGGGGTCGGAGAGCGTCAGGGGGAGGCTGTTGAAGAGAAAGTTGGAAGGGAAGAGCGGTGAACAGCTGTTGAGGGGTGGAGGGGCTGTTTGAGGGTTGTTGGAGCTTCGAGGCGGTTGACTTCGTGATGTAGTCAGACGCAAGGGATGTTTGGGCCACGCTCTATGCCATAAAGTGCCGCTTAACCCACCGGCAGCGGATCTCTATTGCTGCTTAAAGCGACAGGCCCCGTCTGGTTTGTGCATTCTCTTTGTGTGAAGGAAGTGTCACGTGATTCTGAGTTCATATTGTAAACTCCGTGATTGTGAGTTCATTTTAGTAAAATATTGTGAATGGTAATACCATTTCCACAAACTCAATTTTCCAGCCGCAACTGCCCAGTTGAGGGGTTGCGGGGTCAAGGGATGAATAATGGGGTTTGTTGGCAGTGATGCAGGAGTGTTGCGGGAGCTGGAGGGTGAGGGATGCAGGCCAACCTCCTGTGAGAGACCTTCACTGAGCACAGGGCTTAGGCCTCTTGCCCCTCCTCTTCTTTAGGGTGACGGCCAGCCCTGCCAATCACTTCTCTCCGCCCTGATATCCCTCCCACCAGGCTGTACCTGCAAGGCATTGCTTTCCACCCACTTTCCCCACCGCCGTTAACCGCTTTTGCAACCATGCTCTCTTGAAGTTCCCCTTTGGACCTCCCTCCCTTGCGGTTTTTGACTACCCTCCGGTTGGGAGACTGGGCTTTGCTGTGTGGTCCCGGGGCATCCATGTTGTAAGATATTTGCTATTGAAGATGTGTACGGGGCATCAGAGCATCGCGAACTGGGATATTTTGGGAAAGTCTTCCACACTCGCGGCCTCAAGCCCCGCCCCCCGTCCCCCTCTGCCTCACTGCCTGCGTCCTGTCAAATAGTAGTACTCTTGTGGCGTCGTCAAGTAGTACTCTTGTGGCGAAGCGCCTGAGGTGTGCAAACCCATGCAGTGCTAATTGGTGACCATTCGCTACAAGTCAGAAAGAAAACCAGGGAAATTCTGGCAGACGAATGCGTAATGAACCTCCCAAGGAACCCAACGAGCCGTGATGATGTTGTTGTTGTTGGCCCTGTGTGGCCGAAAAAAACTGCAGCTCCCCATGCGCGTAGGTTGTGTGGTCTAGAGGGGGAGGAGGAGGGTGTTGGGGTCCCGGTCCCATTTACAGCCCCCATCCCCAACCCGTGCCCTTCATTAGGTCTTCTACCGCTGGCCCCTTGCATACTCCACGAGCCATAGATTCATGCATAGTGCGCTCAGTCCTCCACCAGAAGCACTGGCTTCAAACGAAATCTCTTTCCCGCCGTGCAATGCGCTTGTGAACCTCCTGCACACACATGCCATCTTTTTCCTGCTGGGCATGTGGTTCCCCCGTCCTCTTGGTCCCTGGATCCCTGCACTCCATACCACAGCCCTTCTGAATGAGCAGCCAGTGCCCAACTACCCTCCTTCTGGTCACCGCCCACCCGAAACCTGTCCATATAGGGGGAGCAACATTCGATTTCTTCCCACTGGGTGTAGTTTGGCCAAACTATCCCGTTGTTTTGATAGGGTTGATAAATTTTCCGCCCATTTCACAACCATTATGTAGCCCCTTTGATTTCTCCCCATCCTGGGACCCCGAGAAGGCAGGGGTTATGCAGCCTCTTTGATTTCCTCCCCTTTTTAGGGGACCTATGTAGCCAATTTGATTTCTTTCCACTTCTTTGGGGTCCCTCAGAAGGTAGAGGTTATGTAGCCATTTTGATTCTTCCCCTTTTGAGGGGTCCATGACACGGCCGGAGTTATTCAGCGAATTTGATTTCTCCCCTTCTTTGTGAGCCCGCCTTCTTTGAGAGCCCGCCTCCTCAGGGGTTGGTCCATTGGTGTTTGCAATGAATATTGGCGGTTATGCCATATCTGGATATTTTTGCATCACATTGGTGAATGGCGTTTTGTTTGCGGCAAGTGGACGACTCCCTGGGGTGCAACACAAGAAGCAACGCAATAAGTAGCATGTCAAAGGCGTGCAACCCCTGAAAGTTCCATTGGTAAAAATGTAGCCACTGGCGGCCTGCTTAACAAAAATGGTGTGGTTGGCCCTGAAGTTCGTTGTTGCGTGACGCAAGCACCGCTGTGTGGCGAGAACACCCCAGCCCAGGTCACAAGGCCAGGTGGTCTAGGCAATTGCCTAGAGTAACTGTGGAGTGACGTCATTAGATATTCACATGTCTAACGTTGCTGATACCCCGACCTCCTCTTTTTGACTAGATCACTCAGCTTTTGGGTCAATGCCTAAACTGTCTTTTTTTTTTTGAGCTACAAAGTTTGAAATTTGCAAAAAGTACCCAAACTACCCTGTTTTCCCCAATCTGCTGAAAAAGGCGCATTGCCTCCCAACTGCACTAGCCACCCACAGGACGCATACTTGTGCCGTGGTGCTCCCCACCCATATTACTGAGTATTACTGAGTTCTAAGCCGACACGTGCCCTCATTGCAGCCAATGACACAAACGCTATGGAGTGGTCCTTGTGGTCCTTGCGGTTGCTTTGTGCACACCTTTCGTATCCCACTTGCCAAACCCCCAATGTCTGCACTGGTGTCACCGCGTGTGACCGCCTGTCAACAGGACTGTGTGCTACGGGGACATCATCCGGCTGCAGCATGTGACGTCGCTTAAGTACGTCTCGGCTCTGAAACGCGACTGGGCGCACAAGGAAACGAGTAAACGACGTGTTTCATTGGCGCCCGGGGATTCTCAAGTATGTGAGAATGTGCTGGTGTCAGGGGTGTGGGCTGTGCAACGGATGACGTGATCTTACCCAGAACGAGACGTAGCCTCACAAGGGCCACCCCCCAAACAAAAAGCCCATACACCCAAACATCGGCCGTGCAGGGCGGGGATGGGGGGTGGGGCAAGGGCTGTCCGATTCCTTGGCTGGCCCATGAGGTCCTGGCACCGGCTTCTTTTACCACCGGCCCCATTCTCCAAACATGTCCTGCCCATCACTCCATCCGTGGCCCCACCCTGAACCTGGGGGCGGGGCAGGCGGCGGCGGCGGGGGGGGGGGGGGGGCTGGGACTCCGATGGCTACGGCGGGTCGGGATCCAGCGGACAACCGCGTCCTGACCGCTCCTGACGACCCGCTCTGGGCACCTCTTCGTTCCAAAGCAACCTCCCCCCCCCCCCCCAACCCCCGATGGTTTGCCCTTCCTGCCCCCACCCTCGTACCCCTTGATGGGGCTAGACCTGGTGTTAGTGCGTGTCCCAAGAAAATTCTTTGTGGATCCTTTGAATCGCAGCCAAGTTGTGTAGCCCGTGTGTCTCCCATTTTTTTCCCGTGCTGTGTACATCCATGGCGAGGTGTGGGGGAAACCCGTGATGTTGCTGCCCCTTGTTCCTCCCTGTGCCCTGCCCACCGTGCCCGTTTCCCTTCTGTCGGTCAGAAACTGACGGTGAAGCAACGCAACTTGACCTCCTTCCCGTGTCCCGTGCCCTCCGCGCAGGCCGCTGACGAGGCTCTAGTGACGGCGGCCCCCAATCCCAATGTGTGCAGTCCATATGTATCCCCCAGTTTTATCATTGTGTATTCCATATGTGTCCCCCCCAAACAGAATTGCGTAACCCGCGTAAGATGGTGCCCCACTAACACGAGGTTTGGATGGGGCCCTTCAATGCTGTAGAATCAAATTCTTGAAGCAGGAGCGGCTGATGAAATCTTCAAAACAAAGCTATTCAGAAAAATCCAATGCATATTTCTGTGATCAACAATCATTATGGCTCCCCCTGCCACAGCACCGCAACTGGAGCACGTGGAAGATCATGCCGCGGTACCGCAAGGTGCGTGGCGAGGGCCACAAGGTGTGCAACAAGGATGAGATCATGCTGGAGCTGAACCGCGGGGACGATTTCCTGCATGTCTCGGGTGCTCGGAACGATGACGACGTGCATGAGGTGTGCCCACCTCCACTGTGCCCGTTTGCATCGGCCCCCGGACCTGTTTGACGCCAGACAGTCTTTACGCCCCCTTCCCCCCCCCTCAGGACATGGGTGGTGGTTGGCCGACGGCGGTGGGTGGTCAATGGATGGTGGTTGGCGAGTACGTGCCCCTAGTTGGGGCATCAATCGAGGTTTGGCGTTGGCGAATAACCGGGGGTCTGCCCGCCGCCCCCCACCCCCCCATGCACAGACCTCTGCGCGGTCGGGTCCCTTGACTTCGCAATCTTGCAATCCCTCATTCCTGCAAATGCAGTACCCACACAACACATCCGGACCCCGCAGATGACATTGTGCTTGGATCGAACAATTGGAAGGAGGACCCCCCCCACCCCTCAGCGTCAGACTCAGACAGACTTGTGCCGGGTATGCCAGCCCTTGCCCCAAACTTTTTTTACCCCAACAAATAAATGATCCGCCTGATGTGCCATTTTGAGGTGTGGTGTGCTAGGAACCCCCGCCCCTTCTTTTTGGTGCCTTTTCAAGAGGAAGTTGGGGTACATCGCTTGTTCACAGATGGTGGGGGAAGGTGCTTTTGGTACGTGTGAGTGGGACATTTGTCCCTCTACTCACAAGCACTGCTTCAGCCCCTTGGCTCCCCTCCCACGCCGGCACCAGCAATGCTATCGGCACGATGGTGAGCCCAAAGATGTGTGTCGCGAGTGACCCACCCCTGCCCCTAAGACCTGCCCCCCCCCCCCCGCCTACATATTAATTCCTTGTAAGCAAAGTCTGTTGTTGTGGTCTAGGCAAAAGGACATATCAACGTTGGCATATCAATGCGGTGAAATCTCTCGGTGTGGGGGATGTGGACAACTCAAACGAAGGTGGGTCGCGGTGGCACCAATCCGGACAGGCCCCACATGCCCGCAATCAATCCCTCAATACATTTTGCATTTTGAGAAGACGCTAAAATGGCAATAGGTGGTCACAGCATCAGTCATAGAATCTGTGTTCCAAGGGACCGATATCTTGGGGAAGACTTCTTGTGGTGGAGAGCCTATGTACCCACTGTGAACGGAACTTTTGAATGAGTACGCTCACTTTGCTGATTTTCAGCCCGTTTTGCCTGTTGTGCCCTGTCTTTGTGCCCCTTTTGCGGTGCTTACTTCACCTAAAATTCATAAAAATTCGTACCGCGCAATTTGTAGCTTGAATAGGTCATAATGTAGCTTAAATTCGCAAATAAAATTCGAATTCGCGTTCGCATTCGCAACCTAAATTCGCCATTGATATGTGCCTTCACATTCGCACGAACTTCGCGCGAATATCCTTTGCTTTTCGCGTCAGCATGTTGTTCTTGTCGTATGTCTTTTGTTCAGACCTCACTTTCGCTTTTTCTGTGACCATGTCCAGCCAGCAGCCGATCCCCATGTCCCAGATCGGGTCCCTCTCCCTCCCCGACCCGGCCGACGGCACCCTGGGCCACTACTAGGGCCTCGCCCTTCGCGCCGGCACGTTGGAGGAGGCCACGTACACGGGGGGCCTGGCAGTGGAGGAGGTGGTGGGGTGGGCGAAAGGGTTGGCCATGCCCCCCCAGGTGATCCATGTGGACATGCGCACCCCCGAAAGGGCGGGATGGTTTGGGAAAAAAGGTTGGGCCACCCACCTTTTCCGGGAGTTGCAGGTGGCCCTCCCGGGGTTGCGGGCCGTCCGGCTCATTCCCGCCCGCGACACGGTGGAGAGCCTTTTGGGAATCATGGCCACGCACACCGTGGGCAAGCCCAAGCCTGGCCTTTGTGCCATCTACCCCACCACTGGCCTCGTTCACTGCCCCATGAGGATGGACATGATTGCCATCAATAACTATTTTCCTGCCGGTGAGCCGCAGGCTAACCATTCTAACCTTCCTTTTCAATGGCAGGGAGTGCGGGCCCAGTGGTGGGACGATCTGGGCATCTTGCCCAGCCACCCGACCGTGCCCCCTCTCCACCACATCCCCGATATCACTGTGCCCACTCTCCATAGGATGAAGGGGCTCGGTTGGTATCGGGGAATCGCGGACCCCCCCCCCCCCCTCTTCATTACACCTGAGCCCCCCTTGCGCACGGCACCCCTGCAGGACCCCCCCTCGTATGCCACCGCTAACCCCTCCGTGAAGGCTGACCGCCCAGCCCCCCCGATGGCTCGCAACTTCGTGGACGGCCTCGGCTACACAGTCCACCGCGATATTCTTGTCGCGGAGGACTGCAAGACCACCTGGGGGAAGGTGGAAAAAATTTGGGGTGGGGGGAACCAAGTTCCTCAACACTTTGACCCGGTGTTCAATGTGAAACCGGTGGAGGAACAGAGGAAGGACCCCACCCTTCCTCAGCGGTACCAGTCCAAGCCCTCCAAAACCGGGGGGCTAGCTGGTGCCCTTATTAAAAAGTTTATTAACTCCATGCAGGACCGTGTCCCCGTTCCGTTCGAGGACTTGTTTGAGATGCCGTGTTCGGTCATCGTGTCGGGTGCTGAGTCGGGGGACCAGCTCCCGCACACGGATGTCTCCACCACCCCCGACATGCTCCCCCCCTTTGACCGCCACCCCTCCAGCTGCCACATCTCCACCTTCGTGGCCCTCTCCCCCTAGTACCGCCTCAACATCCAGGCGGGAACGGCGCTGGGGGAGGCCACGGAGGAGAGGTGGGACGAGGTCCTCCTCGAACAAGGGGAGGTCCTCGTCATAGTCAGCACTGCCCGGCACCACGGGCTCCCCTCTCCCCCCGGGCAAAAGATGCAGGGGGCACTGTTTACGCAGTGGACCCCCGATCGGCGTCATTCGGGGGTTAAGCCGAATACGACGCATCTGGACCCCCCCACCCCCCTGGAGCTCAAGGACTGCCTCGGCCTGCTAGAATGGGGGGTGGGGGAGGACGTGCCCACGTTCGGGCAACTGTTGCTGTTGGGTGTTGGATTGGAGGCTCGGGTGGGGCTGGCCAGCCGGGACGTGGTGGACGACGTCTTCAGCCCCCCCGAGGTGCAGCCAGGCCCCCCGGTGTGCACACACCATCCCCTGTTCCTCTCCCGCTCCGCGCACGGCATCTCCCCCGTCACCGTGCGCGAGGGGGAAATCCTCCTGTGGAACGGGGCGTATGAGATGGAGGTGGTGAAGGCGGAGTCGACGGACGGGGACGCGGAGGTGACATGGGCACTTGGGGCTACGCTGCCCCCCACGCGCCCTGCCCCCGCCTGGCGGCTGCTCCACGATGTGCCAGCGTGGAAGCGGGCGAAGGAGTCCAAGAAGGGGACGTGGACTGTGACCTGCCCGTGTGAATGTGGAGTATGCATTGTTTTCTACCCCGTATTCGCGCGAAGTTCGCAACTGTGTGCTTCGCATTCGAATATGCTCATTCACGAATTTCTCGCGAAGTTCGCGCGCACTTCGCGCGAATTTCACATGAATATTTACATTTTTGCATTTCATCTCCTTCTCAGGAGGCATGGCACTGCTGGCTGCCCGACCCCCGAGCGGCCGTGGCCGCCCAGAAGCGATTCCGCCCGGCCGGGCACACCAATGCCCCTGCACTGCCGGGCACGGGCACGGGCACGGGCACGGGCGGCCACGTGTCCTTCGACATGCCCTCGAGTTCGGCCGGCGCCCCGCCCGCAGACATCCGGCCGGCCGTTCCCGCGGCCCCCCCTCCAGCCCCGGGCCCCGACCCCGTGGTCGTCGCAAACCCGGTGGCAGGAACCGGTGCCACGGCCTACCCGTCGGACCTCCCCCCCATCACCACCCTCTCCATGCTGCGGACCCAGCCCCCGTTCGCATGGAAGCTGGACCTCCCGGGACGGAAGCGGGCAAGGGAGGAGTTCGTGGCGACGACGTGGGAGATCGAGGTGGAGACGCAGGATGGGGCGCGGGAGCCGCCCCTCAAAATTTCCTTCCCCTGCGCCATCACCCACCCCAACCCCGGGGGAGGTTGGAAGGAGGGGGAGAGGGTTATTGCCCTCTACGCATACCGGCTGCGTGGAGGGCATTGGAGGATGGATTGTTGCGTGCAGGGTAGGGCGGGGGTGCCGGTGGGGCAGCTGAGGCGGTTGGCGGCGTTGGCGGTGACGGGGGTGAGGGGATGGGGGGACCGGGTGGAGGAGCACATGAGCTACGCCTGGCTCCAAATGCTCACCCGGGCAAAGGAGGAGCAGCGCCGGCATTTGGGGGAGGTGGGGGGAGTGGTGGACGTGGATGCGGAGGAGGGGGAGGGGGAGGGGGACGATGCCTCCTCCATGCGGAGCTCCAGGAGCGGCGGGTCCAAGGGCAAGGTGGGCCGGCCCCGCAAGGCCCCCAAACTGCCCGCCAAGTCGGGGGGCCAGCCCTCGGCTGCAAAGCCCCCGCCGGCAGCGCACGTGGGCGCGTGGGTGGCGGCGCAGGCGGGGGCCATGCCCGAGTGGCAAAAGCGGGCGGTGGCGGCGGAGGGGGAGGTTCTCCTCCTGCGGGGCAAGCTCCAGGAGGCGGAGCAGCGGGCGCAGGAGGCGGAGTGGCGGGCAACGGCAGCGGAGCGGGAGCGGGACGTGCTGCGGGCGTAGGCCCGCAAACCCAAGCCCAAGCCGGGGCAGCAGCAGGAGGTGGGGGGAGCGGAGGGGGGGGGGGGCAGCGGCGGGGGGGGGGGTCGAGCGACGGGGTGAAGTACCTCATGGCGGGGAGCCAAGCCTGGAAGTCTCAGGTAGAGAAGGTGAAGGGGGAGCTCTCAGCAGTGGCCGCCACCGCGCGCGTGCTGCTTAGCCAGAAGGAGGGGGGGTTGTCCTTCGAGTCGGTGGTGCCAGGGTATAAAGCTGCCTTGGACAGCCATGACACTGTTGAGAAGCGTCATCCGGGGGACGCCCTGGTGGAGGCCGCCACTAACCCTGCCTTCAAGCCCCCCACGCCCGCCGAGGCCCAGGGCTCTTGGAGCTCCATTGGCACTGCAAGCCAGTAGTGTCACCCTGCGAACGGCCCTTTTTAACCCTTGTAAATTACACCGGGGCCACACTGTCCTGAACATGCTGCGAACTTCGCGCGAACTTCGCGCGATTCCTTGCAAATGCGCGACCGACCCAGCCGACCACTGTCCTAGGATTTTTTGCGAACTTCGCGCGAACTTCGCGCAAATTTATACAGTATTTTTGTTTAATAGTGGTTCCCAACACATGGGGTGTACAATTGTGTTGTACAAATTTTTTGTTGTGCGGTGAATGCCAATGGGGCTGACTTTGTCTGACTTTCTTGACTATCATAATCAACATGCATTGCCTTTTGCCTATTGTCAGTGTTTTTTGTCATGGGACGTGGGAGTGGCGACAAGGGGAAGAAGGCCTTTGCCCATGTCAAGTCCAGGCAGCACCGGGCCCGCCGCTTGAGGACATTACAAGAAGTTGTATCGGGGGAACTAGGAGCCGAGTACCTGGTGAGGCACCTTCCGGACACGGGGCAGATTATCCTCACGCCAGTAGATGGGGGGGGGTGTGGTGCTCTACCCACTGCACCATCCATGTGGGAGAAGACCGTCGCAGCGGTGTGGCGCATCCGATCGCTGCACCTGTCCAGGACGGAGGCGCAGTACCTCACTCCCCATTTAGTGGAGGGAGTACCATGGGAGGACGTGTGGGTCACCATGCAGCAGCTTGCTCACCCCGCATCAGAGGGCTTTGTAGCCAAGACGGGGGATGACACGGAGCTATACGGAGCCTTTTCCCCGTTACCGGCGCGGTTGCAACACTTGTACCGTTGCCGACCGGTTGAACCCGCCCACGTCCAACAACCGGGCAATCCAAGGCTGCATTGGATGCCACTAGCAGTGGACGGCACGTCGCGGCACGAGGCGTCCTTCGTGCATTGCACCCTCGGGGGTACCCGTAGCCCCGATCAACTAGCAAGTTGGTGGCTATTGGGGGGTAGTGAGGAGTGGGCGACCTTGTACGCGGCTGCTCAAGAGGTTGACTTCGACCAACAGTTGTGGGATGCTAGTAAGGTTGTCTTCCAAGACACTTCCGGTGCCGACCGGGAAACACTTTTCTTCCTCTGTGCCGATGGCAAGGCACAAATTTTAATGGCCAATTGTAAAAATTTTAAAGCCGAGGCTCCACGAGCCATGGTTTGTTGGGTTTGCGGCCGCAATAGGCCAGACTGCCTTGCCAATTTTGGCTTGGAAGCCACCATTGACGGGTGGTGGGAGGTTGTGCTCCCCATGGGAGCCATATATAGACACATCCCAGCCAAACGTCGCATTCCCGACTACGGGTTGCACGGGGTGCTGCGGGTAACTATTTGTGGTATTTCCGGCATGAGGGATGCGGTGGCGGCTGCCACTGGCAAGTCCGCGGCGGTCGTCGTCCGCAATTTTTTCCAACCGATCCTAGATGTTGCCCGCATGGCAGCCAAGACGGTAACAAAGGGTAGGATGGCAAAGGGCAATGACACCGCCAACGCAAAGGGAAACGTTAGGCTAGAGTGTGCCGCGGCTGTGCAACTCATGCGCACCCGGAGGTGGGAGGCACTCATTGCCGTGTGCCTTGAAGAGGGGGGAATGAACAACAAGCGGGTGGGGGGAAAACCATGGGGGGATGTTTGTAGGCAGTGGTGGGACAATTTTGCCAAGATGTGTATATATGCATGGCGGACATCTTGGCTGTTTGGGGCAGACCTAGGAAGGTTACATGAATGTAGCATAGCAATGGGCAAAGCCCACTTACTCTTGGAATGGCCTAAGCTGTTGTGGTCACATTTGTGGATTGACCACATGTATTTTTTTGCCAGCCAATGGAGAAATCTCTCCCAATTTTCATGCTTCACCATGGAAGGCAGTCACCGTAGGCTCAAGTGCATGTTGCGCAACAGCGGGGGCCTAAGCCTTCTGCGTGGGCGCCTAGGTGTGCAGGTTGTCGTTGACAACCACACCATAGACGATAGCCTCCGTGCGGAGGGGTGGGACGTCACAAAGAGGTCCATGCGTGGGCAAGGCCCAGTGACCGTACAACAATTGGCTAGGCGGGCCCGCAAGAGGGCCCTTAGTGACCTCAACTATGTACATACCCTTAGTCAACGTTTCAGACGCCGCAAACAGCGCATACAACGAGCATAGTACGTTTGGACAGTTCATGGCCGGCGAAGTGGACGTGCGTGTTAAGATGTGCATGCATACCTGTACGCGAATCTGGGACAAATTCGCGCGAACTTCGCGCGAAGTTCGCGCGCAGTTCGCGCGAATTTGTCCCAAATTCGCATTCGCAAGTGTCGCAGCGGACACAGGCGAACGGCACAATACGAATAGGGCATTAAACGGCTACCATGGCCACGCAGTGTATGGAAAAGGGGTGGTTTTTTCTCGCAGGGACCTGTATTTTATTTTTTTAGAATTTTTGAAACCATATCCTCCATTCCAACCCATTGAAAAAGGCCTTTTTCGGACAAAATAGTTGTTTTGGGTACCCATATTCGCTCTCTCATTCAAAAGTTCCCTTAACGGCAATTCGCAAAGGGTACATATTACGCCCCCCATTGTTGCACATGACAATGGCAGCAGCACGGCACTAGTGGTACTAACACCTGCCCACCCCAAAACGCAGCGCAAGGTTTGGACAAGGGTAGGCACTTTTGTGCCCACCACCAGTCGCACAACATAGTCTGGGCGTCTCAAGAAGCCCTCTCCTCCGAAGGATTGGGTATCTTTCCGAAGGAGATTCAACCCCGCAGGAGAGGTACACAAAGAATGACCCCACGCCGCGGCACCGTTTTGAAGGCACAGGTCTCCAAGTTTGGATGGATGACGACCACATTTGTGCCTACCAAGAGGTAGTTTGGTGTGAGCCAAGGGCCTAGTCAAAGGCCTTGGGCTGGTGTGCCAACCTCAAGGAGCTGGTGGACAAGTGTGGTCCCACCATGTCACCAAAGCCCCATTGGTGGCAGCGTTCATTTTATCTGATGAACAACAGTTGTTCGTCCGGGGTCCATAGGCTTGTTTTGGGGGCAGTTGTTGAGCCCTCCATGCATATGTATTTGTGGGATGCCAAGGGAAATGACAAAGGCATCCCACCATTCGTCAAGCCTTTGGGTCTTCAACGAATTAATGGTTGGACTTGCGTCTATCAATCCTAAATTTGTTGCTGCCAATGTTGCAAACAAAACCCGGTATGGATTTGGGCAAGTTCACCGATGAACGCATGCCACCGGCCTTTGTGACGCACGTTCAAGACATTATGAACGGTGCTCCCTAGGTGCCATGCCCGTTTTTTGGGGTTTCTATTGCTTCTCACCTCTCCCTATTGTTACAACATCTAACCTATCATACACTATGTTTTTAGGTGCAGTGTATCAAATATTCATTGGTTCCCGCTCAACCCCTTCCTCACCTATTCCCTCTGCTCCTTGCTCTTTGTTGTCCGCTGATATTTTGTGTGTTTGCCCCTTCCTTCTGCATGGAACCTCATACACCCTAACCAACGAACTAATCTCTGCTAATCTTTGTGCCCTCTCCTTCCGCATCCAACCTCATAGACCCGAACCAACCCACTAATTTGTTGTACACCTGCTACTTGCGGTGTATCCAATGCCCACCCATTTGTCTCCCCTTCTATCTATCCCTGTTATCATCCATCTACGCCTTGCCCATGCTTGGAGTACCCAAAATGTCCGTGGGAGTGAGTTTGCCTCACTTCACCTCTCCAAGTAGCAATGGCGGTCAGATTCGATTTTTTTTCCCTTGGCATTCGCGCTGACACTCAAAAAAAAGTTCAAACAAAAAATATTTTTTTCT